>JAPJBO010000041.1:0-546244 GCA_030068145.1 Diplonema papillatum | reverse complement strand
TACCTTACACAAAAATTGTAAAAATCACACACAAATGGTGAAAATCTGGAAAATTTGGCAAACCCCAATTTTCAAGTTTCCGGAATAAATTTTCACTTCCCGGAACAAATTTTCACTTCCCGGAACAAATTTTCACTTCCCGGAACAAATTTTCACTTCCCGGAACAAATTTTCACTTCCCGGAATAAATTTTCACTTCCCGGAACAAATTAGTCGGAAAAAAAGCCTGAAAAAAAGCTCACCCAGGAATAAATTAGCTCGACCCGGGGGGAGGGGGGGGGGGGGGGGGGGGGGGACGCGTGCGCGTCGCCGACCCCCCCCAGTTCGGGAAAAGGGGTCATGCCCAATATAGGAAAGGGGGTCCTCCCCTCCTGGAAGCTCTTGAGCTCCAGGAGGACGGAAGGATCACTACCTCTCCTGTTGGTAATATGATGGTCAACCACGCATGAAATGAAAATCAAAGACTGGCAAATGAAAGAGACTGGTATTCATAAGGCAAGAACGCTAATCACTAGAGTGAGTCAATCACATTCTGAATCGGAGCAGCACTCCGCTCTAGTGACATAGCTAACTAATCTGGCATGACCTCGCCTCGATAATCTCAAATGGCGGTGTTAACATTCCACGGAAAGAATCGTTCGCGATTCAAGAAGAGGGATGCCGATTAGAATGAGTATGAATGACATACCACGTGCTCGAAAGACATGGAGGGAATGCAAAATGAATCGGTCATGTGCCAATGAAAATGCAAAAGTCAAGACCGTTCCTCTCCCATGGACTCGTTCCAGATCCGAGTTAGCATACTCGTATGCGCTCGATCAAATGGTCAAGGTAATCGGGAAGACACGATGGTGAAATACAAAAAAGGCAATCGAGGAAAGCTATCGGTCGTAGAGATACGATCGAGGACTGCCCCTTTGAAAGCTGAAGAATGAATAGAATGATCATGCATCAATCTAGGCTTGACACGATACAATCTCTGGTATCGGGGAATCTTTGATTCGTCAGATTTTCCTCGGTCCAGTCTGGTTTGAGTGACAAGAAACCTGGTTGATCCTGCCAGTAGTCATATGCTTGTTTCAAGGATTAAGCCATGCAAGTCTCAGAGTAAATGGATTAACAGTGGGTCTGCAGACGGCTCATTAAATCGGTGGCAATCTACGCGGGGAAGGTGCCTTTTGGGCCCAGTTGGATAACAATGGTAACTCCATTGCTAATACATGTCCGAAGAATCCAACTCGATTCAACCCCGTGGCCTTAAAACCGCGGGGTCGAGGTGGATACAATTGACCGAGATAAGAACCAACGCTAGCAATAGCAGCGGTGTGTGGATGAAACAGGTCAATCGAGTGATAGCACACGACTTCAAGTCGGTGCAAGCCCGCAAGAGCTTCTGCCCTATCAGCTTTTGACGGTAGTGTAGTGGACTACCGTGGCTGTAACGGGTAACGGGGAATTAGGGTTCGATTCCGGAGAGGGAGCCTGAGAAACGGCTACCACATCTAAGGATGGCAGCAGGTACGCAAATTGCCCAATAGCAACACTGCTGAGGCAGCGAAGAGAAATAGCCTCGACACGTACTTAGTACGTTAGAAGCAATGGATGATATCTAAACCTGTCAATGAACACAATTGGTGGACAAGTCTGGTGCCAGCACCCGCGGTAATTCCAGCACCAATAGCGTATATTAATGCTGCTGCTGTTAAAAAGCTCGTAGTTGGATCCAGAGCTCAGGTTGCAAGGTGGCCCAGTTTGCTGGGCATCAGCGTACTGCTGGTATTCAGAAGGCTGGGATCAACCCCTCGCATCAAGACCTGTGCTCTATGAACGGTGGTAATGGTGCCTTGCAAGTAATCTCTTCATCGGGATGAAAGCGCTTACGCGTACACCATACGCATACGGGTCGACCACCGATGTTACTGTGAACAAACCAGCGTGCCCAAAGCAGGCGTTCGCCGTGAATGATAAAGCATGGAATAACAAGGGATCGATTCTCTCGACTCTTTTTGTTGGTCTCTTAACCCGAGAAGGAATAATCAAAACGAAGTTCTTAGCGGTTCTCTTTTGAGTTTCGTCTAAGGCCTCGTTGCGCGGGATCAATAGGGACTGCCGGGGTCGTACGTACTCCTACGTCAGAGGTGAAATTCTTAGATCGTAGGAAGACGAACTTCTGCGAAAGCATTCGACAAGAATGTCTTCATTAATCAAGAACGAGAGCGTGGGGATCCAAGATGATCAGATACCGTCGTAGTCCACTGCTGTAAACGATGCCGTCTCAGGATCGAGGGAAGTCATTTTGGCTCCCACGGCACTCCCCGAACGAGAAATCAAAGATTATGGGTTCAGGGGGGAGTACATTCGCAAGGCTGAAACTTAAAGGAATTGACGGAATGACACCACCAGGCGTGGAGTATGCGGCTTAATTTGACTCAACACGGGGAATTTTACTAGGTCAGGACGATCTCAAGGATTGACAGATTGAGAGCTCTTTCTCGATGAATTGTGTGGTGGTGCATGGCCGCTCCTGGTTGGTGGAGTGATTTGTCAGGTTGATTCCGTTAACGAACGAGATCTCGACCCTTAAATAGGTGGGCGTGTCGTTGTAGGGGGTGTCTTTTGGCATCGGCGGCTTGCTGCTTACCCGAGACGCGCACTACTTCTTAAGGGGACTGCGCGCGACTTATAGCGCGCGGAAGAGCGAGCCAATAGCAGGTCTGTGATGCTCCTAAATGTCCTAGGCTGCACGCGCACTACACTGACGCATTAAACGAGTTTGAGAGCCTTCCGGCTACCTATCTTGAAGAGGATGGGAAATCTTTTGAACTTGCGTCGTGATGAGGATCGATGATTGCAATTATTCTCCTTGAATGAGGAATGCCTAGTAGGCGCAAGTCATCAGCTTGCACTGATTACGTCCCTGCCATTTGTACACACCGCCCGTCGTTGCTACCGATTGGCTGTGGGATAGAGCTTGGGAGAGGGAAGCTCGTTCTTGGCAACAAGTTCAGCGCCCGAATCCAAGCAATGTTTCTCAGCTAGAGGAAGCAAAAGTCGTAACAAGGTTGCTGTAGGTGAACCTGCAGCAGGATCATTACCAAAGATTTCAATTCTGAATGGAATGAGGAAACGACTTTCAAACAGATTGGAAACCGAGGATTCAAACATGGTCATGAAGGAAATCGAAAATCCCGAGCAATCGGAAAGGCAAAACAACTGTTCCCCTCGGCTCAACTGCGGTTGATCGAGGGTGACATCAATTGCACTTATCGGTGGATGTCTTGGCTCTGGGAACGATGAAGACCGCGGCCAGACGCGATAGTCAATGGGAATTGCAGAAGCATGAGACTCATCAGGTCGTCGAACGCATTAGCGGGCTGGGTTCGCCCATGCCCATCAGCAGTTGAGTGTCGCTTGAAAATCTAATCTCTCAGACTGCGTTCGACTCTTGATTCGATGGTGATTGGCTTGCTGATTATTGTTGATCGAGTTGAATCGGTTTGAATCGAGAATGTGGCGGTGCAAAGATCATTCAACCCGATCGATGCTCTGTTTGAAATCCTGGGTCCGAGAACGAGCATCGCATATCTTCTGGAGTTGAATCGCAAGGTTTGATGAAATTGGATGGTGTTCGATCAATGGATCTTCAATGAGAGCGACTGACGATTTCCAAAAATCGTCTAGTCTCGTGAGGTTCACACTTCAAAGGCATGGATTGATTTTTGGAAAAACAGGTCGTTCGAATGAAACTCTCACCGACCTCAGCTGTTGAAGATCTACGCGCTAAACTTAAGCATATCACTCAGCGCAGGAAAAGAAAGCAACAGCGATGCTCCTAGTAACGGCGAGTGAACAGGGCAGAGCCCAAGCCTGAACCGGTGTTCTACGGATATCCGGAATGTGGCGCAAGCTGCTTGGGGACACAACTGGCGTCGAGGTAAGTCTCCTGGAATGGGGTATCCACAGAGGGTGAGAGTCCCGTATTTCCTCGACGAGCCATGTTGGTTAACTCCTTGCTAGCACGAGTCGCTCAGTTTGGGAATGCTGAGCTAATCGGCAGGTATCCCTCTGCTAAGGCTAAATATCTCCCGGAGGCCGATAGCGAACAAGTACAGTGATGGAAAGATGCAAAGAACTTTGAAAAGAGGGTTAAAAGTCCCTGAAACCGATGAGTGGTAAGAGTTGGAGATGCGTTCAAATCTTAATCATTGCTCCTTCACTGGGGTTTATGGTTGAGACGTCTGGACCTATTCGGATCGTCCAAGCTTCTGTTGCGAGACGGCTTGCCGGCTGCCTCAGTTTTGCTCGGATCGACCAGGATAGGAATGAGTTGAGGAGGTGACCCGCGGCATCGTCAGCGAAGGGTAAGTGTCGGCGTCTTCGGACAACGTCCTTGCTCCCGCTGGCCTGACGTGGTTAAACGCTCGCAGGCTCATGTCAGACACAGCGATCTTCTACTACCCGTCTTGAAACACGGACCAAGGAGTCTAACACGTGTGCGAGGCTTAGGGTGTCAAACCCACCCTGCGCCGGGTGGCCGGCAAGGTCCTCGCATCCGACCGGGCAATCAAGGACCTGGGGGCGAACGTCCTCCTGCGGAGTGGGCAAGTCGGTGTCAGTGTCAAGGCGGGGGCTGACGCAGGCGTGCACGCCATCCGCAGGGTTGCGGCCCTGTACCGCGACAGAGACGTGACCGACAGGGGTATACTGCAGATCGACTTCGCCAACGCTTTCAATATGCTGCGGCGGGAAGCGATCATCCGCAGTGTCAACCGACACGCCCCCCAACTGTTGGGGTACGCGTTGGCAGCGTACGAGAAACACTCCGCGCTAGTGGTGGGCGACCGGGAGATCTCCTCCGAGTGCGGAGTCCAACAAGGGGACCCCTTGGGGCCGCTGCTTTTCAGCCTCGCCTTGCACGATGTCGTTGTTCCGCCGAGCCCCGAAGAACAGCCGCCCGTCCCCGCGGCCCTGGCTTCGTCGCAGGTGCCCGCCGATTCTGCCTCCGCGACGCCCGTACGGGACTCCGGTCAGCCGGAGCCTGCTGGCGCCATCGGGGGGCAGCCCACCCCGCCAGTGCCGGCGCAGGCCCCAGGCTCGGGGGACCCAGCAGCGTCGCCGCCACCTGCAGGATCCTCGGCAGCCCGGGGCGCCCCTGAGGGGGCGCTGAGCCAGGCGGAGCTTGACCTCCTGACGTTCTTCCTCGATGACGGGGCGGCCGGGGGGGAGCTCGACTCCCTCGGTCGCTGGCTGCGGGACTTCGAAGACAGGGCGACAGCGGTCGGGCTCCGCCTGAACCGGGGGAAGTGCAGGCTGTCCGTCGCCCCCGGCGCCACAATCCCCGAGGCCCTGCAAGGCATCGAGACTTGTCCGCTAGACGAGATTCAGCACCTTGGCGTCCCCTGCGGTTCCCCCGAGAAGATGCGTGTCTTCGTCGAAGAAGCGGCCAAAGGCGCCGAGAGGAAGATGCGGATGATAGCCTCCCTCCCTGATGCGCATGTGGCTTTGACACTGCTGAAGTTCTGCGCCGGCTTCGTCAGCGTCGTCCACCTCATGCGCGCAGTGGGGGCCGTCTTTGACTTCGCTGGCATCGATCAGGCCACGCAGTCTTGCCTGGCGACGATCACGGGCATAGAGACGGACGCATCCGCCTGGGCCCTGGCTTCCCTTCCCGTCAGGCTGGGCGGCTTGGGCCTGCACTCCTGCGCAGATACAGCGGCGATCGCGCACATCGCGGCCACCTTTGACGGCGAGGCTTGCCTGTCGTCCCTGGTGACCCCCTACGTCCTGCCGCACGCGATGCTTCTCAACGAGGACGACACCTTTCTAGCGTCCCTCGAAGACCCGCGCCTTGCACCCTTTGATTCCGTCCTGGAGAAGATTCAGGACGTTCTGCAGGCACGGGATAACTACGGGGGGCGCGGACAGAAAGTGTGGTCCACGACGGTTCACGGCGAGCGGCGCAAGGCCCTCCTTGACTCGATGACAGAGGAGCTTGGCCGGTCGGGCCAGCTCCAAGGGCCGGCACTGGCCCTGAAGCAGGTCCAAATCCGGGCGCGGATCCAAAGCTGCTCCGGCCAGCATGCGTCCGCGTGGCTTTACGGCAACGCGGAGGCGGACCCCAGGCTGTGGCTATCCCCCGCGGAGCTCGCGGTGGCCATCCGGCTTCGGCTCGGGCTGCCCATCGCCCCCATGCCGAGCATCTGTCGTCTCTGCGGGACAGGCTCGGCAGACGTTGACGGAGTGCACGCGCGTAGTTGCTTCTCCGGCGGCCGCCGGACGAGAATGCACAATGCACTCCGCGACGTCATCGCTGACTTCGCCCGCCGCGGGCTGCTGGCCCCGGCGGTCGAGCGCTCCGTGTTTTCGAACACGGAGCGAAAGCGCCCGGACATCAGCTATGTCCGGGACGGCACCACCGTTGTGTTAGATGTCGCCGTCACCTTCCCCCTGCAGCCATCGAATCCCCAGTACGCTAAGAGGGCAGCGGAGAAGCCAGGTGGGGCGGCGACAGCCTACGCAACAGCTGTCAAAGAAGGCAAGTACCGCGGCATTATCGACAACGAGCCAAACCCTCGGGAATGGCTCGCTGTCCCGCTAGTCGTGGACACCTTCGGAGCGTGGTGTCCTGGAGCAGTGTGGGGGCTGGCACCGGTGCTGGCCGGTGCCCGGTGCTGAGCACCAGCACCGGGCACCGCGGTGCTGGCGGTGCTCTCCGGTGCTGGAAAAATAATTTCGGTTTTCACACCTCAAAAAGCTCAAAAAAACGAAAAAAAAGTGTTGAAACCATAGTTTGGGCCTCTTTCTCGGGTTTTTGAGCAGAATTTTTTTGAGTTGCACCCCCCCCACGCTCCCCCATTGAGTCTGGGTCGCAGTGGGTGCTTCCCCATTACGACTGTGGGCCTGATCCTGGCTCCTGGAAGCCGGTCCACAGTACCAGACCTTTTTCGACGACTTTTTGCTCGAGATCAACTCCGATGAAGAGATCTGTGGATAATAGACCCGGGGGCCATAGAGTTGGTACGTGGTTCGTCGAGCCAGGGACCGGGACGTGAATCCGCGTGGAAGCGGAAATCGTGGAAGTCGAATTTTCCATTTCAGATTTCTTGGTTCAAATGCCTGTGCACGTGAAATTATCAATTCCCGCAGGGTGCGTTTTTTGACATTTGACCCCGACGAAACAACACTATTGCACTGGTAGTTTTGACCGTTTTGGCGTGATTCTGTGATGCAAAGTTTTGCATTCCGCGGTGTAGTTTTCATGCCTGGTGCCCTGAACGTCGGAAAGCCTCAACGAACCACGCACATACTATGGGTTCCCTGGGTCCAATTTGCACAAATCTCCTCATCGGAGCTGAACGTGAGCATAAAGTCGACGAGAAAGGTCTGCTACACGGGCCAGCGAAAGAATGTCACAAAACAGGGGATTTAGCATTGCAAAACTGGTAGGTTCCATATCCGCCGTTACCCGGTGCCCTTTACCTCGTACGAACCCAAGAAACGCGCACATACTCTTTGGTCGCCGGATCCATTTCTCACGGCTCTCTTCATCGGAGCTGCTCGCGAGCAAAAACTCGTTGAAAAAGGTCTGCTACGGGGTGGTTAAAGTCAAATACCAGACCCAGCACCGGAGAGCACCGGAGAGCACCGGCCGGTGCTCTCCGGTGCCAGCACCGGTGCTGTGGTGCCAGCCCCCACACTGCAGCCTGCTGGCAGGCTGGAGCACTCACGGAGTTGCGGCAAATAGCCCGCAAAAGCGCCCTCCGTGAAGACCGGACCGCTTCGGCCGCCTGCCAGGACTTCTTCCACCAATTGTCAGGTAGCCCAAGGGGTGGCAAGAATAGTCATTGCATCTGGTGCAGTGTGAGACTTAGCTATAGCTAGCTGATAGCTAGCTATAGCTAGCTAGCTATAGCTGAAAATAGCTAAAATAGCTAAAATAGCTGACTGAGCATTTTCAACGGAAATGTCACTATTCCGACTATTTTCTGGGATTTTGTGCCGTTTTCCACAGTTTACCGGGATTTTTCAGGCAGATGATCAGCATGAGGTTCACACCGTGCTACCCGCCCCCCCCCCCCCCCCCCCTAACACTTAACCAGACTCACACCGCAGTCCTGTCTGCAGACACTCAGGTTCCACGCTGATGATGGTCCGCCTTCTGTGTCCGTGGCTTAAAGGACCGAAACACGGCGCAGACGGGACCAGTGCGGTGTTGAGCACATACCCATTCCAAGCACGTTCTTGCAATCCCCCCATTCCAGTAGGGTACTTCGCGTAACGCGACTTGCTGCCCTCAGCACGCAGGATTACTTCCTCGCACTCTTTTCCTTTTGGTACTTCAACCATTGGTGCTGCACACGGCAACCCCATGTCCACTGTGCTCTGCGGAGTTTACTTCGCAGATTGCCACCGTAAAAAGAAGACAAGTCAGTGCTGCCTAGCGAGTCGCAGTCACAATCAGGGCGAGTGCCCTGAGTTTTTTAACTGATTGCTCAGACACGGTTGTAGGGGCCTTCTCCCCGTGACGGATTCGCCTGTGCTCTAGTAGCACGGGTGGTCCTGGCTGTGACGAGCTACGAACAGCCGCCTGACAAACCAGACTCACACCGCAGTCCTGTCTGCAGACACTCAGGTTCCGCGCTGATGATGGTCCGCCTTATGTGTCCGTGGCTTAAAGGACCGAAACACGGCGCAGACGGGACCAGTGCGGTGTTGAGCACATACCCATTCCAAGCACGTTCTTGCAATCCCCCCCCCCCCCCCCTAACACTTAGAGGCAAGTAGCCCCTGAAACACGAAACTGGATGGTCCCCCCGGATCCCTTCATCGAAGCTGATCGCGAGCAAAAAGTCGTCGAAAAAGGTCTGCTGCGTGAACCAGCAACATAATGCCACCACCAGGGGATCGATACCCGTCCTGCTCAATGCACACCGGGTGGTTTCCAAGCCCGGTGCTCTGCATCCTGTAAGAACCCACGGACCACGCACGTAGTGTTTGATTCCCGGGTCTATTTTTCACGGATCTCTTCATCGAAGCTGATCGCGAGCAAAACTTTGTCGACAAAGGTCTGCTACGCGGACCAGCAACAGAATGCCACCAGCCAGGGGATCGATACCGTCCGTGTTCAATGCACACCTGATCAGGCTGGTGGTTTCTACGCCCGGTGCCCTGCAAATTGTAAAAACTACTGACCACGCACATAGTTTTCTGTCTCCGGGTCTATTTTTCACGGATCTCTTCATCGGAGCTGTTCGCAAGCAAAAATTCGTCGGAAAAGGTCTGCTATGTGGACCAGCGGGAAAATGTCGCCAACCAGGGGATCGAAACCCGTTCTTCCCAGTGCACACCGGTGGTTTCCACGCCCGGTGCCCTGCATCTTGCACGGACCCACGAACAATGCACATACTTTTTCGTTTCCGGGTCTATTTTTCACAGTTCTTTTCATCGGAGCTGATTGCGAGCAAAAATTCGTCGAAAAAGGTCAGCTACATGGACCAGCGGGAAAAAGTTACCAACCAGGGGGTCGATACCCGTCTTGCTCGATGCCCACCTGGTGGTTTCCACACCCGGTGCCCTGCATCATGCACGGACCCACGAACCACGCGCATACTTTTTCGTTTTCGGGTCTATTTTTCACGGATCTCTTCATTGCAGCTGATCGCGAGCTAAAATTCGTCGAAAAAGGCCTGCCGCGTGGTCCGGCGGGAAAATGCCACCACCCAGGGGATCGATTCCCGTCCTTCTCAATCCACACGTGGCGGCTTCCACGCCCGGCGCCCTGCAACTTGTAAAGGGCCCCGAACCACGCACATAGTTTTTCGTCTCCGGGTCTATTCTTCACGGATCTCTTCATCGGAGCTGAAAACGAGCAAAAACTCGTCGAAAAAGGTTTGCTACATGGACCAGCGGGAAAATGTCACCAGCCAGGAAATCGATACCCTGCACACGCCGTGACACGGCCCGGAGAGGGCGGGGGGGGGTACCAGGGGGGGGTTGGGCGACTCTGAAAACGAGAACGAGGCAGAAAATCTGGTTTCGTCGCAATTTTTTTGCATTTTTGGGCACCTACCTGAGGTTTTCTGACGAAAAAGACGTGAACATATTTTCAGTCGTCTGGGCAGCTATTTTAGCTATTTTAGCTATAAATAGCTAAAAATAGCTAGCTGGCCAAATAGCTAGCTAAGTCTCACACTGTCTGGTGGGGCGCGACCGGACGAAGCGGTCCACCCTGTTGCAGGGGGTAGTGTCACTGCATCGCGGGTTTTTTTACCTGGTCGGACCTGCTCGCTAGCAGGCCAGCCCAGGTCGCAGTGAGACTGGCGTTCACTGTGTGCTGAAGAAGCATTTTTTTGGGCTCCCGCTCCGGAAGCAACCGGATACCGGCAGCCCCGCTGTACCAACATGGCTTGTACAGTGTCCCGCGCCAGTGTGGCTCCTGGGGCCTGGCGCGTTTGGCGTGGCGCGGCGCGCGCCAAGCGCGCCAAGCCTGGCGCGTTTGGCGCGGCGCGGCGCGTTTGGCGCACCCTGTAGTCCCAAGGAAATTTAGGCTCCCTCGTCACATGCGCGGGGCAAAAAGAGGGCCTCGGGGGAATTGATAATTTTCCCGGGCCATTTTTCGAGACTGGAGGTCCTATGAACATGCAATGTGAATAGCCTCTATTCGAGCCAACCCGGCTTTTCTTGCAACAATTATGAAACCGTATTGTTTTTGAACTGGATAATAGTTCAGAGTAAGCTTTTTTCCCTTCTGGGAAAATGCACGGGGGTGGCAGAGTGAGCGGACGCCGGCCTTCAGGCCGGTCGGCCCGGGTTCGAACCCTGCCCCTCACACTTTTCCGGTCGAAGATGGTTTTCGAGGTTTGTTGGGTTTCGGGGTCTTATGTGCCCGAAATTTGCGTTTTTGGCGGAGTTTCTCAGTATCTCAAGGCTCTTGCAACTGCAGGCTACAATAGCGAGTCCAACAGTGTGGAGGCTGGCCCCGGGGCTTCGGGGCTGAGCTGGCCCAAGAATGGGTTGTTTTTCGGGTGCGCACTTTGAAAACAACCAAGGAAATCGGCCGCCCCTGACACGGTCTAGGGGGCTGGCCGGTGCCGGGGCTCTTTTTTTCTCCGGGCTGAGAATGGACTACAACAGGGGGGCACTTTCTACTGTTTCAACGTTTCAACAGTAGATCCATTCCAGTGCCGCCGCGGGGCTCTCCGCGCGAGGTTGAGCCCCGGCACCGGCCTGTGTGGGACTTCCAAACTTGGTCAATACAAAAACACGTGCGTATCCTTAGCTTTGTGTACGGGCAGGACAGTAAGACAGCCGGACCGTGGCTGCACCTGGAGTCTTTCACCAAGAGTAGCTTTTTGCCCGACATTCTGCATCAGCATCAGTTCGGTCTTGAGTCAGAGTCTGACGCTTCTCGGCGAGCATCGCGGTAGCCGGGTGAGTGACCGAGCCTCTTGTCGACTGTGACGCATGCCGTGTTGGCTACACGGCCTGCTGATACTGGTGGCTGTTGAAAGCCTGTATCACAGGCTGCAGTCCGATGAGGACGAGTCACGCATCCGAGCCACTACTATTGCGCTGCGCAAGGAGTCGTAGTACTGAGCCGCGCCTGAGTTCACTGCTGAGCCGCCAGTCCAGTGCATGCTAGTCCATGTGGTTCATGTACTTAAAAGAACTCAATGCTGAGCCGTACAACGAGAAACACCGGCGGGAAAGCGCGCGGCGCAGGCACCGCCCGCCGTGGTGAAGCAGGGTCGGGCATGCGTGCACCCTACGACCCGACCCTACTGTTCCCGGGCACCGACCAGCACCGGTGCCAGCCCCCACACTGTTCTGTACTACTAGTACAGTCACCCGCAGCACCCCGCACGGCTCAACGTGTGCTGCGTTGCAGGCTAAAGTTTCGTGACACGTCTCGTATTGTTTCCTTGATCATAATTTGGATGAACTCCTCGGTTTGTGAAAACCGAGTGTGGCTGCCGGCAGCAGTGCCGCGGAACAAGCACAGCGGAGTGACAGCCACGCGTTCGTAGCGCGGTGGCGGCGACGTCTGCAGAGTCTGGTGTGCGGTAAGGATCGGCAAGGCCTCCGGGTTCAGTCGGCGTTTCGCCAGATCCAGCAGTCTTGAACAGGTGATGACTCAGCTGGGAACGGAGACTTTCTTCGAGCTGCCGGCCATTGACTTCAATTTGAAGCCTACAAGGGTTTCGGCAGACGAGTGTGACCTTACCGAACGACCACCCAGTACCTGCATCTGCAGGCCGCTCACACGATTCCGTGACCACGTTTTGTCGTAGATCGCTCACTACTTTACTGCTTTAGTGGCCGGACTGCGTTTTTGATGGAGGAACGTGGGGCGGTCTTTGATAATGGTCTCCACTATCTTCCAAAGGGCAGGTGAGTGCGTTCTTCTTGTGGCGAATCCCCAGGAGGCCCCGAGGGGCTTTGGGGGGCCCCGTCCGATGGGGAGTGACTGGTCTAAACGGTGGCTTCGGCAGTCCACGCTGCAGCATCTGCCCAAGTGTTGGTAAGTGGTGGTACCGGCCAAATACCTGACTCAGCCCGGGGCTCTGGAGTGCAATGAGAGCTCCAGCCCGGGGCTCCGGGCCCACACTGTCTCGAGTGCTCTTCGCTCTGCTGTTGGGGTCCTGATTGGCTTCGCTTCATGGAACCGTAGTGACTCTGGCGCCCCAGGCTTCCCTGCTGCATCACCCTCGCCGCCTGCGTGGTTGCAGCCTCACCGACCCTCACTGAGGCTCGGTAAGCTGCAGCGGGCCCGGCAGTGAGGCCTCAGTGCACAGGGCAAAGCAGGTGCCAGGAAACACGCCAAAATATGCCCAGAAAACTTCGAAACTGAAGAAATTGGGGCGAAAAGTATCCTGAATGGGCTGGGAACCCCCCCCCCAAAAAAAAGCTACAAAAGGCTACAAAAAGCTACGCTGTAGCTAGCTATCTATAGCTTTTTGTAGCTAAACCTCACACTGCCCCCCGGGCACGAGCACCGACCTTGGCTTCACCGGCCTGGCCGAACTTCGCTCGTGCCCGAACTTTTTTTTAGTACCAGCGCAGCCTGAGCGCTTAGCACCAGAACTTAGCAACGCCCGAACTTAGCAACGCCCGAACTTAGCATCACTCGAACTTAGCTTCACCAGCATTGCCCGAACTTAGCTTAGCCCGAACTTTACTGTTCCCCGAACTTTAACTGCTGCCTCCAGTCTCGCCACGCGCCGGCCTTAGCCGAGCGCACGTACTTCAATGCACAAACAGTGGAATCTGGTTTGGGCAAAAGTTGTGGTGATATTTTCCCGCTGGTCCACGCAACAGATCTTTTTCAACGACGTTTTGCTCGCCCTCAGCTCCGATGAAGAGAACGGTTCAAAATAGACTCGGGGGCCGATAAGTATGTGTGTGGTTCGTGACTCTTCATAAGATGCAGAGCACCGGACGGCAGGTTTACCACGGGAAGGGCAGGAATCGTCCCCAGGTAGGTGACAATTTCCCGCTGGTCCACGTAGCAACTTTTTCCCGACGACTTTTTGCTCGATTTTTCCTCGGATGAAGAGAACGGTGCCAAATAGACCCGGAACCGTAAGTGGATCCCTGTGGTTCGTCGGCCTTGCATTGCCGCAGGGTACCATGGATTACCACGGCGAACACGTCCAAACCGGTCCAAAAAGGCTGCTTGCAGGGATCGATCCCCTGCAAAAAGCTTGTTTTTCAGTGGCTCTGGAAGGACAGGGGGTGTGGGAAGGCACCAGAATAGGTTGACACCCTCTGAGAACAGGTTCTCTGGAAGATTTCGTCATCGATCTTCTCATCGAACAAAAAATTTGTCGGAACGCACGCCGGGATCGCCGAGAAAATGGACGAATGATGAACCCAAAATGAAAAAGTTGTCAATTCCTGGTGAAAACACTAAGGGCGCGCCAATCGCGCCAAACGCGCCAAACGCGCCAGAAAACAGGGTTTTCTGGCGCGGCCTGGCGCGGCTGGCGCAGGAGCCACACTGCCCGGACGGACGGAAAGGAGTGCTAAGAAATACTGCTACACACACAAACACCGGAACACACAACTCGGTATCAAAGGCAAGGCACCATGGGCAGCAGCCGTGCCAACGGCGGGTGAGTAGCGACACCCCCCGCAAGCGAGCCGAACACAACGGGCGAAAGGAGAGAAGACACAAGAAAGGACTCCAGCAAGGACACAAACCCGCACGGCAACCACGCCACTGCAGAGCAGAAAGACGAGTTGCGGCTATACACGGTTTGCATGATCACTTCGCGCTCACAGTACCACACTTACTGCTCTTTCTTCTTTTCACGCACCGAACACACGCGAAGGTACACACTGAGAGAAATACAGAAGACAGAAGAAAGGATTCCAGCAAGGACACAAGCCCGCACGACAACCACGCCACTGCAGAGCAGACAGACGAGTTGCGGCTACACACGGCTTGCATGATCTCTTCGCGCCAAAAGAACCTTTGTTCGCTTCGCTCTTCCGTCCTTTCTCAACAACCGAACGCACACAGCTACAGAAAAACGGGGCCTTTGCCTCACGGAGACCCTGCCTGACATTAGGGAAGGCCAACCGACACATCATTCGATTCAAGAATCACTGTCGGTCCCGAGTGTCAGGTCAATCTGTACCCTCACGAGGACAGAACCCCTCACACGTAACTCGTCTGACGAGTGCCCCGCGTGTGGGGGGATGCGTAACGAGCTCAGGGGCCGAAACGGGGGTCTCCGACGTGATTAGCAGCATACTACAGTAGGCTGCCAAAGCATCTTTTCAAAACACACCAACATGTCTACAGGAACCAGCGAAAGAACCTCTCCCACGGCAAGAACAATCAGCCCAGCTGGCCTCTTCCTCTCCTTTCCTTTTTGTTCTCCAAAGAAGACAGGATAGAAGGAAAAGGTGCCTCATCTAAAAAAAAAAGAAAATTTTTTTTTGTTTTTTTTTTTTTTTTTTGTGTCAGAACTGACAACCAGCCATACGGAGGCGAATGAACGGGACCGGGCCGACTGGAAAATCAGCGGTCAGTTGGGAGACTGGGTTAGACGAGTGAACGAACAATTCCAGAAGCTGACCTGGTCAAGGGGGCAATTCCCCTGGAGAGCTGTATGAGACAGAGGAGGAAGAACGTGGACGGTATGTCAGGCGGTTCTACATTTACACTGCACATGTTTACTACTGGTTCGGTTCGCTTCGTGTCTGCACATATTCTCTACTGTGTCTGTACATGTTGAACACAATGAGGGTGGGCTCTAGTCCGCAAAGATTGCGAAGTTTGGTAGGTCCTTTGTTTTTTGGAGAAGCAGCAGGAGGCCTATGCAGTTGGTTGTTGAGAAAACTTGAGGCAGAGTGGAGGGAGGGGGATATCTAAGTGCGGCGCGTCTAAGCTTCTCTAATACGTGACAGTGTAGTGCGAAGTGTTCTAACATGGTGGTATTCGTTTTTAGGTGGCAGTGCCAGCAAATGCCATTTTGCAAGGCGTGTTTCCTCGCGTTATCACACAGGAAGTGTTTATTAACGCAGGAGTGACCGGTTCGCAGCGCTATCAGTGCTGTTTCGGCTTGTCTAGTTAAAGTAGGCTGTAGCCACGTGGGGAGGTGACCATCGGTGGCTCTGAAATGCAGGTTCTGAGGGCGGGACGAGAGCCATTCGCTCTTCACTGTTTCCAGGATGCGTGCCTTGGCTGATTTAAAATCTAGGGGGATGGAGTCGGTTTTGGTGGCCAGTCGGGCTGTATTAGCTATGGTGTCTGCTTGTTCGTTCCCATGTAAGCCGCAGTGAGATGGAACATAGTGCAGTACAATATCGGCGGGCCGGTTGGCCGTTTCCTTCAGGAGAAGCAAAACTTGTGTGGCTACAAGGTCGTTTTGGTTGAAACCTTTAATCAGTGTTTTCAAACAGCACTGTGAGTCAGAGAGCAAGATTATTTTGTTGCCAGGGAGGAAAGGGAGCATATGCTGAATTGCAGTCACACCAAGGAGTATCGCAACTAGTTCCGCCCGGTCAATGTTCGCATATGTGCCTCCACTGGTCATCAAGGATAACTTGTTGAGACTGATGCGGCGAAGGCGGATTCGCATCCCACTAATCTTGCGGGGAAAGGTACGAATTAGTTCATCTGGGATCTGGATGCGAGTGGCAAGGAAGCAACCGGAACCAGTGTTAGCATCCTTTGGGGACTTGGAGGCATCAGTATACACTTGCAGGTCGGGCAGGAAGTATGAGGAGATAGCCTTCAGTGCTGCATGTTTGTTGCGCTCCGGTTGGTGCTTCTTATGTACGCCGGGACATATTGGAACGATGCGGACTGAAGTTGGGAGCTCGGTGGATGGACAGGTTGGAGGGTGTATCAAGTTCTGGGCACGTACTTTCAGCAGCCCCGTGGAGACCAGTTCAGTGCGGGCCGTATGTACCCATGACAATTCCGAGGGGAGACCTTTGGTGCAGATGTCGTGGCTTCGGGTGTGCGGTAGTCGTCTCAAGCGTTCGTAGAGCGAGCAGCTGAGCTTCGTACGGGTAACTTCAAGGGGTAGTATGTGCGCTTCGAGGCAGAGAGAGTGCAGCTCGGTTGATTGCGGTAGGCCGGTGATGATTCGTAGGGCACGGTGGTGGTCCATCCTCAACGCGTGGAGATCACTGGGATATATGCAGGGACCATAGACTCCGAAGCCATAGAGAATGACCGGGAGCACATACGTCAGATATAGCGTCCTGAGCGTGCGCGCGTGAGCTGTGCCGATTTTCGACGACATGAGCTTGAGGTTCGACAGGCGAGCGTTGAACCGAAGTCTAACGGTGTTGACGTGCTCAGTGAACGAGAGACTCGAATCGAAGATGATCCCTAGAAAGCGCGCCGAAGTGACATTTTTGAGTGGAGGGGCGGATGTGACGAGGACGTTGTCGAGAGCGAGAAGTGAGTTGAGGATTGAAACAGGGTCGGCGACTTCGAGACCGTTGCATTGAAGAATTTTGTGTCCGTCTATGGAGTCAAGATAACGGTTCTTTATATCCTTCGCTTTGTTGGAGAGGCAGAATGTGCAGGACGACGGGTCGATGAGGTCACTCGGGAGCAGTTGGGCCGTTGAGAGGAAGTCAAGTGAGAGACGTGTATTGACGATCGTCGAGGGGAAGTGGACGATGATCTCGGAGATGGGATCAGCATCATTGGCCGGAAAGTATATGACATGCGTCTTGTTGGCCGACATGACCATCTCAAACTCTTGAGCCCAGTCGTCAACAGCGTCGATAACCTTTTGTGCGAGGGTTTGAAGCTCGGAGTCGGAGTCAGCACTGCAGACAACGGCAAGGTCATCGGCGTACAAGGTGAAGATGAATCCTGGAATAAGTGCCTCAAGCCTCGCTGCTAGTGGATCGATGTAGAGGAGGAAGAGCGTGGGGGATAAAACCGTTTTTTTATTGGTGTTACACACTAAAAAAAACCTGACCCAATAAAAACACAACATGAACGCCTCATGGCGCGCGGGCGCCTACTACGCATTCGCTCTATACTGGAGCCTTGTGATGCATGATGCCCCCGCGGTTTATGTGGACGTCTCTGTGCCGTTCGATGAAAGGGAAGCCCCCGGTCCGATGGGGCTGGTCGACTCAGTTCCGTTTCACGCAACGAGCAAGGGGCTGAAGGACGGTACCATTCACTGGGTGCCCTCATACCGTCCCTCCACCATCACATCCGTTGCATACCCCAATGCATGCTCGCGCCACCCCAGAAGCCTTCCGCGTCACCCCTTGCCTCTGCCGCTGCTGATACCCCCCCGCAAAATCCTCCGCACTCTAACCCGGAGACAGCACCGACAGCAGCGCAAATACGACCGCCTGCTCGCTTCTAGAAGTGCATTCGAAGTCGCGTCCGCCAGCAGCTGCTACTTGAAGCTCATCGAAGCGTTGCTGGGTTCCTCGCCGGCGGCACCGACTGCTGCACCTCAACCTGCAACCATGCCGACAAATGTCCTCTGCAGTGTAAGGTTCCCCGACACAGCCACCCCCGCTACCCATCCACCGGTAACGGAGGAAAATATCGGGGCCAGAATCAACTGCAACACCCAAACCTGCTTTTTCGTGACAGGAGTGGACGGGAGGCGTCAGTGCGTGTCCGCAAGGCTTGGCGACAGACTCGGAGACGTCCTGCTGAAGCATGGACTTGTCCTTGGCCCTGGCGTCCGAGTGATTCGGGGCTACGGCGCCCCGCTTCCGCTCGATACACCGCTCGGCGAGTTGGATTTCGACGGCGGCCTCTCCCCGTCACTTTGTATATGGCCTGGCATCCTTGGTGGAGGTGGGACGCGTTGGCAGGGAGGTGGGAATGGGTGCAACCAGGGCGGTGGTAGAGGAACTGGGGGATTGCACAACGGGTATTCAACAAACTCCGGAGGCAGGGGTAGTCATGTGTCGTCCGATCCCATAACAACAGAGCCTACGAGGAAAACCCACATGCAGCCCATGGGTCAGCCAAGGCATGACCTGCATGAAGGGTGGGAGGCACCTGAGGCGCGCATGAGGGCAACCTTTTACGTCAAGGACGTCAACGGTGACAATTGCCGTGATATGGCCCGCGCTCTGATGCACACTGCACTTGACCGCCTCCACGTCAATGGGATGTGGGGCGCATCCTATGAGAGGGAGTTCACCAAGGGGGCGGTATTTGAGCAGATTCGCGTGTTCTTTTCTATTCCGGCGATACTGGAATATGACGTGTTGAAGAAGAGTGGAGAGGTTGGGGTGTTTGAACCTGCTGAGGAGGACAACCGTTTCCGAGTCCTGTCACTAAGGGAAGACGCGACCCTTGCTGAAGCCCGCAACATGGTCCAATCGATATCTGAGAAGCACATGGGAATCACTAGGTGCCGTGGTGTCTTTGGCATTCGTGTTCGTGTGGAGCATTACAATGAAGTTAGAACCATGCTACCGACGCTCCCTAACCCGATTGGATACTTTGAGGTCCGCGGAGTTCCGTGTCGTACGAATGGGCATACCCTACGCGAGAACCTTCTGAACCTTGGCTGGGAAACCATGCCGCTGTTTCGAACCAAGAAGGGCGGCCGCTACCTCGTGTGGGTCGTAAAGTCGGAGTCGCTCCCTGGCAAGGACCACTACCGCACAGCGCAGGGGGTCGATCTTGCATTCAAACAAATACTGAGATGTCCCCTTGAACCATCCACCACGGACCCGTCGCCGCCCCTCTCTGACAAGTATCCAGTATCAACTCAGACGACCGATGTCCGGCCGGACCCGTTCTCCGACAACCAGTCTGAACTCCTGCCCTTTACAGAGTTCAAAAAACGGCACAAGGCGGCTGCTAAAAAGTTGTGGGAGTTTGCAGGCCGGTTACCCGTCACTCAGACACCAAAAGTGGACGAGGGTAAGCCCCTTGCAGGGGGAGTCACTATAGCAGAAGTCCTTGAAGCAGAGGCCGAATCTGTGTGTCCGATCGATGTAGATGCCGAACCAGCCCAGACAACTCAGTCCCCAAACCGCCCAGCAGGCGCCGCATCGTTGCCCACAAGAACTACCGAGCCAGCTGAAACCGAAGTAGGGCTAGTCCGGCTTGCCGAACAGCTGCAGAGGGGCTGTCGTGAAGCTCTGACGAAGACGGAGTCTGAACTCGCTGCTGGATACCAACAAGTGACAGACGGCATCTTCAGCAGGCTGAACGAGATGGCAGCCGAAATGCGCAACTTGGGTGCTTCCGTCCAGCAAACTCGGCTTGAGATTGCAGAAGTCAATGTCCTAGAGCGTGAGGGGGATCGGCGGAAAAAGAGGGTTTTGAGAAAGGCGCTTCCTCCAGCTGGGAGGAGGGAAAGAGATGTGACGTCCTCGCCAGATGTGGTGTCGCAGCGCCGACCTGCGGTATTCAACGACTCAAGCACCACCCAGCAGCCGCCCGAACCTGGATCTCCACCCATTCCGGCTCAGAAACTCGTACGAGCAGAGAACATTGCACCAGTGACGGAACCGAACACAGCTGCGCCAGCAGGCGGGAACCACACCGCGGGCGGTGACAATCTCCACCCCACTGAAGAGGTCGCACAACAAGTCGGTCCCCCAACTTCTTCTGACCATCCTGCCCCCAAACCGGCGGCAGCATCGACTTCTAGTATTGAGTCAGCCGTCCACTCCAGTATCTTGCAAACGTACGCGACTCGAAACGCGATGGGCACCTCACCTGAAGAATCGCATCCGACTGCCGACCAAAGCCTGGCCCCCACGTTGCAAAGCCGCGAAGGGACGGGTGTTCAATACGTAAGCTCCGATCCGCAGACGCTGTTTATGCCGCCCCCTGAGCAAGCAGTCCAGCCCGCGCCCGGGATATCCGAGCGTACCAGGATGATGAACAAGGTTATCTCCAAACAGGATGCTCGCGCTGCATTAAAGACCGGTAAAGTAGGTGACAGGAAGACGGCGGCAGAGACTTCCCAGCGAGACGCGACGCAACGTAAAAGAAGGGTACGTCGATCAGCAACACCTGACCCTCCCTCTGCTCGTGATGCGGAGATGAGTCCATTGCGGGGCAACCCGCCAGCGGACGCGTCACAACAACAACATTGAGGGCGTGTCCCTCCACGCTCAGCAGGGCATGGCCGGGCCCCTGCGAGCGTCCCACACAGCGGACAACCGTCCAACATCAAAGCCCGGCGGAAACCCGTGGTGTGCAAGCCAGTTCAACACCCGGTGGAGCCCCCTTTCATAATCATAATCAGCTTCAACTGCCGCTCCATTCGTGCCCGTGAAAACTTGCCGGGAAGTACGGATGCCATCAGTCGCGGAGTTGCGGAGCATGACCCCGATGTCATCCTTCTGCAAGAAACCTGGCTAGGTGAAAAATCTCTCCTGCCAATCCTGGTAGGATACAGAGCTTTCCGGTGTGACCGGCACGAAGACGGACGAGGCGGCGGTGTCATAACGTTTGTTAAAAGCAACATTGCGGCCGTAGAGCTCCCGCCCCTGACCTTTGGCAAAGACAGTTATATGGAGTGTATCGCCGTCGAACTGACACGGGTAGGATTGGCCCCGCTGAAGGTGTACAACGTCTACCGTGCTCCGTACGAATCTGAGAAGCTCAACATGGAACCGTTCACAGTGGACGACAATGTCGTTATAGCAGGCGATATAAATGCGCACCACCCTGACTGGTCAGTGGGGGCTCAAAACGCCGGAGGTCGAATTCTTCGCGAATGGTTGCAAGTGAACTCAGCGAAGACCTATAACGATCGGAAGACGCCGACCATGGAATACCGTGCTAATGCTCGTTTCTCTTCCCCTGACGTAGTCATCTCATCCATGACGCCGGGAAATGTCTGGGACTGGGGAGTGCTCTCGTCTTGGGAGTCGGACCACCTGCCGCTTGTCTTCAAAATGCCTAGAGGTTATCGCCAGGCAAAATCCCGTGGCCCAAAACGTTATTCGTGGAAGAAAGCTGACTGGAAGAAGCTGTCGGGGTACCTGGACGAACGTAGCGGGCACCTCATCAGGCACCAACCAGCAACCCCCGCCAAGTTCGCTGAACGGATTACCTCACTCCTTCGTAGCAGCATCAAAAAGCATGTTCCCGTGGCGAAGTCGAATCGCCCACACAAGGCGTGGTGGACGTCCGAACTCGGCCGCTTGGAAAAGCTGAAGGCAGCTGCACATAAGGAAGTCCGAGATGATCCCGAAGATGTCACCAAACGCCATGCATACGAAGCCGCGAAGTGCACTTTTTCTGAGGAGGCGACTGGTGCGAAGGCTAGTTACTGGAACGCCATCATGACGAGAATTAACCGATGCACGGACATTGGCCTCCTATATCGACAGGTCCGGAAGATCGACGGCCGATCCAATCACCACGCGGTCCCTCCAATTAAAGTGGACGGGACCTTCTGCGTTGAAGCGGAAGGAAAGGCTGACATCTTTGGCGATCACCTTGAAAGGCTGTGTAAGCGGGAGATCCGTAACGCTGGAGAATCAGCCCCACCCTGCTGGGAGCCGCGCAGTGGTCCATCCGCCGTGCCTGATGCGTCCGTCGACCTGTACTCAATGGCTGAGCTGAACCGAGCGATCGGTGAGCTACGACATACAACGTCCCTCGACCCTGACGGGATCTGTTCTGAAGTCCTATCCCATGTGGGAGAACCTACGAAGGAGCTGCTCCTAGAACTGTTCAACATGTCCTGGAAGCACGCATTCGTTCCGAGCAATTGGCGCGAAGCACACGTCGTCCCGGTTCCTAAACCCGGCAAGGACCACAGCCTCCCAGAAGGATACAGGCCCATCTCCCTCACAAGTGTGGTGGCGAAGCTGATGGAGGTGATGGTGAAGAATCGTCTGGTATTCTTAGCTGAAAGTCCTGATATCCCATCGGTCCTACCATTTTGTGACAAGCAGGGTGGCTTCCGTAGAGGGAGGGGAACTGAGGAGCAAGTCTGTAGCATCGTCTCCGCGCTCGATAATGCCCGTCGTAATCAGCGTTTCTCCTGCCTTCTCTCATTCGATCTTGCGAATGCGTTTGATACAGTCGATCACGATCGTTTGCTAATGGTCATGGAGCAGCGCGGGCTCCCCCCATGTTTTCTGCTCTGGGTGCAAGCCTTCCTGAGAGACAGAAAAGCAGCGTATAAGGTGGACGGCGTGACTGGAAAGCAGGTCCCTCTAGCACGGGGAGTCCCTCAAGGGACCGTGCTAGGTCCAATATTGTTCCTATTCTGCATTGACGAGTTGGGGGAGCTGCTTGCCGACCTCGGTACGAGCATGGGCAATACGACAGATGGTCAGCCGATACTTACACTGTCGTTGTTTGCGGATGATGTCGGCGTGGTCGTAACCGGGGATAGCGTTGACGAGCTGAAAGAAAGAGCACAGGTGGTTGTTTCAGAGGTCGAAAAATGGGTTGAGAAGGTGAACATGAGCCTTGCTTACCATAAGACCAAAGCACTATTCGTCCGTCCTCACGGAATGATCGTGAAGGCTCCCCTGGTCCTCTTTTCACCGTCGACAATATCGGTGCAGGCGCGACAGTTACTTGCGTGGATTACGAGCGAAACCTGTTCTTTCTGGGCGAATACCCCTGAATACGCGCAGCATCACAAGAAGCACATTCTGAAACTCGACGGCGTTGACCATCCCACCGTTGAAGACGCCAAAATGGTCCAGGCGAGGAGAAAAGACGGTGCTGTTCAGCTGGTAGTCGCACACCGCATCGACTGGGTTAAAGAAACGAAGTTCCTCGGCCTGGTAATTGACGATGAGCTCTCGTTCAACCCGCATGCTGAACGAGTCGTCAATATCATGTCCAAGAGAATGAACTTGTTACGGCACGTTTCTGGGAAGGCGTGGGGTTGCAGCACGACAACACTCCGATGTCTGTACTTGACATACGTTCTCCCAACAATAACGTATTGTCTGTCGGTATATGGCGCCTACTTGTTCCTTCCACAAGGCGGTAGAAGAGGCTTCACGAGCCCGTATCTCGAGAAATTCGAGAGGTTGCACAGGCGCTCGCTGACGTACGTGCTGGGGTGTAGGAAAGGTATATCAGACCTTGTCGCCACTCAAGAGGCCGGTATCCCCCCCATCAAAGTCTACATCGACCACCGCCTTGGCAGCCTTTACGAAAAATTAAAACTGCGAAGCCTCCTCTGGGACCGAACCCTCAACGCACCAGCTACCCCACTGGCCCGTTATGTTGACCTTGAAAGGAGAGCGGGTACACGTGACCCTCCGCGAGAGACGTTCGTGTTCAACCCGTTTGCACCCTGGTCCCTGCGTCCTCCAGTTGCAATTCATCCCTCGTTACCGGAAGGCAAGACCCCGGCCGAGAAGAGAAGCATCGTGGAAAAACGCCTCCGTGCGTTGCCATCACCCGACTGCACGGCATGGGCTGATGGTTCGGTCATGAAGCAAAGCCTCCCGTCGCCCCCTCCTATAGGGGACCCGGGGTTCGACCGTCGGCAACTGCGATGGCAAGTGTTCTATAACGATGTGACAACGTGGGGCGGAGCTGCCACTTATTTGGAGTTCGGTCCTTCGGTACGACTAACCGATGCACATGGCTTTGAGGTCCGCTTCGAACACGGCTGCCCGACAATCTCCAGCACCTGTCCGGCTGGCAAGTTCCCGTCGAGCACAAGAGCAGAAACGGTCGCGATGGTTGAGACCCTCAGAGTACTGTTGGCTGTGCTGCCGCCGACTGATGTACCTCTCGAAATCCTCATCCTGAGTGATTCTCAGTCGCTTCTCCGAGACCTTTGCAATGGCCCGCATGCCCAGAAACAGCCATTGATGATTGAAATTTGGCTTGCGCTCAACGAACTCAACTCCCGGGGGTGCCGTATCACCATCCAGTTCGTCTAC
The DNA here is from genome assembly GCA_030068145.1 of Diplonema papillatum. Classification (NCBI taxonomy): domain Eukaryota; phylum Euglenozoa; class Diplonemea; order Diplonemida; family Diplonemidae; genus Diplonema; species Diplonema papillatum. The sequence continues at coordinate 521,890 of JAPJBO010000041.1, read as the reverse complement.
GGTCATTGCGGCCTGCGGGGCAACGAAGTCGCTGACAAGCTCGCCAAGGATGCCGCCTGTCGCCACTACAGGGCCATGACTGGTCCGTCATTTGGTGTCACCAGGGTGCATCCTCCTATTGCAGCAGTTGATGCGTCAACACGCTATAAATCACGGCTCACCCGGGAGTACAACGAGAGTATGGCGATCATGGCTTACGGGCGGGCTGCGATGGCAGGTAACGAAACTCCGTTTGCTGGCATTGTGAACGGGCGCGTTATCAAGCGCCGCAAGGACCTCACCAACCGGGCGGAGAAGGAATCGCGCCAGTTGCGGACGGGTCACCACCCGCTTGTCATGACGATGTACTCAGCTGAGTACCACACGATGCATCGTTGTGACCGACGCCAGCTTTTTCTTCCTTGCCCAGTCTGTGGTCGCCGCTCCCGTAGTCCGCTGGAGCACTTGTTCGTATGCTGCACCGACCTTGTGACCCAGCGGCTTCGGGACAGCATGTGGGCGGTCATGGCAGACAAGAGTGGTCGCACGGAGGGCTTGAAGCACGTAGGAACAAAGGACAAACTTTGGCTCCTGCTGTTCCAGCATCCGGAGATCGCTCTTCGGTACCTGCAGGAAGTCGGAGCGATACCGCGGTACCGGATCCTGCTCAACGACGATGATCTGCTGTGGAGCAATGCTGCAGCTCCTGCTGTCTCGAGCGACATGCTCTCGGCCTGGAGCTCTCAGACCGTTCTATCGCAGTTGAGTTCGCCTGTGGTTCCGTTGCTTTCGAGTCAACTGGTACCTGGGCCGGATATCAGTTCGAATGGCAGTCAACTCGCCGGGCCTCAGCACGAATCGGATCGTTCTCCGACACCGGACCTGGACTCTTGCACTGGCACGCTCCGGTTCGAGGACGCCCTGGACATGCAGGCTGCGGTTTCAACTACCAGCAGTAGTCCGGGTGAGTGGGCCTGAGCGGGCTCGTCCGTTTTCAACTGCACGAGAAGCCTGCAACACCTGCAGCCTGCTGTGCGGTTGTCCGAAGACCGCGCGCCTGCAGCATGCGATGACTTGCATCACCACCTCTGGCACCTGTTCAAACTCAATCAACAACTCTGTCCTCCCTTCCAACCGAATAGAAAAAGTGAACGGTCTCCAACCCTGAATTGAACCTGGTGAACACCTTGCACTAACGTCCGCAATGCCAGGGGTTCAGGCTGAAGCGACATCATCCCACCAACGGATTGCGATGCCGCTCGCGTTGGACACTAATCTGTTCAGCCGCGGAGATTGTCAACCAGCACTGTGCACCCACAACTTTCCCACAATGTGGGCAGAATAGCCACAACATTTACCCACAAAGTATTGTGGCTATTGTGGCTAGAATCTTTTTTATTGTGGCCCCGTGGAACTGGTCCAGAAAACAGCGTTTTCTGGACACCAACACAACACAATTATACATACGTTTTTCGATGATGTATCGTGTTGTTCTCGTGTCCCCACCTGTGTTTGGACTATCTGGTATGTCTCTGTGTGCTTGTCAGCCTGGGGCCACCCTGACTGGGGTACTGGCGGCATCCTCCTGGGGTGCTGTGCTTACTGTAGAAAAGTTGGTGAGGGAACTGAAGAACATTTTTTTGGGCTTTCTTGGCGAATTCAGATCGAGAACAGAGAGGAATTAGAGTGAAGTTCGGAGCTTCACCAGAAGTAAGGGGAACAGAGCTGATACATTCGAGGTGGTAAGCACCACCCCTCACCCCTGCCAGGGCACTGGCAAGCAGCAGTCTGGCGGAGGAGAGGTACTTCACTGAGTTTATGCAAGAGATATTCATAATGAGAACAGGGGGATTTTGGATGGGTGTGATTGCCAGTAATTATGACTCAGTAAAGAGCCCGGGCAACATTGTTAGGCGGTGATACATCATTGGAAGAAGATGTCTGACTCTGGGGTGGACTGGCATTTGTACCCTGCGGGCTGAGTGAGAACCACGGGGCAATGCAACTCTTTTGCTCTTCGGACAGCCGCATGGCAAGGCGTGTGAACATTCTTTTTTCTGTGGCTGCCTTCTTCTCAGATTCGGGTGCAAAGTGGTCGGCAGCAAGCTTCGGATAGTTAATCGCGATGATCGCCAAAGAAGATGCTTTTTGCGACTTTAAGGATGCGCGGTGCTTCGTTAACTGCCGCGAGAGGACCTTGAAGTTCCGTTCTACCGCAGCCTCGGTTGTTGTGCAGTTGGCAAGTGCAATGGCAAAGGAACTCAACACGGGGAAGTCAAGGCGGCGTGTGTGGGTGCTCCAGTATTTGAGGAACGAGCCTGCGCAAGCAGGAACAACCCCGTGGTTCCAGAACGTTGTAAGTTCGGTGGTTACCTGGCTCTCGCGATCTTTGAAGGTCCCAAGGGACTTCTTCTTCCGGTCGGCATAGGGAACAACGTGCTTGAGCACTTCATCCAAAGAATTTCTGTGGTGTCGCCGGGACCAATCCCCGTGGTTTTCCTTTGGGTTCAGGGTGCTGAAAAGAGAGGTGGCAGCAGATGTGAAGTGACGCTCCTTCCTGGTCTCCCAGATTTCCGAAGCTTCCTTCGCTCGAAGGTTTCCTTTTCGCATCTTTGCAGCATGCTGGTCCAGGAAGGCGAGCACCCCAAGAAGTCCCTCCAAAGTCATTCGGTCCGATTGGACAACATCTGTGGCAATGGCAAATGGGGCACAGATGTCGATCAACTGGTTAAGGTCGGACCAGTATCGTTCCCAGTTGGTGCCGTCTCCCGACACAGTTTCGATGTGGGCACTGAGCTCTTTCTGGCGAAGCATGGCATCGTACATACTGTTCCATCTCACAGTGGTGAAGCAACGAAGTCCTTTGATCTGAGTGTTAGGAACCTGAGCTTCTGCCTGGGCTGCCTTCAGTTGTTCTGCCCCCTCCTTGTGCACGTACTTTTCGTTTTCGACAAGGAATCTTTTCTTGAACGCTGAGAAGCGGTCGATGTCGAAGATGTCCTTGAGGACAAGCTGGAGGCTGTGGGCCCCACACCGAAAGACGAGGAGCCCACGATAAGCAAGGTGCTCTCTTGTCGCATTCAGCGCATCCTCGGCAGGCATCCCGTCTGCGTCTTGCTCTGCTTCCGACTCGTCCGATTCACTTTCGTCCCCCAGCTGGTCCAGTGCGCTCTGCATCGCCGCTGCGTTGTCCGCCACAGCACCAACAACGGTGATCCCCCCTTCGGTGAGTGTATCCAGAATCTTGTCCAGGCATCCAGCGATAGCTGCAGCAGTCATTGAACACTTCACCTCTATATCACCGTAGTGATACACTGTGTTTCCACAGGCGAGGGACACACCAAGAAATGTTCTGCGGCATTTCGTTGCCGCATCCACGAGGAGGCAGACATCTTCCCCGGCAAGTGAGGCGAAGAGCTCTGTCATGAGCTTCTCTGCAAGCAGCGCTGTCTTCTGGCTGAGTTCGCGTCTCGTCATGATGACATCTGCCTTGAGCAGAGAACGAAAGTCCGGCGACTCAATGATGTGGAACGGGAGGTGGTGCTTGGCAAACGTGAAGACAACATGCTCATCCAGTGGCAACCCCCGCACTGTTGGCGAAACAGCAATGCGACGCTGCTTCGCGGTGCTCGCCTTCTCGTTTGCTGCTGCTTCCGCTTTTCTCTTTCTCTCTTCAGCCCTCTCCCGGATGCCTCGCTTTGCTGCCTCAATCGCCTCGTGGTTGTGGTACGTATCGTAGTGGCGTTTTGGTGTTCCCTTCTCGTTGCGCATCTTTGGCATGTGTGTGCACCCTTCCAAACGACACATGGCTAGCCCGTCTTCGAGAACCTGAAAGTAGACATGGAAGTCCCATGTCTTGCTTGATGCACTAGTGTAACGCGGATCGTCTGGTCGTGCAAGTCCGTCTTGTGTGAGGTTCCCGAGCACTGTGCCTGCAGGAAACCCCTTTGGACCAAAGTTTGGTGCTGGATCTGCGGCAGGTGAAGGCTGGTCGGCAGGGATGTTTTCAGCAGTGATGGGTTGCTCAGCAACTTGCTGTGCCAAAGGTTCTGAAGTTGCACCACCGCTGGCCTGTGTTGTGCCGCTGTTTGTGGCCTGGGGCGCATCAGCCTGCTGTGCACCACTGCTCGAGGGCTGAAGGAGCTTCTTCAACACCCAGCTGTTGCCACACTTCGAGCACAGGTCGAAGTCACAGGCCTTGCATCCGATACGTTGGCGCCGATTGCGGGTGCCGTTTTTGTACCCACAAACGTCGCATTCGAAGCCTCCGACATCTTTCGCCGCCCTCTTGTAGCTAACATCCAGCATCTCCATTCTTGTCTTGCAGTTAATGCAGCAGCATTGTGCGCTTGCCATTTTGCTTGGTGTTACAACCTGGTGTATGAGTGGGGTAAGGCATATCATACATAATAATCGATTATAGTCAGTGGCCCACACCTCGTTCAGGACCTGGCTCAAGCAGGACGTGGCTCAAACACACGATACGTCATCGAAAAACGTGGGATAAACATGTCTTTGTCCTGGAAATGCTGTTTTCTGGACCATCTTCACTGAACCACAATGAAAAAGATTCTAGCCACAATAGCCACAATACTTTGTGGGTAAATGTTGTGGCTATTCTGCCCACATTGTGGGAAAGTTGTGGGTGCACAGTGCTGTGTCAACATCTTCGAAGGCGTTCGCTGAGTCTTAGGGCTTGGCTGCAAATGACCGTGTCCCCGCAAGTCGGCGCAACCGTTCGTTTGAAAGAGTCGCCGCTGTGACGTCGTGTAGAGCGCGCCGGATGCCGCCTATTGCTTTGTGAATTACATCGTTACCTGTAAGCTTCTCTAGTGCAGTCAACACCTGAGTTAATGCTCAGGTCGCCGGCCTTACCTGAAGCAAGGTCAGCCTGTGGCCAACCGTCCTCGTCATAACAAGGTTGTCATTGTATGCGTACACGTTTGTTCCGGCAACTTAGCCTTCTTACGTCGGCTAGTCGGATCGGGGGTGTGAACGGTGGCTCAGGTCTGCACTGTGACTTTCGACAACGGCCCTGCCGTTACTGCCATATTCTCGTACTTATGTGCAACGCGCATGCACGTATGCATCGAAGCATGTACACATTCAGCCGTGTACCATGTGTACATTCGCTCAGTCTCGCTAGTCAGTGCACAAGTCCCAGTGATAAGGGCTCGAACAGCAAGTTGTCAAGGCATTAGCGTAACAGGCTACAGAATAGGTCTAAGCCTACACTGTCTAGCTGCATCTGTCAGTCACGGGCGCTCCACCTGACCTACCCGGCCGTCACTAGTAAGGCCTACATGGGGGGATCAGTTTGCAGGAAGCCCCGACAATCGAATTCCTCCCCGTTTCCATTTTTCTTTCAGTATCAGTTCAGTTTCTAACCCGACGTTAAATCCGGCCCAGTGAAGCCGTTGCCTACGGGCGTCGACATGTTAAAAAAAAAAAACCAACGATTTAAAAACTACAGTTTCTGTACTTTATTGGTGCCTCATCCAAACAAAAAAAAAAAAACACAAAAGAATAAACGTTGAGAAGATGCCGCCGTCCCCGGGGGGGGATCGGCCCCCCCGGACGCCACCGGGTGGTCAGGGGCAGGCGGCCCCTGCCGCCGGTAGGAGTGCGGGCGCCGCTGCGTCTGCTGGCCCGGTTCCGCTGCCCCGCTCGTTTGCGGAGGCGCTCAGGCGGAGCCCTCCCGCTGCCGCCGCTGTCGACGCCGCCGCCGCTGACGACGCCGCCGCCGCCGCCGATGACGCCGCAGCCGACCCCCGGGCCCGGGTGCACCCGGCGCAAACCGCGCGGGAAGGTGAAGTCTGCCGGGACTTCAACTTCCGACGCGCGGGGTGCCGACGGGTGCAGTGCCGATACGTGCACCGGCTTCTCCCGGTCTGCCCGGCCTTCCAGCGGGGCAGATGCAGGGACGCCAGGTGCCCGAATCGGCACCCGCGCCCGGGGCAGGTACGCTTTCCTGTTCACCCCCAATACCCCAACCGCTCTTTCCACCCCAAACAAACACAACAGACAGCACGGTCGACGGCTGCGCCCGCTCGGCGCAGCCAAGGCGTACAGGCCGCGGGGCCGTACGCGGACGACGACCTGCCGGAGGGCCCGCTGCTCCCGCAGGTGCTGGCCGCCCGGCGGGAGGTCCGTCGGGCGCAGGAACGCGCGGAGGAGCTTGAAGCTCAACTCCTCCGCGAGTTCAATAGCTGGGCCCCCACCCCGGTGGAGGCTCTTTGCCTCGTGTGCGGTCGGCTCAGCACCACCGCCGGGGAGGAGGCCCAGCACCGGGCCCGGCATCGCAAGGATGCTGTGACCCAAGGCCGCGACTCGCTCGTCGTGGCCCACGTGGCGGTGGGAGACGAGGGCCTCCGCCACGTGCGCGAGCTCTGCCTGCAGTGGCAGGCTGAGAGGCCCCAGGCCCGGCCGGCTCAGGGCGGCCCCCATCAGGGTTTCCCGTTCGCGGCGCCGGGCCCTTTCGGGGCCCCGATCCAGCCAGCCCTGCAGGCGGGCCTCGCCGCCCCTCACCCTGCTCCGGAGGGGGCAGAACAGGGTGATGGGGCCGCGGTCGAGCGCGATAGGTCCATGGACTCCGCGTGCGACCGCGTCCTGTTCGGCAGCGCGTCGAACAGGTCGGCGTCGTCCCCTGCTCCCCGGGACGGCAGCCTGCCTCCGCCCGCGTCCCGGCCCAGGGCTCTGTCGTTGCCCGGAGACGCGGGGGAAGAGGCGGTCCCTGCTGGGCCAGGTGGGGCAGACCAGGCCGTCCCCGCCGCCCCGTGCGGCGAGGGCGACCCGGTAGGTCCTGCCGCGCCCCACAGGGAGGCCGCTCCGGACGCAGCCGCCGCAGCCCACGACGTGGCAGGCCAGGCCGGTCCCCTCGACGCTATCAGGGGGGCCGACCAGGTCGAACCCGCCGGAGCGCCGGCGGAGCGGGCTGACGACAGGGCAGCCGACGCCCAGATCGGGGAGCGCAGGCTCCGGCGGGAGCGTCGGCGGTTCCGTCACGCCGCGGACCCGGTTGCGCCCGGCGAGGTCGCTGAGCCCTTTCCGAACTCCGACGAGTCGGACTCCGACAGTGAATCGGGGCCGGACCCGTCGGGTGACGGGGGGGGCCGCGACGGACACGGCGACGGGGACGACGAGAGCGGCCCGGACTCCGGCAACGGGGGGCCCGGGGGCAGCCGTCCGCAGGCGGGCCAGCCGGCGAGCGAAGCGCCGGACGCGAGCGCCGAACCGGGGCTACCGGAGGCACCCTCGGAGGCCGGCCTCGGGAACGGGTCGGCCGCGAACGACAGGTCCGGCCGGGCCGCGACCCCAGCGGAAGCCAGCCCCGGAGAGGGGGGCTTCTTGCCGCCGGTCGCGGAGGCCGGGCCTGCCCGGAACGGCCCGTCCCCGGGGGCCGAGCCCGGTGCTTCGGGGGCTGGCTTGGCCCCCGGCGACAAACGCCCGGCGTCGCGCTCACCGGTCGACACGCCGGCGGCCAGGCGCCGCAAGCAGCCCCACAGCGCCGATGACCCCCTCGCCGGGTGGGAAACGCCCCCTTCCGGCCTAACGTGGGGCATACCGCCGGAAGCGTCGTCCCCGACAGGGGGCAGTGCTTGGGAGGGGGCGCAGCTCCCGTGCCCCAGTCCCCCCGCGCCGGGACCGGGAGGACCGTTGGGGACGGCGACCCCCGCCGCTTGGACGGCCGGCGACGCTCACACCCCGGCGGGGGCAGCCGGCTCGCCGGACCCGCGCCCACCCGTCAGCCAAGCTTGCCAGGACTTGCTGAACGCGGTTTGCGGAACACCGGGGACCCCTGCTAAGCGCCCGGCGTCTCGGTCGCCAGTGGGGACTCCGGCCTCCGTCAGGCGGAAGCCGCTCGCCGGGATGGGGCGAGGCCGGGGCTTGGGTATAGCGGCGGCGGCCCGGGCCTTGGCCGCTCGGCTGGCGGTTGGGCGGCGCAGCCCTCCAGGACCGGCCCCAGCATCGGCCGGCCGGGGGAGAGGCACGGCGGCGAGGCGAAGTCCCCCGGCTTCGTCCTCCGCGTCCCTGACGCCTGTCCTCTTCCCGGACAGCGTCCGGGCCGCTCACGCCCCGGTGCCCCCGCACACGCACGTCTCCCTGGGGAGGGGGGGGGACGACCCCTGCGATGACGGGGACGTCCAGCGCCACCCGGGGCCGCTGCCGGGGGGCCCCTCGGGGGGCTGCAGCTCCGCGACCGTCTGTGTCCTTTCGCGTGGGCGGGGTGGAGATGATCTCTGCGTGGATGGGGACATCCACCCCAACCCAGGACCGGCGGTCAGCGACGCCCAGGACCCGGCCCCCACGGTCGCCGAACCGGCGCCGGCCAGCACGGGGCCGGGCGCGGCCGGTCGGCAGAGCGCAGCGGGGTCGCAGAGGGCACCGGCGCCGGTGTGCATCTGCCGCACGACCGGGGAACGGAGGGGGAGACACCGAATGTGGTGCCCCTGCTCCAAGGCCTTCCGGGAAGCCGTGGCTGGCGGGAGGGAGGCTGCGGCGATCCCGCCTCGGACCCCCGTTGAGCAATCCGGGGGCGCTTCCAGTGCAGCAGGCCAGGCCGGGCTCCAAGGGGGAGCAGTCCCCTTCACGTTCGAAGAGGTGGCGACTGCCGGCATCCGTACTCTGGAGCGGGTGCCGGCAGCCGCAAAGCCGCAGGTCTCAGCTCTCTTCGAGACCGTCCTCAGGGCAGCCACCGATGACGCCGGGTGGTTGCGGGCTTACGCCTTCGCCCCCCTCGTCCTCGCGGCCACCCACCGGGGGGGGCGGAAGGCGGTGACGGAGGCCCTCCGCCGCCGCGTCCGCCTCTGGAGGGCCGGGCAGCTGGACACCCTGTGGGCTGAGGCCCGGGCCGTCTCAGCCGGGAAGGCCGACCGCCGCGCGCGCCGGCGAACCTACCCGGTTGCAGACGACGTCGACAACAGGCTCGAGCTGCAAACGGACGTCGAGTCCGTGGACGACCTGGACGGGGCCACTGTGCGACGGGTCCTCCGGCGGGCCCGCGACCGATGCTACTCGCGGGCCGTCTCTGCGCTTTCCGCGGCGCAGACTGCTCCGGCGGACGACGCCACGCTGGCGGCCCTGATGGAGCTGCACCCCCCTGCCCCCGAGCTGCCGGACGACCGCAGCCTGAGGCCCGTGGCCGTGGCGAGGCCCTCTCCGGGCGTCGTCCGCCGGGTGTTGAAGAAGATGCCAAAAGGCACCGCCGCAGGCCCGTCGGGCCTGTCAGCGCAACACCTCCTCGACCTGTGGGACGTCTCCGGGTCTTTCAAAGAGGCAGTGGCGGACGCGGTCTGGGCCCTCTCTTCCGGCAGAGTGGCGGCAGCCGCCCGGCCGTACCTCTTTGGGGCGAGGCTCGTCCCGTTGGTGAAGAAGTCCGGCGGCATCAGGCCCATTGCCTGCGGGGAGATCCTGCGCCGGGTGGCCGGCAAGGTTCTCGCCGCCGACCGGGCAATCAAGGACCTGGGGGCGAACGTCCTCCTGCGGAGTGGACAAGTCGGCGTCAGCGTCAAGGCAGGGGCCGATGCAGGCGTGCACGCCATCCGCAGGGTGGCGGCCCTGTACCGTGACACAGGCGTAACCGACAGGGGGATCCTGCAGATCGACTTCGCGAACGCTTTCAACACGTTGCAGCGGGGCGCGATCATCTGCAGTGTGAACCGACACGCCCCCCAGCTGTTGGGGTACACCCTGGCAGCGTACGAGAAGCACTCCGCCCTAGTGGTGGGTAACCGGGGGTTCTCCTCCGAGTGCGGGGTCCAACAGGGGGACCCCTTGGGACCGCTGCTTTTCAGCCTCGCCTTGCACGATGCCGTTGCTCCGCCGAGCCGCGAGGAACAGCCGCCCGCCCCCGCAGCCCCGGCTTCGTCGCAGGCGCCCGCCGATTCCGCCCCGGCGACGCCCGCACGGGACCCCGGTCAGCCGGAGCCTCCCGGCGCCATCGGGGGGCAGGCCACCCCTCCAGTGCCGGCACAGGCCCCAGGCTCAGGGGACCCACCGGTGTCGCCGCCACCGGGAGCCCCGGAGGGGGCGCTGGGCCAGGCGGAGCTTGACCTCCTGACGTTCTTCCTCGACGACGGGGCGGCCGGGGGGGAGCTCGACTCCCTCGGTCGCTGGCTGAGGGGAGGTGAAGTCCTAAATATGACGTTTGAAACTTTTTTTGCCCATTCTATTACTATTTCAAACTTTTATACCATTCTATTACTACCCCCAAACTTTTATACCATTCTATTACTACCCCCAAACTTTTATTCCATTCTATTACTACCCCTCAACTTTTGTACCATTCTATTACTACCCCCAAACTTTTATTCCATTCTATTACTACCCCCAAACTTTTATACCATTCTATTACTATTGCAACTCTGGAGACTGAATTCACCCATTGCTGGCAGCCCTCGGTACAAAAACAAGTACATGCTTGTCACAAAAGCCTTGTGCGAGTCTGCCTCTATTCGACTTGGAAGTGAAGTTGCCTCATGATGTAAATGTGTCACATTGTGTGGACCATTACGCGGTATCCAAACATGAAGGAGACCGGCTTGTAGTATGGTCAAAACTTGAACCCATTACGGTCCCAAAGCTGAACCCCATTCCCAAACTTTGAACCCATTTTGGTGTCACCCAGTCTGACGGGCCAGTGAGTCGGTCACTGAATTACGTTAGTACAGTGTTAGGAACAGTCACAAAGTCCAGGGTGCCCGACACTTCTACTGTTTTTCCACTTTCCATCCCCAGCCCCGAGAGCCGCGGGCTTTCCAGGGCTGGGTCCCATTGACAGCCTGGGAACCATTCCCGCAGCATGTACTACGTGTTGCCCGTAAACGAAACGTAGCCAAGCTCTGCGAGTTGATGTTGCCGACTCAGTTGACATCCTGGCATTCCTGATGACACCTGTTCTGCGAGAACTCTCAAATGGAATTACCAAAGCCGGTAACCCACATGGAAGGGTTTGTGCTGACTCGCAGGCCCGGGCGGCAGGGTTGTGCAGCAGAGCGCGACTGCGGTGGGCCAAAGAAACTGACCGATGATTTCTAGCGTTATTTGTGGATTTCACAGCGGCCGGCGACCAGTCTGAGTCGTCGGAGTGGCTGAACGGTCGACCAAATCTTCGGTGGAACCCTGGGCCGGGCACAGTCGTAGTGGCTTTTGTTCGGCGATATAGCGTAGACTCCAGAATCCAGCACCGTGCTGCGTGCACGCGTACTGACTCGTATCTGAGCCTGATTAGCGTCAAACTGCGGAACTACAGGATTGGAGTGGGATTCCCACGGAAGCTCCCTCCACAGGGTGGAGTCGGGGCAAAACAGAATGTCGGGGTCGTCGACTCCGCAAACGAGAGACCGAAACCACTTAGACTCCGTGCTGGCAGTTTGAGATTTCGTCTTGAAACTTGCGGCAAAGCAAAAAGGGGCCTCTTTGTTTCGTGCGGTGGGACAACGCTTCAACGTTTTCGGTACTGACGCCAAGTGCTGGGACACCAACCAAATGGTACAAAAATTTGGGGGGGGGATAGAAATAGAATGGTACAAAAGTTTGGGGATAGTAATAGAATGGTATAAAAACTTGGGGATAGTAATAGAATGGTATAAAAGTTTAAGGATAGTAATAGAATGGTATAAAAGTTTGGGGGTAGTAATAGAATGGTATAAAAGTTTGGGGATAGTAATAGAATGGTATAAAAGTTTGCGATAGTAATAGAATGGTATAAAAGTTTGGGGATAGTAATAGAATGGTATAAAAGTTTGCGATAGTAATAGAATGGTATAAAAGTTTGGGGATAGTAATAGAAAGTACTTCGCCTCGGCTGAGGGACTTCGAGGACAGGGCGTCAGCGGTTGGGCTCAGCCTGAACCGGGGAAAGTGCAGACTGTCCGTCGCCCCCGGCGCCACAATCCCCGAGGCCCTGCAAGGCATCGAGACCCGTCCGCTAGACGAGATCCAGCACCTTGGCGTCCCCTGCGGTTCCCCCGAGAAGATGCGCGTCTTCGTCGAAGAAGCGGCCAAGAACGCCGAGAGGAAGATGCGGATGATAGCCTCCCTCCCTGACGCGCATGTGGCTTTGACGCTGCTGAAGTTCTGCGCCGGCTTCGTCAGCGTCGTCCACCTCATGCGCGCTGTGGGGGCCGTCTTCGACTTCGCTGGCATCGACCTGGCCACGCAGTCTTGCCTGGCGACGATCACGGGCATCGAGACGGACGCATCCGCCTGGGCCCTGGCTTCCCTTCCCGTCAGGCTGGGAGGCCTGGGCCTGCACTCCTGCTCGGACACAGCGGCGATCGCGCACATCGCGGCCACCTTTGACGGCGAGGCTTGCCTGTCGTCCCTGGTGACCCCCTACGTGCTGCCGCAAGCCATGCTTCTTGTCGAAGACGACACCTTCCTAGCGTCCCTCGAAGACCCGCGCCTTGCACCCTTTGATTCCGTCCTGGAGAAGATTCAGGACGTTCTGCAGGCACGGGATAACTACGGGGGGCGTGGACAGAAAGTGTGGTCCGCGACGGTTCACGACGAGCGGCGCAAGGCTCTCCTGGACTCGATGTCCGAGGAGCTGGGCCGGTCAGGCCAGCTCCAAGGGTCGGCGCTGGCCCTGAAGCAGGTCCAAATCCGGGCGCGGATCCAAAGCTGCTCCGGCCAACATGCGTCCGCGTGGCTTTACGGCAACGCGGAGGCGGACCCCAGGCTGTGGCTATCCCCCGCGGAGCTCGCGGTGGCCATCCGGCTTCGGCTCGGGCTGCCCATCGCCCCCATGCCGAGCATCTGTCGTCTCTGCGGGACAGGCTCGGCAGACGTTGACGGAGTGCACGCGCGTAGTTGCTTCTCCGGCGGCCGCCGGACGAGAATGCACAATGCACTCCGCGACGTCATCGCTGACTTCGCCCGCCGCGGGCTGCTGGCCCCGGCGGTCGAGCGCCCCGTGTTTTCGAACACGGAGCGGAAGCGCCCGGACATCAGCTATGTCCGGGACGGCACCACCGTTGTGTTAGATGTCGCCGTCACCTTCCCCCTGCAGCCATCGAATCCCCAGTACGCTAAAAGGGCAGCGGAGAAGCCAGGGGGGGCGGCGACAGCCTACGCAACAGCTGTCAAAGAAGGGAAGTACCGCGGCATCATCGACAACGAGCCAAACCCCCGGGAATGGCTCGCTGTCCCGCTAGTCGTGGACACCTTCGGAGCGTGGTGTCCTGGAGCACTCACGGAGTTGCGGCAAATAGCCCGCAAAAGCGCCCTCCGTGAAGACCGGACCGCTTCGGCCGCCTGCCAGGACTTCTTCCACCAATTGAGCTTTCAGGTAGCCCAAGGGGTGGCAAGAATAGTCATTTCATCTGGCGGGGCGCGACCGGACGAAGCGGTCCACCCTGTTGCAGGGGGTAGTGTCACTGCATCGCGGGTTTTTTTACCTGGTCGGACCTGCTCGCTAGCAGGCCAGCCCAGGTCGCAGTGAGACTGGCGTTCACTGTGTGCTGAAGAAGCATTTTTTTGGACTGCCGCTCCGGAAGCAACCGGATACCGGCAGCCCCGCTGTACAAACATGGCTTGTACAGTGTCCCGCGCTCCAAAAAAAAGTACGTGCGCTCGGCTAAGGCCGGCGCGTGGCGAGACTGGAGGCAGCAGTTAAAGTTCGGGGAACAGTAAAGTTCGGGCGAAGCGAAGTTCGGGCAATGCTGGTGAAGCTAAGTTCGAGTGATGCTTAGTTCGGGCGTTGCTAAGCGCTCAGGCTGCGCTGGTACTAAAAAACAGTTCGGGCACGAAGCGAAGTTCGGCCAGGGTGTAAAGTCCGGGTGAAGCCAAGGTCGGTGCTCGTACCCGGGGGGACACCCCCCCCGGACCCCCCCCGACCCACCGAGTGCGGGAAAAGTTTGGCGCTGGTACCCGGGTGGGCGCCCCCCCCGCCGCCCCCCGGCGAAGCAAAAGTTCGGGCGGAGCTAAGTTCTGGTGAAGCTCAGTTCGGACGATAATGAGTTCGAGTGATCCTAAGTTCGGGCGGAGCTAAGTTCTGGTGAAGCAAAGTTCGGGCGCAGCTGAGTTCGGGCGAAGCAACGCTCGGGCGAAGTTAAGTTCTGGCGAAGCAAAGTTCGGACGATGCTAAATTCTGGTACGGGCGCAGCTGAGTTCGGACGAAGCAAAGTTCGCACGAAGCTGAGTTCTGGTGAAGCAAAGTTCGGTTCTCGTAGCAAGTTTGGCCTGTGATGGCAAGCTCGGCCGCCCGACTCCGTTTCCCGGGGTGACCCAAATACCGCGAGATACTGAGAAACCCGCCAAAAACGCAATTTTCGGGCACATTTGACCCCGAAACGCAACAAACCGTTGGCGTGAGCCTCGATGGAGCGTGGATGAGTGCAGATCTTGGTTGTAGTAGCGAATATTCAATGGAGAACATTGAAGGCCGAAGTGGAGAAGGTTTCCGTGTCAACAGCAATTGGACATGGGTCAGTCGGTCCTAAGGCAAGGTGTAATTGCTCGCCTCAAAGCTGCCACTGACGAGCTTGCTCGGACGTGCAGGATTGCCGAAAGGGAATGCGTGAACATTCCGCAACCCGGATGCAGAGATCTGAAGTGGTGACACATTGACGATCCTGTTGACCATGTCCACAGGCCCCGGATGATGCAGTCGTCTCTTTTTGAAGGAAGGGTTGACCCTTGAAACGCTTCACGCGGGGACAGGGTTAACTATCCTGGAAAGCTGCACTTTCTTCGTGTAGTAGGGTGTCTTGTGGATGTGCATGGAAAAAACAGGGGAGATCTCATTCTCTTGCATCGGGCCGTACCGTTAACCGCAATAGGTCTCCTAGGCTAAAAGCCTCTGGCCGACAGAACAATGTAGGTAAGGGAAGTCGGCAAACTGGATCCGTAACTTCGGGAAAAGGATTGGCTCTGAGGACACATGCGGGATTGTCAGTGCGGGTCAGGTCTGGGCTCAGATTGAAGGTGCTGTGAGTGGCGCTCTCGGGTGCTACCCGCGGCTCCTGATTTCTTCCAGGCCTTCTTGCACTCGAAAACAATCTTCGACCGGAAAAATGTCATGGGCGGGGTTCGAACCCGGACTCACCGGCCTGAAGGCCGGCGCCCGGTCACTCTGCCACCCGCATACCTTCTGCGAGGAAAAAAAAAAGCTTGCCCGGCTCTTTCCAAAAACAATACACTTTTTTCATGAAGAAAAGCCGGGTTGGCTCGAATAGAGGCTATTCACATTGCATGTTCATAGGACCTCCAGTCTCGAAAAATTTTTTTGAAATTGAAATTGAAATTGAATTTTGTCACTCCTTGCATTTTGTCACACTTGGCACCACGGGCGGAAAGAGAGGTGCGGCAGCTCCGCACTGGCCACCACCACCTGGTGATGACCATGTACGCCACCGAATGGCGCGACCTCTCGAGGGCGGATCGCAGACAGGCGTTTCTCCCGTGCCCTATTTGCGGCACCCGGTCGTTGGCCCCGCTGCTCCACCTCTTCGTCGGGTGTGACGCCCCTGCAGCTGTGCAATCCCGGCTGACGATGGACGCCGATCTCGACGCGAAGAGCCGCCTCCGCTCGAAGCCTCCGCCCGCCGATGCCATGGAGCGCCTCTGGGCAATCCTCTTCGTCTTCCCGGAACTCGCCCTGGCCTACCTGCAGAGGTGCGGCACTCTGCCGAGCTACGCCATCCTCGCCGGTCAGGCGTCCGGCGAGCCCGTGGGTGGCGGCGCCAATCGCTCGATCACGCCTGACGCCGCCTCCTCGCGCTCCGCCGACTCGGAAGACGCGATCTCGCGCTGAGGGCGCTCGCCACCTGCTTGCGCGCTGCTGGCTGAACGGCGAGCTCGGGGCTGTTGCCCATTTGAACATGCAATGTAAATAGCCTCTATTCGAGCCAACCCGGCTTCTCCTGCAACAATTCTGAAACTGTATTGTATTTGGGACTAGATAATGGCGCTGAGCAAGCTTTATTTTTCCCTGGCGAAAAGCATAGCCGGGGCAGAGTCAGCGGGCGCCGGCCTACGGACCGTGCCCAGTTACGGGCCAGTACACAGCCATAGTCAGTCCCCAACGTCCCGCCGGTGCCTCGATACCCGGCCGTCAAGGCCCTACGGGGAGAGGCACCGCAATCAAACAAGCAACCGTGTGCTCCGCCACACCACACCATCCTTTCATTCCACCATGCTTCCCACATTCCAACACTCTCCCCCCCTCCGAGTTCCAGTGGCAGAGAAAGAAAGAAAGAAGCCAGAGGTCTCCCGGGTCTTCCACCTGGCCTCACTCAACCGCCACCTGGCTGGTTTGTGTGAAAGGCTCAGATACTGGACACCCACGCACTGATAACCCCCCTGTTCCATAGCCCATCTCTCTTGCATGTGTCTTGTGTCTCTCTGGCATGCCTTCCGGCCCGAAGAGGCCCGTAAAGCCTGCCCGAAAACTGGAACGCGGCTCTCCGGAGCCGCCAAAAGAATGTGGTGCCCCTTGCAAAAAAAAAAAAAAAATAATCGTTGAGAATATGCCGCCGTCCCCGGGGGGGGATCGGCCCCCCCGGACGCCACCGGGTGGTCAGGGGCTTGAAAAAAAAAAAAAAAAAAAAAAAAAAAAAAAAAAAAAACACGCGCTAAAAAACGCGAAATAAAAAAACGCGAAATCGTTGAGAAAAAGCACACACACACCAACACACGCATGGCCGCCCCCGACCCGGGGGGTGGCGGGCCCCCCGCTCCGGCGGGCGGGGCCGGGACGGCTGCTGCCGCCCTCGGAGCGGGAGCAGGGCCGGGTCGCGCGAACCCGGCCGCGACAGGGAGGCCCGAGCGGGCGCCGGACGCCGCTGCGTTCGCCGCGTCGCTCCGGCGAGCCGGACGGACGTTCGCCGACGTGTTGGCCGCTCCGCCCGTTGCCGACGCAGGACCCGCCGCCGCCGATGTACCCGCCGCCGCCGCCGCCGCCGCCGAAGCACCCGCCGCCGCCGCCGCCGCCGCCGCCGCCCCCGCCGCACCCCGCGCGGACCCGGCACCCGTATGCCGGGATTTTAATTTCCGGCGTGCGGGATGCAAACGGAGCTGGTGCAGGTTCGAGCACAGGCTTCTCCCCGTCTGCCCTGCCTTCGTGCAGGGTAGGTGTAGGAACGCCCGGTGCCCGGACCGGCACCAGCGCGCGGGGCAGGTACGTTTTTCCTCGCACCCTCCCAACCCCCCCTATGCGAATCGTTCGTTTCACCCCCCACGCACCACCAATCAACCGACACAGGCACGGAGCATGACTGTCGCGCCGCGGCCTGCACGCTCGAGCCAGGGTGTGCAGGCCACGGCGCGCATGGCTGACGACGAGCTGCCGCCGGGCAGCCTTCGGCCAGCGGTACTGGCCGCACGAGCAGCGGTCCGCAGGGCGCAGGAGGAGGCGGACGCCTTGGAGGAGGATCTCCTGCAGGAGTTCAGGAGCTGGTCCGCCATCCCGGTGGTGGAGCTGTGCCCCCGCTGTGGGGTTTTAAGCGCCACGGCCGGGGAGGCGGCCCAGCACCAGGACTGGCACTGCAGGGACACGGGAATCCGGGGCCGCGACGGGCTAGTCGCGGCCCACGTGGCGGTCGTCAATGAAGGTTACCGCCACATGCAGGACCTGTACCGGCAGGAGCAGGCCGACAGGGAGCGGCTGGAGCAGGCCGAGAGGGAGCAGGCGGGGCCGCAGCCCCTCCAACAGGCGGGGCCGCAGCCCGCCCGGCAGGCGGGGCCGCAGCCCTTCCACCAGGAGGCGCCGCAGCCCCTCCAACAGGCGGGACCGCAACCCGTCCAGCAGGCAGGGCCGCAGCCCTGCCAACGGGGGGGGCCGATGCCCTTCCACCAGGAGAGGCCGCAGCCCCTCCAGCAGGCGGGGCCGCAGCCCTTCCAACAGGCAGGGCCGCAGCCCTTCCTACTGGCGGGGCTGCAGCCCTTCCTGCAAGGGGGACCGCAACCCTTCCAGCAGGCAGGGCCGCAGCCCTACCAGCAGGCAGGGCCGCAGCCTTTCCAGCAGGCGGGGCCGCAGCCCTTCCAACAGACGGGGCCGCAGCCCTTCCAGCAGGCGGGGCCGCAGCCCTTCCAGCAGGCGGGGCCGCAGCCCTTCCAGCAGGCGGGGCCACAGCCCTTCCAACAGGCGGGGCCGCAGCCCTTCCAGCAGGCGGGGCCACAGCCCTTCCAGCAGGCGGGGCCGCAGCTCTTCCAGCAGGCAGGGCCGCAGCCCTTCCAGCAGGCAGGGCCGCTGCCCTACCAGCAGATGGAGCCGCTCCCCTTCCCGCAAGAGGGGCCGCGGTCGGCACAGGAGCAGGAGGAAGGTGACGCCGGGATGCGAGAGGCGGCCGAGCGCGCCACCCCCGCACCCCGTGACCCGGTGGGGCGCCGCCTCTTCGGAGAGGACGGGGTGTTCTCGGGCTCCACGCCTTCGTCACCCCGAGGGGAGGAGCTGGCCCCAGCGCGACGCCACAGGGCGCAGTCGGTGGGCGGGGAGATCTTCGCCACCCCAAGCGACGAGGGCGACCAGGCTGGCCCAGAGGCAGCCGCCCAGGCGGACCCTAACCCCGCCGCCGTAGGGGGAGAGGACGACCAGGCCAGGCCCCCAGGCGCCGCACCAGCCGACCCCGCGGCAGTCGTCCAGGCCGACCCCGCAGCCGCCGCCCAAGATGACCTCGTCGCCGAGGGCGTCGTTGGAGACCCGGGCGCGCCCCCAGCCGCCGTACAGGACGGGGTCGCGGCCGTCGATCAAGGTCTGGTGGCCGAACGCGCGGGGGACGACCAGGCCGGCCCCGGCGCCGCGAGGGGCGAGGTCGAACTCGCAGCCGCCGGCCAGGCGGACCTCCCCTCCGCGAGCGGCACGGCCGGGCAGGCCGTCACGGACTGGCTCCGGGGGCAGCGGGTCGCGCTCGGCATGGTCTCGAGCGACCTGGAGCCCTTCCCGGACTCAGAGTCCGACTCTAGCTCGGAGTCGGACTCGTCGGGACCCCCCCCCACGGAGTCCGATGACGAGCCGGGGCAAGGGGGCGGAGGACCGGGCGGACCGCGATCCGACCGGGGAGGCAGTGGGGGGCCCGACCCCGGGACGGGAGGAACGGGAGCGAGCGGTGCGCTAGCGGGCCAGCCGGCCGGAGCGCCGGCAGGGACTGGAACCGACCAGCCGGACGCCCGGGATGGAAGCTCGGGGGAAGGGGCCCCACGACCCGAGCAGCCGGGGGCGAGCGCGCCGCAAGCGGGCCAACCGGCCGAGGTGCCGGCGGCGGGGGCAGGAACCGACCGGCCGGACCCCCGGGAGGGCGACTCAGGAGAGGGCGCTCCACAACCTGAACAGCCGGCGGTCGGGGCGCCGGCCGTGGAGCCGGAGGTAGCGCAGGGGCCGAGTGCCAAGCGGCCGGCATCGCGCTCGCCGGTCGGCACGCCGGCCGCCGTACGCCGCAGACAACCGGGCGCCTCCGAGGACCCCTGGGAGACCCCCCCATCCGGGCTCACCTGGGGGTACGTGCCGACGGAGGCCAGCTTTCCGTCGGAGGATGCCGGGGAGGTGGGGGCAAACGTTCTACGGCCCGGGCCCTCAGCAGCCAGTCCGGGCCAGCCCGCGCCGATCCCCCAGCCGGCCTCCCCCGAGCTCGCCGGCGGGGAGCCCGACGCCCCCGCACAGGAGCCACACTCGCCGGTTCCGCACCCCTCCGTCGACGGGGCGAACCAGCGCCTCCTGGATGAGGTCTGCGGGTCCGAGCCGGAGAGACCGACCAAGGGCACCAAGCGCCCCGCGTCGCGTTCGCCAGACGGGACGCCGGCGCCCGTGAGGCAGAGGCCAGTCGTCGGCGAAGGGCGGGGGGCAGGGTTCGCCGCGTCAGTGCGGGCTCTCGCCGCGCGGGTCAGGGACAGGGTGGCGCCACCACACGCCCTGCATGCACCCGCCGCCCCCGGCCGGGGGAGGGGCACAGCCATGGGGCGAACCCCCTCGGCCCAGGCTTCGCAGCCCAGCCAGCCGCTGACGCCTGTCCTGTTCCCGGACAGCATCAGGGCAGCGCACCTGGCGGGACCGGCGGGGCACGTGTCGTTGGGCAGGGGTGGGGACGACCCGTGCGACGACGGGGACGTCCCCCGCCACCCGGGCCCACGCTTTCAAGGCCGCCCGGCCCAAGCAGCGGCCAGCGCCACGGACGTCCCCGCGGCAGAGTTCGTCTCCTCCGGGCGAGGAGGGGACGACCTCTGTGTCGACGGGGACATTGAGCCCAACCCCGGACCTCCGGGAGACGCTCCCGCGGCCCCGGCCGGGGCGGGCCCCGCCGGACCGCCGCAGCCGCAGCCGCAGCCGCAGCCACCGATCCCGGCGCAGCCAGTCGGGTCACAAGGCGCGGCGGCCGCCTGCATTTGCCGGAACGCAGCAGGGGCAGGCGAACGAAGGGGCAGGCACTGCAACTGGTGTCCGCGATCCCGGGCCTACCGAGCCCGCGTGGCAGCAGGACAGGATCCGGCACCCAGGCCTCCGCCCCCCCAAGCCCCAGAGGTGGGCGCGGCCCAAGGCAGGGTGTTCCAAGGGGCGGCGCTCCCGTTCACCTTTGCCCAGGTGGCCGCAGCCAATGTGCCCACGCTGAACAGGGTGCCCACGACGGCGAAGCCGCAGGTAGCGGCCCTGTTCGAGACCGTGCTGCGAGCGGCATCAGACGACGCGGGGTGGCTGCGGGTATACGCCTTCGCCCCGCTCGTCCTGGCCGCCACCACGCGGGGGGGCCGAAGGGCAGTGACGGAAGCCCTCCGCCGGCGGGTTCGACTCTGGAGGGACGGCCTGTTCGAGACCCTCTGGTCTGAGGCCCAGGCCATCACGGCTGGGAAGGCACAAGGCCGCGCGCGCCGGCGCGCCTACCCAGTCGAGGACGACCTGGACTACAGGGTCGAGCTCCAGACGGCGGTCAGGTCAGTTGACGACCTGGACGGTCCCACCGTGCGCCAGGTCATCAAGAGGGCGCGCGACAGGTGCTACTCGCGAGCCGTGTCTGCGCTGTCGGCAGCACAGACGGCCCCGTCGGACGAAGCCACCCTGGCACAGCTCAGAGACCTACACCCGGCCGCCGAGGAGTGGCAGGGCGACCCAGCGATGCAGATCCCCAACGTGGCGCGGCCCGCGCCGAGCGCCGTGCGGAGGCTGCTCAAGAAGATGCCGAAGGGCACGGCGGCCGGCCCCTCCGGGCTGTCAGCTCAGCACCTGCTAGACCTGTGGGACAGCTCCGGCTCCTTCAAGGAGGCCGTGGCGGATGCCGTTTGGGCGGTCTCGTCCGGGAGGGTACCGACGGCCGCCAGGCCATACCTCTACGGGGCCAAGCTGGTCCCACTGGTCAAAAGGACGGGCGGGATCAGGCCCATCGCCTGCGGCGAGATTCTGAGGAGGGTAGCCGGCAAGGTCCTCGCGTCCGACCGGGCGGTCAAGGAACTCGGCCAGAACGTCCTCCTGCGAAGCGGGCAGGTCGGAGTAGGCGTGAAGGCCGGCGCGGACGCCGGGGTCCTGGCCGTCCGGAGGGTGGCGGCCTTGTACCGCAGGGAGGGCGGGGCAAGTAAGGGCGTCCTCCAGGTGGACCTGGAGAACGCATTTAACTCCCTGCAGAGGGAGGCGATCATCCGCAGCGCCAGCCGGCATGCCCCCCAGGTCCTGGCCTACACCCAGGCGGCGTACGGCAAGCACTCCATCCTGCAGGTGGGGGACAAGACGCTCACATCTGAGTGCGGGGTGCAGCAGGGGGACCCGTTGGGGCCCCTGCTCTTCAGCCTGGCGATGCACGACGTCGTCTCGCCGCCGCCGCCACCGGCCGAAGCAGCGGCGCCGCCGGCCGGCCCGGCGGACCCACCCGGGCCAGGGGAGGGCGTCGTGCCGCCGCCACCAGTCGGACCTGCAGGCCCAGCAGGCGCGCCGGTCGCGGCGGACGAAGCGGCGCCCCAGGGACAGCCAGCGCGCGAGCTGGCACCAGTTCAAGGGCCACCGGCAGTCCCGGCCCAGGCCGGCCCCCCCCCGGGGGCGGCAGAGCCGCAGGGGATAGCGCACGTCGACCCCGGACCAGCCCAGGTCCTGCCGGCCCCGGAAATCCCGCCGGCGGTCGAGTTGGGGGCCCCAGGAGCCGAGCCCGAGCCGCAGGGCCCGGAGGGACAAGGGCAGCCGGAAGTCGGGGGGCCGGAGGCAGCGCTCGGCCATTCAGCGTTGAGCCAAGCCGACCTCGATCTCCTGACATTCTACCTTGACGATGGAGTGTCAGGCGGAGACCTCGACGCGATCGCGCGCTGGCTGCAGGGATACGAGCGGCGGGCAGCGGCCGTCGGACTGCGCCTGAACCGGGGCAAGTGCAGACTGGCGATCGCGGCGGGGGCGGAGATACCCGACGGCCTGCAAGGCATCGAGACGTGCTCGCTCGACGAGATCGAGCATCTGGGAGTCCCGTGTGGCTCGCCAGAGAAGATCCACGCGTTCGTCGAGCGGGCGGCACAGGGTGCGGAGAGGAAGCTGAGGATGATAGCGTCCCTGCCCGACGCGCACGTGGCGCTCACGCTAACGAAGTTCTGTGCGGGCTTCGTCGGCGTAGTACATCTCATGCGCGCGACGGGGTCCGTCTTCGACTTCGCGGGAGTCGACCGGGCCACCCAGTCCTGTCTCGCGACTATCACCGGGATACAGACCGACGAGGCGGCGTGGACACAAGCGTCCCTCCCGGTCAGGATGGGTGGCCTCGGCCTCCACAGCTGCGCAGACGTGACAGGGATTGCGCACATCGCGGCGGCACTAGATGGGGGGACGCATCTCCCCGCCCTCGTGTCCGAGGCCCTGGGGCCACGCCTCACGTGGCAGCAGGACGACACCGTCCAAGCGTCCCTCGCGGACCCGCGCCTTGCAACGTATGAGTCCGTCCTGGAGAAGATCCAGGACGTCATGCAGGCGCGGACCCAGTACGAGGGGCGAGGACAGAAGGTGTGGTCGTCCGCCTTGGCCACCGAGAAGCGGAAGAACCTCCTCGACCTGCTAACGGAGGAGCTCGCCCGCTCGAGCCAACTGCAGGGAGCGGCCCTGTCCCAGGCGCAAGACCGGATCCGGGCGAGGATCCAAAGCAGCTCCGGCAAGCACGCCTCGGCGTGGCTGTACGGCAACCCGGAAGCGGATACCGGGATGTGGTTGTCCTCGGCCGAACTGGCGGTGGCAGTACGCCTTCGGCTGGGGCTGCCAATTGCGGCCGCGCCAGGGGAGTGCCGCCTCTGCGGGCACGGGGCGACCGACGTCATCGGCTCGCACGCCCAAACGTGTTTCGGCAGCGGCCGCCGGACGCGCCTGCACAACGCGCTTCGGGACATTGTCGCCGACTTCGCACGTCGAGGGCTGCTGGGCCCCTCGATCGAGCGAGCCGTGTTCGCGAACACGCGGCGCAAGCGCCCGGACATCAGCTACGTCCGGGACGGCACCACCGTCCTACTTGACGTCGCAGTCACATACCCCCTACAGCTCTCGCAGCCCCACTACGCGACCAGGGCCGCAGCGGAGCCAGGGGGCGCAGCAGCCGCGTATGCTGTTGCCGTCAAGGAGCGTGTCTACAACAGGATCATCGCAAATGAGCCGGACCCGCGGGAGTGGCGAGCGGTGCCGCTAGTTGTAGACACGTTCGGGGCCTGGTGCCCAGGAGCAATCACGGAGCTGCGGCACATCGCCCGCGCGAACGCCCTCCGTGAAGACCGGACCGCTTCGGCCGCCTGCCAGGACCTCTTCCACCGCTTGAGCTTTTCTATAGCCCAAGGGGTGGCGAGGATCGTAATTGCATCTGGTGGGGCGCGACCGGACGAAGCGAATCCACCCTGATGCAGGGGGAAGAGTCACTGCATCGCGGGTTTTTTTACCTGGTCGGACCTGCACTCAGATGCAGGCCAGCCCAGGTCGCAGTGAGACTGGCGTTCACTGTGTGCTGAAGAAGCATTTCTTTGGACTACCGCTCCGGAAGCAACCGGATACCGGCAGCCCCGCTGTACCAACATGGCAAGTACAGTGTCCCGCGCTCCAAAAAAAAAAAAAAAAAAAAGTAATCGTTGAGAATATGCCGCCGTCCCCGGGGGGGGATCGGCCCCCCCGGACGCCACCGGGTGGTCAGGGGCAGGCGGCCCCTGCCGCCGGTAGGAGTGCGGGCGCCGCTGCGTCTGCTGGCCCGGTTCCGCTGCCCCGCTCGTTTGCGGAGGCGCTCAGGCGGAGCCCTCCCGCTGCCGCCGCTGTCGACGCCGCCGCCGCTGACGACGCCGCCGCCGCCGCCGATGACGCCGCAGCCGACCCCCGGGCCCGGGTGCACCCGGCGCAAACCGCGCGGGAAGGTGAAGTCTGCCGGGACTTCAACTTCCGACGCGCGGGCTGCCGACGGGTGCAGTGCCGATACGTGCACCGGCTTCTCCCGGTCTGCCCGGCCTTCCAGCGGGGCAGATGCAGGGACGCCAGGTGCCCGAATCGGCACCCGCGCCCGGGGCAGGTACGCTTTCCTGTTCACCCCCAATACCCCAACCGCTCTTTCCACCCCAAACCAACACAACAGACAGCACAGACGACGGCCGCGCCAGCTCGGCGCAGCCAAGGCGTTCAGGCCGCCGGGCCGTTCGCGGACGACGACCTGCCGGAGGGCCCGCTGCTCCCGCAGGTGCTGGCCGCCCGGCGGGAGGTCCGCCGGGCGCAAGAACGCGCGGAGGAGCTGGAAGCCCAACTCCTCCGCGAGTTCAACAGCTGGGCCCCCACCCCGGTGGAGGCTCTTTGCCTCGTGTGCGGTAGGCTCAGCACCACCGCCGGGGAGGAAGCCCAGCACCGGGCCCGGCATCGCAAGGATGCTGTGACCCAAGGCCGCGACTCGCTCGTCGTGGCCCATGTGTCCGCCACATGCGCGAGCTCTGCCTGCGGTGGCAGGCGGAGAGGCCCCAGGCCCAGCCGGCTCTGGGTGGCCCCCAACAGGGCTTCCCGTTCGCGGCACCGGGCCCTTTCGGGGCCCCGATCCAGCCCGTCCTGGCAGGCGGGCCCCGCCGCTGCTCCGAGGGGGGCGGGGAGCAGGGTGAGGAGGCCGCCTTCGAGCGCGAGGCTTCCATGGCTCCCGCTTGCGACCGTGTCCTGTTCGTCAGCGCGTCGAACAGGACGGCGTCGTCCCCTGCTTCCCCTCGGGACGGGAGCCTGCCTCCGCCTGCGTCCCGGCCCAGGGCACTGTCGCTGCCCGGGGACGCGGGGGTTCCTGCCGGGCTAGGCGGGGCAGACCAGGTCGTCCCCGCCGCCTCGTGCGGCGAGGGCGACCCGGTGGGTCCTGCCGCGCCCCTCAGGGAGGCCGCCCCGGTCGCAGCCGGCGCAGCTCGCGACGCGGCAGACCAGGCCGGTTCCCCCGACGCTATCGAGGGGGCCGACCGGGTAGAACCCGCCGGAGCGCCGGCGGGGCGGGCGGGCGACAGGGCAGCCGACGCCCAGACCGCGGAGCGTAAGCTCCGGCGGGAGCGTCGTCGGTTCCGTCACGCCGCGGACCTGGCTGCGAGCGGATCCTCGGCTGCCGAGCCTTTCCCGGACTCCGACGAGTCGGACTCTGATGGTGAATCGGAGTCGGGCGACGTGGGGGGCCGCGGCGGAGGCGACGATCGCGACGGGGGTGACAGGAGCGGCCCGGGCTCCGGCAACGGGGGGCCCGGGGGCGCCGTGTCGCTGGCGGGCCAGCCGGCGAGCGACGCGCCGGACGCGAGCGCCGAACCCGGCCAACCGGAGGCACCCTCGGAGGCCGGCCTCGGGAACGGGTCGGCCACGAACGGCAGGTCCGGCCTGGCCGCGGCCCCAGCGGAAGTCAGCCCCAGAGAGGGGGGCGCCGGAACTGGCTTGCCGCCGGTCGCGGGGGCCGGCCCTGCCCGGAACGGCCCGTCCCCGGGGGTCGGGCCCGGCACTCCAGGGGCCGGCTTGGTCCCCGGCGACAAGCGCCCTGCGTCGCGCTCGCCGGTCGACACGCCGGCGGGGGCTCGTCCGTCTACGTCTGCCTGCTGTCCGCCACCAATTTTTTCAAACTCAATCAAAGACTCAAATTGTCTCAATCCTCCCTCCTCAAACCGAACACTGAACGGTCCTCATCTCCGAATCGAACCTGGTGAATAACCGCATCCCCTGCCAAGCAAACCAGTAACGTCCGCGTCGCCCGAGGGTCGGAATGAAGTTGGCTGCAGATAGCAGCTACTGGGGGGGGTCAAATACAATAGGTATAATATCGTAACGTACAGGGGTTCCTTGTGCCGCCTGTTTATACCTGTGTACCTGGTGGTGTGTTGGTTCTACCACGAACATGTCCAACCGTTTCGGGAATGGCTTCCCGCAAACCCTTGGATTTGTGTACGTATGTGAGGATACGGCTAATAGCTTGCTGGTCATGAAATCTTCAGTACACTCCTTCAGGAGTCCTTGGTTGGTCCAAGACATGGCAGCATGGCCGACGGGAACACGTTCAAACCCGAAGTGCCCTGGCACTTCGGGTTTGACCCGGCGCCCATCATGGCCACCGCAGCGGCATTCCACTGTATCTGAATCCACAACTGTGACAACACAAACTGGGCTCATGAAATGATGAAAAGCCTCATCAAATTTCCAAATGAGTACCACAAAGGTCCACGCTGCAGTGCAGCCTACAGTATGGAAGCGTTGCTTTGCTACAGTGCAGCTGAGACAGTGAGAGCTTAGCTTCGGTGCAGCTGTCTTTAGTCTGCTCCAACTTAGTCTGGTGTCAGATCACCAGCTGAGCTGTCAGTGCGAACCCTGCTGACCCCTTTTGGTGAACATGCTGATTGTTTCCCGCGGACCAGCACAGTGCCAAGACGCTGTGAGTCGGAGTCACAGTGTGACTTGCAAAGTTAACTGTTCGGAAATAAGCCGTTTTCTCGAAACAATCTACTGACAGTAGGCTAAGTAGCGCCGTCGAATCGATTTCATCAAACGACTGCTCGCGTTAGGCACGGTTAGAAAGTGCATTCTCATTATCTTCCTCGAAAATGGACAAAACTACTCACAAAAAGTCTTGACCAGACTACCTGTGCTGTACTACGACCGCCAGTAGCCCAGTCGCAGAATGGGGAAATTAGCACCACTTTAATAGCATAATGGGGAAATTAGCAACTTTAATAGCATAATGGGGAAATTAGCAAAAAAAAACCCCCCAGAATGGGGAAATTAGCAGCTTTAATAGCATAATGGGGAAATTAGCAACTTTAATAGCATAATGGGGAAATTAGCAAACTTTAATAGCATAATGGGGAATGTCCCGCACCGCCAGCACCGCGGTGCCCGGTGCTGGTGCTCAGCACCGGGCACCGGCCAGCACCGGTGCCAGCCCCCACACTGCCGGCCCAGATAGTCGTAGTTAAATTAGCTTACCCTCAGGCTGCTAAACTGTCAGTCGTTAAAGCTCATCAGTCGAATCAGTTTCGAACCAGCAACCTGCAAAAAAAAAAAAACCCCAGTTCTGTTCTGTTCTGTAGGGGAGGTGGTCGGCAGGCGTGCTGAAGGCCCACCCGGAGTTGGGCTCCCACTACGACGGGAAACTCGCACACGCGCAGATCGTCAACGGGAGGAAACTCCCAAGAATTGATCACCTCACGCGACGGGCCGAGCGTGAGATCAGGCAGCTCCGCACGGGCCAGCACCGCCTCCTTCGCAATTGGTGCCGGGAGGACTACGACGCGTTAGCGAAGTCCGAACGGAGCTCGAATCGTCCCTGCCCGCATTGCGGAGAGGTAGCCGAGTGCCCGGTCTCGCACCTTTTCTTGGACTGCGGCCATGAGGGGACGCAAGGGAAGCGTGGTCGCCACACGGTTGCCACGTGTGGCCCACATTTGCCACACGAAAAAGTCGTGTGGCGGATGTGGCGATTTTTTTCGGTTTTTTTCCCTCCTGAAAACCGGCCGCAATTGCCGTATAACCACCATATCCTCCTTTTCTTGTGTTTTTTTTTTGAAGTTTTTTGGGATTTTTACGACAGGTACCCGATTCCAGCCAGTACAAGCCTGCTTTGTGGCCCTGTACTGTAGTAACCAGCTCTGCCAGCTTCTGGTGAATGTCGCCGTGAAGCAACTCACCAACTCGCACAGAAAACGGGTGACCACCCAGGTTTTCGTGTCGTTATGATGAAAAGTATGATGTGTCGCATGCATCGAGTGCGGGAACACGGTGTCTCGCTGACTCTGAGTCTGAGGGACGTGTCGCTAAGGACCGTCGGAGTCAGGGCAATATGTTAGTACATCAGCGATACGTGCAGCTACAGCGGGGCACAGCGCACGTGCATCGTTTACGTCACGCCGGTCACGCACAACTTCGGGTCGAAGCTCGACCTATGCTCGAAGTGGACATTGGAGTTGCGCAAGCTCCCTCAGCCCCGCGAGATGTATACCGCATTGACCCATTGATTGGGTCCACAACGAACACCCACTAACCCAGTGACCCACCTGACGACAACCAGTGGCCAACCACTGCGTGACTCAGTCACGTGTCAGTGTCTGGGTGTCTAACGCCCGAAGGCTGTGGTGCGGCCTTATTCAACAACCGGGAAAGGTAAGCCTGCGGCTGCTCCGTCTACTTTGTTGAAAACTGGACGCACAACGGTGGTCGTGACCGACGGCCAGTGGGCATCATCCCCTCGCGTGCTGGCCCCTGGCAGCTGGATGCTGTCCTCTCTTGCGGTGGCCCGGGTGGGTGTCCACCGAGGGGTGGTTCCTTGCCCGTGGGAAGGCCGTGCTTCGCGCAGGAACCCCGGCTGAGGGGTTCGTCCCTCGCGCGGTCGGTGCTGGCGCGGTGAGAGTCGTCTCCTCGCCGCCGCCGCGGCAGGGGTGTTGCCCCCTCCGGCAGGGTTGTCATCCCTTCGAGTCCGACGACCGTTACCACACCAGGCACGTAGACACACGGAGCTTGCACATACCCAACTGTTCCCGCACTTCGAGTTGCCGTAGTTCGACCTCAAACTTGCACGTGGTTTCGGCCCCGCTGCAGCTGCACACATCGCAGAAGCAGCGTCAACGCCGACTGACAACGGTTGAGAAACGTCCCCAAGACTCAGAGCTGTAACTGGACCTGTTCCTGCACTCGATGCATAATTTTCATCCCAACGACACAAGAACCTGGGCTTTCACCCGTTTTCTGTGCGAGTGAGTGAGTTGCTTCACGGCGACATTCAGCAGATGTTGACAGAACTGGTTACTGCAGTACAGGGCCACAAAGCAGCTTGTACTGGCTGGGATCGGGTACCTGTCGTAAAAATCCCAAAAAAACTCCAAAAAGAACACAAGAAAAGGGGGATATTGGGGTGATTTCGGGGGTCAAAAAGTCACAAAAAATCGTCGTCTTGTTGCGTTAGTGGGGAGTCATTTGCAAGCAAATGAGTACCACACTATGCCAGCTTTTCGCTACGTGACTCCAGAAGGGTCACTTTTTCCGCGCTTTCGGCGCGGCGCAACTCTAGTCGGTTGGAATGATTGAAAAAGGGGCTGTTGCAGGCGCTTGCAACACGTGCCGTGAACACGCCAGGTCACGACTTCTTTTTCTTCTTTTTGGACTCAAGCTCTTCCAACCTTTGCTCCCCCGTTCGCACAGTTCTCCCGGCCAAGGTTTCGATTGTGGAGAGACAGTTGTCGATAACCCCGCCATACGTGTCCTCCAGCCCCTGCCTTTCTACGAGACTCGGGACCAAGCACTTTCGCGCAAGGACCACCTGTGCACGCAGGACAGAGTCGGAGATGTTCGTGTGACCAACGCGGGAGAGAATCCGCTTGATGACCGAGCACACACCTTCGCTAGTGCTTGCCGTGAAATCATGGGAAACCAATTCGTGAAGCCTTGCCACTGGAAACGTGGCGTACTCCGCAATTTCCTTCATGGTAAGCATGCCGACTCGCAACATTGCTTCTTGCACTATGCTGTTGAGAGACGTTGTGTTCGGTGACCCAAATTCATCGGGGCGCACCTCACCCGCCTTTTTCCGCCCTCTCTTCTTCAAAAAATCTTTGTACCTTGTGCCGTGGTACTCATTTGGGATGTGGCTCAGGGACTCTTTTTCGTCTGGCCACAACATTTGTTCCGGGGTCAGGGCAAGCATCATATGGTGGTTATACGGCAATTGCGGCCGGTTTTCAGGAGGGAAAAAAACCGAAAAAAATCGCCACATCCGCCACACGACTTTTTCGTGTGGCAAATGTGGGCCACACGTGGCAACCGTGTGGCGACCACGCTTCCCTTGCGTCCCCTCATGGCCGCAGTCCAAGAAAAGGTGCGAGACCGGGCACTCGGCTACCTCTCCGCAATGCGGGCAGGGACGATTCGAGCTCCGTTCGGACTTCGCTAACGCGTCGTAGTCCTCCCGGCACCAATTGCGAAGGAGGCGGTGCTGGCCCGTGCGGAGCTGCCTGATCTCACGCTCGGCCCGTCGCGTGAGGTGATCAATTCTTGGGAGTTTCCTCCCGTTGACGATCTGCGCGTGTGCGAGTTTCCCGTCGTAGTGGGAGCCCAACTCCGGGTGGGCCTTCAGCACGCCTGCCGACCACCTCTTCTGCACATAGCTCTTGTGCCTGGCCGCCGCCGTCGATCGCGTGAGCGGGGGACGGGGTCCCCTTTCTCCTGGCGAGCTGGCGCCGGTCTTCGCCCGGGTATCCGCTTCGTCGTTCCCGGCCAGTCCACAGTGGCTGTAGACGAACTGGAGGTGGATGGTGTACCCACGATCGGCGAGCTTGCCCAGCAGCTGCCAGATCTCGATGTTGGCTGGGTCGACTTGGCGATGTGGTCCATTGTCGAGGTCCTGGAGGAGCGAGCTCGAGTCAGTCAGTATCCACAGGGTTTTGTCGTTCCTCCTGCTCAGACTGCCCACGAGGGTCCCCCACACTGCAGGGCGCAGCAGCCGCGTATGCTGTTGCCGTCAAGGAGCGTGTCTACAACAGGATCATCGCAAATGAGCCGGACCCGCGGTGGCGAGCGGTGCCGCTAGTTGTAGACACGTTCGGGGCCTGGTGCCCAGGAGCAATCACGGAGCTGCGGCACATCGCCCGCGCGAACGCCCTCCGTGAAGACCGGACCGCTTCGGCCGCCTGCCAGGACCTCTTCCACCGCTTGAGCTTTTCTATAGCCCAAGGGGTGGCGAGGATCGTCATTGCATCTGGTGGGGCGCGACCGGACGAAGCGAATCCACCCTGATGCAGGGGGAAGAGTCACTGCATCGCGGGTTTTTTTACCTGCTCGGACCTGCACTCAGATGCAGGCCAGCCTAGGTCGCAGTGAGGTGGCGTTCACTGTGTGCTGAAGAAGCCTTTCTTAGGACTACCGCTCCGGAAGCAACCGGATACCGGCAGCCCCGCTGTACCAACATGGCTTGTACAGTGTCCCGCGCTCCAAAAAAAAAAAAAAAAAAAAGCAGCCGGCGGTACATACCATCGTTTTGTGTCAGGGCTAAAAAAGACCTGCCCCTTCTTTGAGGCACCGGCGGCGGTTTCTGTTCAGAGTTTTGGAGTTTTTTGCATGAAAGTGTTTGAAGTCAAGTGGGCATGTGCTACTCGGTGCACATCGGATTTACCGAAAGTTCCTAGTGTGGTACTTCTGACTCTGGCCACGAACCTTGTCGTCTACCTCTCCCCCATGACAGGAGTTCTGATGAAATCCAAATGCCATTCTTCCCGGCCTACGTAATACCCGCGGGCAGTAACCTGTAGCAAAAATTGCATGACACGTGTTGCGCCGAAACATGCGGATAAATGTACTTGTGGTGTTGAAGGACATACTTCTTCCGAGGGGGAGCGTGTCGCTCGATTGCGTCTTCCGCATGCTGCCTGTGAGGCTGTATTCCGGTACAAAATGGCCGGGCGGTGAGATGCCGAGGGGGGGTGTCTGCCGCTCGGTGCGCAGCTCGACGTTGGCGTGCAGGAACTCGAAGAGGTCCTCGTCCTCTCGATCGTCGCCGACGGCCAGGATGAAGTCGTGCTTCTGGCCCTGCGTCTGCAGGATCCACTGCGTGGCCAGCACCTTCGAGATACCGCGGGCGTGAATCTCGACGGAGCGCCGTCCCACGTAGCAAGTGAACGGCAGCGCGCTCATCCTCTGGTGCAGTTGCACCAGCAGGTCCTTCTCCATCCATCCCGCGAAGTCGTGATCGGCGTCCCGCCAGTGCCACGTCATGCTCGAATCCTTCACTTCCGTCACAGAACGGGGCGTCCTGTGTTTCCAAATTGTTTTACATAAGCGCCAGCTTGACAAGAAATGCTCGACGATGCTGCCCGACAAAGAACAGAAGGGATCCCAAGTGCTGTAACTACCGAACCACGTGTTGAATGGACGTGAGGTCATGCGGGTCTACCCCTACACAGTGTTTTTCCTGCGTGGCTAAATAGCTATTTATTCATTCACCGAGAGAAAAGTTGTTTACTTGCAGTGTGGGGGCTGGCACCACAGCACCGGTGCTGGCACCGGAGAGCACCGGCCGGTGCTCTCCGGTGCTGGGTCTGGTATTTGACTTCAACCACCCCGTAGCAGACCTTTTTCAACGAGTTTTTGCTCGCGAGCAGCTCCGATGAAGAGAGCCGTGAGAAATGGATCCGGCGACCAAAAAGTATGTGCGCGTTTCTTGGGTTCGTACGAGGTAAAGGGCACCGGGTTACGGCGGATAAGGAACCCGCCAGTTTTGCAAAGATAAATCCCCTGTTTTGTGACGTTCTTTTGCTGGCCCGTGGAGCAGACCTTTCTCGTCGACTTTATGCTCACGTTCAGCTCCGATGAGGAGATTTGTGCAAAATGGACCCAGGGAACCCATAGTATGTGCGTGGTTCGTTGAGGCTTTCCGATGTTCAGGGCACCAGACATGAAAACTACACCGCGGAATGCAAAACTTTGCATCACAGAATCACGCCAAAACGGTCAAAACTACCAGCGCAATAGTGTTGTTTCGTCGGGGTCAAATGTCAAAAAACGCCCCCTGCGGGAACTGATAATTTCACGTGCACAGGCATTTGAACCAGGAAATCTGAAATGGAAACTTCGATTTCCACGATTTCCGTTTTCACGCGGATCCACGTCCCGGTCCCTGGCACGAACCACGTACCAACTCTTTGGCCCCCGGTCTACTATCCACCGATCTCTTCATCGGAGCTGATCTCGAGCAAAAAGTCGTCGAAAAAGGTCTGGTACTGTGGACCGGCTTCCAGGAGCCAGGATCAGGCCCACAGTCGTAATGGGGAAGCACCCACTGTGACCCAGACTCAATGAGGGAGCGTGGGGGGGGTGCAACTCAAAAAGATTCTGCTCAAAAACCCGAGAACGAGGCCCAAACGATGATTTCAACACTTTTTTTCTCGTTTTTTTGAGCTTTTTGAGGTGTTAAAACCGAAATTATTTTTCCAGCACCGGAGAGCACCGCCAGCACCGCGGTTCCCGGTGCTGGTGCTCAGCACCGGGCACCGGCCAGCACCGGTGCCAGCCCCCACACTGGTGGCAAGTTGCACGAGGGTTTTCCAGATTGCCCAGAGCCCGTAGGACTCGAGTGGCAATCTGGAAAACCCGAGTGCAAGAAAACAACGTGGTAAAAAGATAGCTTTACTTTATCATTCACGGCGAACGCCTGCTTGCGAAGCAAAGCAAAGTTCGGCGAAGCAAAGTTCTGGTGAAGCAAAGTTCGGGCGAAGCAAAGTCAAAGCAAAGTTCGGGTGAAGCTAAGTTCTGGTGAAGCCAAGTTCTGGGAGGCTAAGTTCTGGCGAAAAAAAGCAAAGTTCGGGTGAAGCTAAGTTCGGGTGAGGCTGAGTTCTGGTGAGGCTAAGTTCTTTTGGTGAAAGCAAAGTTCGGGAGAGAAGCAAAGCAAAGTTCGGGTGAAGCTAAGTTCTGGTGAGGCTAAGTTCCGTCTGGGCCTGCAGTATGCCATTACACGGATTGGAAACGATAGTTATATAAAACGATCATTTTCGAAAGTGAAATATCATCGTTTTTTATCGTTTTCAAAAAACGATCGTTTTTTTCTTCTCAAGATTTCCTGTTGTAATTATGAACCAACCAATGTTTGGCGCGTCTATTTCTTGTGTAAGATTGACTTCGGTGGCCTTTCATGTCGGAAAGGGTAGCCAGCAACCCCGAACAGCACGCTAAGCAATGTCAGTAATCTCTGATGTTGACGTTTGATCGTCACCACCGCAGCTGCGGCCGACGCCTTCTCCTCTTTTGCACGATGCTGTTGATGTCGCCTGCGGAATTCTCATCCTCAGAAACTGCAAAAAGGTCAAGTGTTGAGCTCCTCAAAAAGGCTGTTCGCAGGGATGGTGAGACACATGCTCTTTTTCTCGTCCTTTTCCGCAATCATGTGCTTTCTATGCCCACTCAGGGATTATCGACATGTATCCTTTCCAACTCAACTCTGAGGCTGGCGTCTGAACTACGCCTGAAGCTTTGCTCATCGAAGTGCTTTTTCTACTTACTTGTGGACTCATCCTCGAACACTAGCTGCAGTTGCGCTTCCCAGCTGTGGCTTCTCCTGCCGGATGCCCTCGGCCGCGCTCCTGTGCTGTGGCGCTTGTGGCAACTCTTGACCAACAAACTTCTGCTATTCCCAGCTTCTTGTCCAGCTCGTCCGTCCAGGTTTTAGGTGAACGTTCGTACTGACACGTTCCTCCCCCTGGTCTCGCACTTTCTTCTTCGGCAATTTCGATGTTCTTCTTCATGATTAACATGAGTTTTTACTCCTTCACCTAAGGCAATGCTTCGACTCCGGCGAACTCTGATGAACCGTTCCGAGATAGGGGCTCCTTCAAAGACGAATCTGATGCCTACTGTTCGTTCCAGTGCCATAGGCAATAACGTGATACACAAAACCCCGCCCCGGGCAGTGCCGCGTTTTTCACCACTGCTGTAAACGCGGCACTTTCAAGCTGTTCTGCGTACACCTTTCGTTTGCTGGTGCGCAGGCGTTGGATCGCTTTGTTTACCCACCCGGAACTGGTTCACAACGGCAGTGTCTTGTCAGCTGAAGTGGAAAACAGCTTGTGCAAGGCAGTGTCTTGTCAGCTGAAGCGGAAAACAGCTTGTGCAAGGCAGTGTCCGTGGCGCGGATGCGCACATCGAAACCCCTCAACCCTCAGGTTAAAGTTGGTGATGGGTAGCAAGCGGGGCACATACCTATCTGTGTAGTCGGCGAGGAGGTCCTCTATCTGCGGAATCCACTCTGTGCGGGTGACGAGCGTCGTCCACAGGCCTCCGGGGGGCTTGACGTAGCCACCGTGCTCCGCGATGAAGCCGAGTCTGTCGACTCCAGAGAATGACTTGAACATTTCGTCGAGTTCGCTCCTCTGCCGTCCCGACATGATGTAGACTGTGTTGTCGGTGTCGGCGCAAATGTGCTCGAGAACCTCTTCCACGTCTTCCGGCAGCACCGCCTCCCTTGCAAGCATCAGTTTCACCAAAGACCCATCCCAGTCAAGTAGAAGCAGCCGAGACTGGCACGTCATGTACTGCTTCCGCATCAGCTGTAGCGTCGCCGGATGACTCTTCAGCTCCATCGAGAAGTTGGGCTGTCGGGAATTGATTTGCTGACGACCCCAACACAACATGAAGCGAGGCCAAAGAATCGTTGAACCACCGAGGACCGGTACTGAAGACTGTGTACCAGGCCGCTTAAAGAAAGTGTAGCATCTAACCGGTGGGGTGCTCTCTCTCTCTCTCTCTTACTCTCGGAAAAATCGGCAGAAATGGCCAAAAATGGCCAAAATCTGGAAAAATCGGCAAAAATGGCCAACATGTGAAAAATCGGCAGAAATGGCCAACATCTGCCAAATCTGGAAAATCGGCAAAAATGTCCAAAATCGGCAAAAATGGCCAAAAATCTGGAAAAATCGGCAAAATTGGACAAAAATCTGATCTGGAAAAAATGAAAATTGCAAAGATTTGCTCAAAATTTGCTATGTGCATTTCCCAAGAGTCAAGGTAACAATTTCCAAGTGGGACTAGTCCTCCAAGGGCACATTTCACATTGGGACTAGTCCCCTAAGGCACCTTAACCCTTGAAAATTTGCCCAGGGTGGGATTCGAACTCACCACCCGTACATCCAAAAAACCCCAGCCTTTTTTGGGTTCGCCATTTCAGATTCCGATTTCCGTCGGATCCGTTCCTCGAACAAGGTGCCAGCATTTTGGTTGGCTGCTGCGTCCGGCTCGGTATCCTGGTTGCGCACTGGGTCTAAAGAAAGTGTAGCATCTAACCGGTGGGTGTCCCCCTTAGACTTGCTTTGATGTGTTCTCTCTCTCTTTCTCACTCTCTCTCTCTCTCTCTCTCTCTCTCTCGGAAATGTCAGCGCGGTAGCGATGACAGCGAGAACACATATAGGTGGGAGGGGAGAGGCCCTGGGACTGCTAAGGCGTGACAACCCCGCCCCTGTCCCTCCCAGGGAGCCACCCCGAAACTAGCCTGCCCACCTGACGGTGGGGGCCCACCTGACGGTGGAGGCCCACACCCTTTGACTTGTTTTATGTGTTCTCTCTCTCTCTCTCTCTCTCTCTCTCTCTCTCTCTCTCTCTCTCTCTCTCTCTCTCTCTCTCTCTCTCTCTCTCTCTCTCTCTCTCTCTCTCTCTCTCTCTCTCTCTCTCTCTCTCTCTCTCTCTCTCTCTCTCTCTCTCTCTCTCTTACTCTCGGAAAGTCAGAAAGGGACGACAATGAATATCAGGAGGGTGGGACCGGGCCCTAAGGCGTGACAAACCCCGCCCCTGTCCCCCAGGAAACCCGGTCCGAGTCTAGCCAGCCCCCCGACACGGAATCTTATTTAGAGTGCAAGTTCGCTTAGGGATCCGGGGTTTTATAGTCTCCGGGTGACCATTGTCGTAAAGGTTCCTTTGAGGTATAGTATGCTAGTGTGCGTATCGTATCTGCTGTAGTGGCAGTACGTGTACTCGTGCATGTATCTTTGTTGCCTATTTTGGTGTGATCCGCCCTCCGGTTTTCCGTAGTTCTTCCGTACTTCTTCCGTAGTCTTACCGTACTAAGGGGTGTCTAAAAATTATTTTTAGAGTGCAAGTTCGCGTTTTTCATAGTGAAAGTTCGCTTTTTACCCAACTACTTGCGCAGGGCTGTCGGCTTGGTCTCTGCATGCCTGGAGCACCAAAAATCTGCCTCTTCTGCAACCAAAAAAGAAAAAAACGAAGCAAATGGTCGACTGCTACCCATCTTGAAATCGAGCCTCAGCAAAGTGTGCCGTCAGTCAGATTCTACTGGTTCTGTCACAGAATATCTGTACCTGCATCACGATGTCATGTCACAGAAATATCTGTACCTGCATCACCATGTCATGTCACAGAATATCTGTACCTGCATCACGATGTCATGTTTGACGTCTTCGTTTGGGGCGGTCGCAGGTTTGCTGTCTCCATCGCTCTCCGTCTTCAATATCATCCTCCGACACAGACTCGTTGCCATCATCGACAGGTGACATGGAGTCTTTCACCGATGATGGCAGCGGCAACTTGTCGTCATACTCTTGCAGTTTTTTTGAGCAGGGTGGGTGTTGTGCTCGAAGGACCAACCCTACTGATGCCGCGCTTCTTTGCCAAGCTAGAAGCGCCGCGTTCGTACTTCCTGCATCGCACCCTTGAAAGCTGGAGACCAAGTCCTTCTTGTTCAACCTCTGTGACGCGGTGACGCGGCGAGCGTCAGCTTGCTCGGAGCTTCTTTGGCCAGTTGGTGTCACAATCGAACCGCAGTTCCACGTTCTGGCGGTACGCCTCCCGCCGTTGCTTTCTCCTGCGAGCTTTACCGGCTATCTTCTCTTTCTTGGCGAGGTAGTCCAACTTCAAGCGCCCCAGGCGCACTTTGCGATCATGGATGCTTTCGATTGCTGACGCCACCGTATTTTCGAGGCATCTTTTGCACCCGAAGTGACGGCTCACTGTGGATGGGTGCCGCCCGGCGGTGCACAACTTGGCACGACAGCAAATGTCTCGAATCCGCCGGTTTCCCTGATCCGCTATTTCTCACTTGAGCTTTCCGACCGTGCCTTCGACCAGGGATGGGTCAAGTGTTACAGGGCGCGGAGCAGAGGGGTCTTCGTGGGCGCAACATTTTTACTTCCAAGATGAATCCGCAGGCTGTGTGGTGCAGCAGGCCTTTCAGAAAAGCCGTGTCACTTGTGTTGCAGTCAGAAAGTGGGGTGATCGCCCGAGACGAAGTGCCTTGAACGCCATAGTACTTTCCAATTCCGTGACGTACGACACCGTCGGGAAGGTTGGCGTTCAGTTGCATCACTGCTTCGGGATCGGGGGCGAATTCCTTGGGTATGGTTGTCTTCCGCGACAGGGCGTCTCAGGTGTGACCCAACATTCCTGAGGAACACCCAGCACAGTTTCCGTACGTCGCACCATTCTCGCAGTGTCTGCTTTCATTGCAACGATGGCCAAACTTGAACACAGTGATTTCACGATACCGTGAATGTGTCGTTTGTGTTCTTATCATCAGCAAACCCCCACAGAGCTTTGAGCGAAGCCTAGACCCAGCCTGCGAACTGTAGTCTGAGCATCTCGCTACCCTAAGCGGTGCAGGACGTTCGTCTTTGCAGATGATTGCGATACCATCTCAGGGAACTTACCGAAGAACACGAGCAGCAACGCAAGTACTGACTTTCCCGAGTTTTCAACATGGGCACTCATGCAAAAAAAACGGAGCAGCCCATGCAGGGCCAAACCTGCCGAGTGTGGCGCGCTGCCACAAGCTGCAGAACCTTGACCTCTTGAATGCTGTATTCGGCGGCAAGCCATTCTTGAAACTCGGCAGACTGACTGACGTAATTTGCGCCTGGCATCCTTTGTCTCCTTCTCAAAGCGAAGCGACGAGATCGCTGCGGTGGCAACCCGGTGCATGCGGTGGACAACTTCAAAGACCCGTGTGCACGCGAATCCACCTAGAGCAGCACCCCTATCGACATCCACGAAAAAAACGATCTTGCCCAAATGAGGCTTCCTCGTCCAGTACATTCAACGCAATCAGTAACTTCACGGATTACTGAATCATCTTCTGGACGATACCATTGACGGCATCGCCGTGCTTAAGGCATGTGATGTGGACGTCGAGGTCGTGCCACAGGATTCTCCCTTCATCGTTTTTCCATGTCGCTGTAAAGTGGCCACCGGCCCATCGTGAAGCCGGGTCTAGTGACCCAGTATCGAACTGCAGGGCGACATTGCAGTTTTGGGTTTCCTTCAGGAACTCCATATCTCGCGAGACTAGGTTCAAGGCCCAGATCTCTTCGACGCGCCGACGAGACACCTTTACGCCACACGTCTTTTCCAGCACTGCAGGAATACGCCTGATGCATACCCGCTCGTGCATGAGATCATTTACGAGGGTGCGCAACCGTGTGTCGTCTGCTTTCTGGCTGCCAGCGACATAACGTCGCACTCAACCAGAACAGTCACGTCTAGGATGCGTGGGATGCCAAAGGAAAACGAAAGTAACAATGCACTCGAGTCTGGTCGAACAACATCGTCAGCCTTCACTTCTCCTTTCCTCATGGCAAACCCCCGTTTTCACATTTATTTCGCTCCCAGTGCTCAAATGTCATCAAAAGGCTGCATGAAAAAAGGTGCGGAAACCCTGTCTGAAAAAGCATTACCCCCTAGCCGAAACCCGGGTT
The DNA here is from genome assembly GCA_030068145.1 of Diplonema papillatum. NCBI lineage: Eukaryota > Euglenozoa > Diplonemea > Diplonemida > Diplonemidae > Diplonema > Diplonema papillatum. The sequence continues at coordinate 482,341 of JAPJBO010000041.1, read as the reverse complement.
CGTGAAAAATCCCGAGCGCCGGAAAAAATAATTTTTGGACACCCCTTTCGAGTTTTCCGTAGTTCTTCCGTAGTTCTACCATGGTTTCACCGTACTATATGGATCACACCATATTTTCTTTTTGTGTTCTCTCTCGGCAGGGGACTTTAGCTCTTTGTCTGACCCAGCAAAAAAGCCGGTTTCAGCGAAGAACCCGGTTTTTCGGCTCTGTGGTGCCGGTGGGTGTCTGAGTGCCTGGAACTGTCGCCCCACACACACAAACTAGGGAACGGAGAGGAGTGGTGAGATATAGGCCTGCGGTGGCGGTGTGCACGTCATCAAACTACGGAGGTAAGTGTAAAAAAAAAAAGCTTTGATGGCAGTAACAGTATTCAGGGGGGCACTGTGCCTGTGCGCATCACGTGCCACGTGACAGCAGTACTGTACAGTACAGTACAGTACTGCGGGAGCCACTTTTCTTTGTTTCCCGGGCGAGAATTGCTGGGTAAGAAAAAACCCCAAAGTTTTTTGAAATCGAAATTTATAATTTTTTATTTTATTTTTTTTTGAAAAACCGAAACCGGAAAAACCCGGTTTCGAAAACCGGGAAACCGGGTTTCTAAGTCCCCTGTCTCTCGGGAAAGGTCGCGTTGGCAGAAACAGTGAAAATAATAACGGTCACAGGGTTGATGAAGAAAGCGAGAATTTGGGGGAAGTCCTGTTTATTAGGTTCGCGGTTAAGAGGTTTGCACCTACGGTCCCGTACCAAATAAATGCTCTATTCTGACTCTCTCTTCGGGGTGGGGTTGCTGGTTGCTCCTGTGATCTTTGTGTTTTCGTAAATCGACAAGAGAGCGGTCATACCACAGCGGGGGCATTTGTCGACGTCAGCTCGCGAATGCATGCGTCCGCCCAGAACGCAGTAGTGTTCCGCTTGACGTATTTGAAGTTGTGTGAATGTGCCTCTTCCTTCTGTTCTTCGGTCATTGTCAGCGCGCGAAGCAATTCACGCTGTGCGAGTGTGAGAGTGTGTGTTTAAGTTCAGGGCTTTGTCTGAATCGAAGCATTGTTGAGCCCACAATGTATGCCACCTTTGATGCCTTGGTTTGGGAAGTCGGATGACTAACGTGACTGCAGGCCCGTGGCTCTGCAGTACCGGTGGACACGTGAAGCGCGCCAACCCCCCGCTCGCCTGATTTTGTGGCTTGGCTTGCTGAGCCGATTGTATGCCACTTTTTGATGCCTTGGTTGGGGATGTCGGATAGCTACTTGGCTCTAGGCCCGTGGCTCTGCAGCACCGGTGGACACGTGAAGCGTGGCCAACTCGGCGAGCGGACAAACTGGAAAACAGTGTAGCCGGGGCTCACAAAAGCAAAGCTCGGTAACCCTCCGGTCCTACCTTCGGGGGGCGACGTTGACACGGAACTGGGTGGCCCCTGTTCAGGAATCGGTGGTGGCATTTCTGTGCTGAGGTACTGTCCTAGATAGTCTGGTGTGGGTGTCCTTGCATTGGCGCAAAAGCTTTTGCAAAGGCACACTTGAAGTTGGGAGAGGGCCAGAGTGTAGAACATACCGCTACTTGTGCGACGTTGTGCGGGTTGACGATGATGCTGCCGCCGAGGGCGGTGGCGGCGCCGGCGAATTCCGACAGAATTAGCGGGGCTTTGTTGCCTTTCCACACGGTTCCATCCGGCCGGGGAAAGTCGCCTTGGCAGACCACCGCCTCGTGGCTAGAAAGACTGAGGCCGTCTCGAAGGGGCGTCACCAGGATCACGTGCGCGAGCATGTACAGTTCGCAGCTCTGTGGGTGTGGCATGGATGGATCCGAGACGTGCCATTCTGGGTTCTAGGCGATAGGCTTACTTGCTTCTCATTTCGGTTGCAAAAAAATGCACGTTTTCTGTATTTGGGCTGAACTTGAACGACGCCTTTGGGTCTTCTAAGTCATTAATGTGTTGGTTCCCGTCTACTCACTTGACGTGGAAATTACAATTGATCTCTCCTGCTGTGTTCACATTGATAACACGTGCTTCTTGCAACCATATTCTTATGCAAACACATGGTATGTTTAACGGGGTGGGCACTCTGGCATCCAGCACCTGCATCACCTTTTCGTTCATGCAGCTTTGTCACCATCAGAACTAACCATCAGAGTGAAGATGCCTTGGTCTCGCGCACGTCGAGATCAGCCTAACAGGACGATTCGCGGTCCAAATCTGGTGAACAGGTCTCGCGCAGCCTCAAAGGACGAAGTTCGCGGTCCGAATGCGGCGACACTCACCACTAGCCATTCCCCTCGATGGGGGGGAGAAGACATACCTCTTCCATCGAAAACGACTCCGATTCGCGGGGTTGCACCAGGTGCACCGGCGGCGGGCGGCCGAGCTCGCCGTAGCGGCCGTTGATGTTGCCGACCGTTTCCTGGACGAGGGCCTGCAGCTCGCTGTCCGCCGCCACCGCCGTTTGGTCCACCACTTCGAGCAGGACGACCTTCCCGCGCCAGGCTTTGTTCACCTTCAAAAACTCCTCGAATCCCTGCAGCCGCAGCAGCGTGCCCTGCGCTTCGTCGAGCTTCCGGCTCCGTCCGACGACGATGTGCAGCCCGCCCAGCGAGCCCTCTTCCCGCTTCCTCACCAGCTGCTGCTGAAGCTGCGGCGACGTGATGATCTGTGTTACGTGTGCGTGTGTGGTCCTTTGTAAGATGGATTGTGTCGCGCTCTCACTCCCTTAAGGTTGCCGCCCGAGGGAACCGGCTGTGAGCCGAAACTCGACGCCGGTCTCACCGGACTGCACCAGGAGAGAACTTCGCGGCGGATCACAAAGCACCCGCCCTGCACGAGGCACGCGCCCAAGACCTGTGCGGCGGCTGGTTCGGTTTCACGCCGGACAACAATTTTTCCCTTCCTTGTCGTGCGCTGGGGGCCACCAATTGACTCCGGTCTCAATGCCACTGCGGAAAAGGATGAGTAGAAGCGAACCACCTGTCAACGATCCTCGTGTAGCCACATTTCCATCGTGGCGCCCCAGGACACGGAAAGGAAGAAGCGTAAGCAAATGACACCACTAGGCGTGATGTATGCGGCTTAATTTGACTCGGCGGCTTGCTGCTTACCCGAGACGCGCACTACTTCTTAAGGGGACTGCGCGACTTATAGCGCGCGGAAGAGCGAGCCAAGAGCGTGAGCAGGTGTGTCCAAAAAGACTTGATCAAAGAAAGACCAAGCATGTGATTCAATTCAAAAAGACCGGCACTTCGTTTTGTTTTGTGCGTGCCGGTTGATCGTTTTCCCACTTATATTTACCCTCGTTTTCAGGTAAGGAATTCTGATCAACCCCCAAAACACGCTGCCTACGTCTTTTGAGCCTGCACATTACATTGAAGGACAACCCGCAAGATTGTTAGTACTTAAAAAGTCCTATTCGTTCTCGGGGGTTTCTACGTTTGTATTGCATCTCGCAGGCAGCAGCGAAAGCGTGCGAAGAGGAACGTGCTTGCCTACCTCGGACGTCATCCTGCACCGGCTCATAGAAGTCACAGTTGTGGTGAACGCTAGCAAACGTTGGGGTGGCGCTCACGTAAAGTTTAGATGGATAGGAGGAGGGGAGGGACCCAAAGATGATTGACTGTCAGTTACTGTAAGGGGGGGGTCGAATAATAGCACCTGTGATATTATTCGATTTGTCGAATACTAAAAAAAGTTCCGGGTAGCGGATCAAGTAGTGGTAGTGTTTTTAGACAACCAGGCGTGTGTCAAATTACTAGCGTTTATTGTATTCAACCTGTTAGTTTATTCGACCCCCCTTTATTGAGGTGTCATTCAGATGTAAATCTAAAGCCGCCCACATAAAATCTTGTTCGCATTGAGTTCTTTTAAGTACATGAACCACATGGATTAGCATGCACTGTCGGTCAGCATTAAGTTCTGTAAAGTGCAAGTGCCATCAAGGCAGGCGAGCACTAGTTACTGGGGGGGGCCAATTACAATTGAGTTCAATTGCAATATAACGATACACGTCGCGGAATTGGGGGGGGTCTCAGACCCCCCCAAAAAACACTAGTGTACTACAATTGAAGTGCAGCTTGCCTGTTAGAAACACGTTGTTGTCGTGACTAAATGACACAGTGACAGTGTGAGTATAGTGCAACTCCGAGCAAAGACTGAAGGGAAAACCTTCACACAACAAGCGAAAGGTTCGAGCCCGCAGTTAGGGCTCCGAGCCCTGATTTCTCGTGCGCCGGGTCGGAAATACCCAACTGGTGCATGCCGTGGGTGTTTCCACCAACACCTGGCAAGACTCCTGCCAAGACTCTTGGCAAGAGAGTTGTAGTATGGCTAAAGAGTACCCTAACTTGGGCCTAAGGTTCACTTTTTCTGGGGCGGTTGCTCATTATCAGAGTTTCCAACAGCATGGCGACCGCTGTCCGACGAACTTACTGCTTCTCTTTTGGACAGAGAGCGCTGGCGGCAGATGGGCACCACCGATAAATCTGGGGCTAACAATGTCGATGTCGCATCCGATGGGCCATCGCCCCCATGCCGGGCCACGGTCACGATTGGCAGTGTCTCCGGCTGGCTCCGAAGCTCAACTCCGGAGCTGGCTCAGCAGCTCCGGAGCCACCGCCACACTGCGATTGCCGGCCCATTGCCATGTTTGTGCATCATGATCCCCCGCATACAGCCAGCTCCAAGACTTTGGCACGAGCAACGGCATCAGCGACATCATCATGATCATGCTCAAAACCTTAGGAAGCCCCCGGGTTCGGAATGCACACCAAAACCTCGTTTTAAGATTTCTTCTCCGCTTTGGAGGTCCAACATGACTTTTCCAAAAAAAGCCGAAACGAAAACGGCCCTGAAACAGCCTCACTGGCTGGCTCACACTCAACGGCAGTGCGAAAGTGTCAGCCGTACAGTAACATTACAATTCAATTGTACTATACGGTTGGGATGCGCCGATTCCCCGAAAAAAAAGTTCAATTGTATTATACGGTTCAATTGTATTATACGGTTCAATAGTAACTAGCCCCCCCCAGCAGTAAGCATTGCGTTATTTTGCGTACATGAACAAAGCAGCGGCTGCCAAAACTTGCTGCGACACCTATGATCAAAGTAAAGAGGAAAGCAGAAAATCGGCGTTACCTTTTCGAGCGCTTCGAAGTCGACGCCAGCAGGCGTGATGTGGGTGCGGACAAATCTGCCGTCGGAGGCCAAGAGACCTCTGGCCTCGGTGTCGATACTCAACAACGCCTCACAAGCAGCGCGGTGGTGGTTGCAGTGGCTGTAGGCATTAAAGCCGATGACGTCAGCCGCCAGCATCCCCTCAAGCAAGTCTTTTCGCACCGGAAGCTGCCTGAACAGCTCGACGGTTGGGAACGGCGAGTGCATGAAAAATCTGCGGGGGTTGCTTTGTTTCAACCGAGCCGATCCCCCCCAGGTGAAGCTTTGCCCACCTACTGTTGCTCTTCACGCGGAGGAGAAATGCTTTCTTGGCTGAACTTCCTTCAACCCGTTTTCTTCAATATTACAGGAGCGAGGATAGTTCGCGTGGGCGCCAAGGATGGAGACAACGATTCACTCCCGCGAACTTGTGGCCATTACCCAGAGATCGTAGTGCAGGCATCAGGGACAGCAATCCACCCAGCCCCCCCCCCCCCTTCGCTGGCTGGGCGATGGGTGAGCAGAGTAACCGACATTCGAGTACCGCATTCCTCAAGTGCCGCCTGCCCCGAGGTACCCACCAAAGCAGGCAAAGTGGCACCTAATTTCGGGTCGTTTTATTTCCGCACTAGATGTTCAAACCATGTAATTCAGTCAAAGAAGGGAACACCAGAAGCATTGCTAAACCAAGAAGGAAGACATAACAATTTTTTTAGAGTTAAAGTTCGCTTGAAATTCCGGGGTTTTAGGGTCTCCGTGTGACCGTTCATGAATGGGTTCTCATAGAGCAAGAAAGGGCTATGTGGTTACGGGTTGTATATTTAGTGCACGCTTTCGTTATGGGTTATGGCTAGCCATGTCCGGGACTGTTTGTGACCGACACCAAGTACTTTCCTTCGTGGAGTGTAGTCTTGGGCCCCCCACGTTCTACAAGTTGAGCAGGGGTTGCCTTGTAGCCCGTACCGGTCTGTTGTCCGCGTTTATATGTATTTTCTCGCAGTGTGGTGCTTGGATTTCGCGGCACTTGCGGTGCTTCATGTGGTGCGGGTTGCTTCCGTCCTAAGATAAGGTTTTTTCTGGGTAGATTGCAGGGTAAAACTGTTCGTTGCTCGCCACAGTTAAGGCACTCTGGGCACACTGGGTACCCGTGGCTAGTGAGGTTATTCGTCTGATGGAGTCGTCGTTGCTGTGCGTTGTTTACAGTGCTTCTTTTTGCACCAGGGCTTATGGTGTCGTAGACTTTTGAAAAGTGGTTTCCCCACGGTTCGTCCGTCGCTGTGGCAGTAGGGACATCTCTCTCGTTTCTGGGTGGTGCGTAAGTTTTTTTTGCGGAAAATAAAAAGAGAGAGCAAAACCCTTTTTGTTTGGATAATAAAACCCACACACAAAAAGCTCGCTGGCTTGATTTTTGCTGCTTCAGAAAGAACTGTGAACAACGGGTTTTTGCCTAGAGGCTTTCTCGGAACCAAAATCCACGATCCGCCCAATCCCAAGGAACGTTTCTGCAGGGAATAGTTGAGTTGCAGCTCTTGACAAAGATAGATGGAAAAAAGAAGGTGTTTTTATTCTTCGCTTTTTCTCACGAACGGGGGGGTCGGTCCTGCTTTTGGCTTTGTAGGTTCTCCCGACTCCCCAACTCAAGAGGTCTAGCCAACTATTCCCTGCAGTATTTGCATACTTTCAATAAAAAAAGCATTGTGGCTGGTGTGATCGGTATAACCATGGGGTACTACGGGGGAACTACGGGGAACTGGCCTTGGGGTGTCCTTTTTTTTTTTGGTGGTTCTTGAGGGGCATAGGTCTCATGTTTCCCTCAGACTGCGGGGGCTTTGGAGTTAGTTAAAGGGTTTGGGGCTTTTTGGGGGTGTTGGTGGACAGGGGCGCCAGGGGTCTTCAAACCGGCGCGTTTAAATTTAGGGAAAACGACAAAGTGGATTCTATATAACTGGATTACGACAAAGTGGATTATAATCCACTTTGTCGCCAATCCACTTTGTCGCCTAATCCACTTTGTCGCCCCGTATGACGGACCTAAGCTCACTTTTGATGGTTTCAATGAACTCAAACAGCTCAAAATAGTCACTTTCCCTGTGGGAACTTTTTGTGAAAGGGTCCCCCTATATAATTCATGCCGGTTGTCAGAAGCGACAAAGTGGATTATCAAAAGCGACAAAGTGGATTATTACTGGATTATAATCCACTAATAATCCACTTTGTCGTAATCCAGTTATATAGAATCCGTTTTGTCGTTGACCCTAAATTTAACAGAGAAGCATTGCATAATAAAGCTAGACAGCTTTATGAAATGCTTCTCTGTGTTCTAACATCTGCTGCTGTAGCCTAAACGAAATGTGACCCCAATACGATGCAATCGCCTTACAGGTGACTTTTGCATCCGGAATCTCAAGCGAGCTCGAACTCTAAATAAAGCGCAAATCATCTCTCTCGTAAAATGATCGTTTCCATTGAACTGGCTACAAAAGAAAGTACCCAAATAAAGGCACGAAACAAAATTCAAAAGCGTAAAATGCAATTCTGTATCGGCGTTACGTTTCACTGCTTTACGAAATATCTCCAAGTCCGCACGACGGAAGAGCGTGAGGAGAACGACAACAGCGAGACCGAAGAAAGCGACACCATCGACCTGAAGGAAGAAGACATGAAGTACAACGCCGACTTTATGACTAACGGCTCGCTGCAAACGTTCCACGAGTCCACAATACGGCCGCACCTGCTGGAATGCGGAAACCAGCTTGCAGAAAAGAAAGACGCTCCTTTCCTTAGGGGGGCTACCGGTGTCGCACGTCGCTGGTTTTATAAGGAGCGCGACGACGAGACGGAAGTGCTCAACGACGCGGGACTACAAAAGGTCGTCGAAAAGAAGTTGAACCTCCATATAGTGGTCCGTTTGGAGCTGAAAAAGCACTCGGCAAAGCACGTCCGAAAGCACCTGCTAACACACGACGCGGAAGTGCACGACAACTCATACACATCGCGGGCGGACAGTAGCTCGATGATTACGAACAAGTTGGAGGAGGCGCTGTGTGACAGGTTCGGCAAGGTGGGGCTGAAGTTCGGACCCTCTTGGGTGCTTTGTATTTGTGGCACAAAGGTCAGCAACCCGCCGGACAGGCTTTCTGACGGGACGTCGTTTGTACGACACGGTTGTCGATGCCCGAAGTTCGCCAAGAAGCTGTCAAAGAACGCGAAAGCAGACCTAAAAGCTTTCAGAGAAAAAGAAGCTGCTAAAAATAAGAAGAAGGTGGCGGCCAGGAAGGATCTCACAAGGGGCATGTCCGAACAAGAAAAGGCCAACGCCAAAAAGATGTTTGAAATGGTTGGCTTCAAACGAAAGGCAGACGAGGAAGCAGAGGTCGAGAACCCACGCAAAGAGGCAAAAATCTAGCTTTCTGGTGATAGCCTCCATCGTAAAGGCATTTCTTTTTTTGTGTGTTCCCGACGATCAATTATAGTTTTTTGTTGTCTCAATTCTCTTTTGTTCTGGATGTCCATTGGAAGCGACGGCCTGTCTATCCGGCGGCAACTCGGGTATTCGACTAGCTGACGAAGAGAAATTAACGTTTGTAATGTCGGTGTGTTCAAAACCAATGCAGGGGTTTGTTGCAGGAAAAGGAACGAGAGCGAGTCAGGAAAGCCTGGAACAACGGGGAGATGAAGATTGACGTTACTTTCGTGAAGCCGTGTGGAATGCGCCATGAAGGTTTTCTCGTCGAGAATGCTGACTGGAACGCTATCGTAGGACTTGCGAAGTCGGTTGGCTACGCGCTTGCTGGGACATATGTGCGCCTCGCTACCGGCCCCCCTTCAACAGTTTGTCTGGCCGACTGTCCTGTTGTTCTCAGAGAGGACTTGTGGAAGCTCAGTTGCGGCCATTGCGTGCTTGTACCAGTCCTCGACAAGAATCGCGCTGTGGTGACGGACGGCGGAGGCCTGGCCGACGGAGAACTGCGAGGTATCGTAGACAGCCTGATGGCGGAAGATGTCAAGATCCGACGCATACCCCGGGTACTCCTCATTATCCAGCGAGTAAAAGTGAGTCGTTTCAGGGTTGAGCGAGCATGGCAGAGCAACCTGGTTGCGCGTGATATCTCGTTTTTGTGTGCCATCGAAGACAAGGATGTCGCCTTGCAGCACGATAGCACACCTGTTAACGAGAATTGGCATGCAATCCACTTGACAGCAACTTGGATGCAAGGAACATCACAAAGGCACCATTTCCTGAAGGCGTGCCTTTCAACCGTGCACGATGGCAGCATGGTGGAAGACGCAGTGACAGAAATCTGTTGCTACTTCTCGTCTCTCACGCAAGAACTTCGAGGGCTTGGCGTTCTCGGCCCTGATGCCTTTTTCGAGCAAGACCGCTTCTGCTGTATGTTTACGGACCGCGGAGCAGGTGTGGGGGGCCTCAAACAACCCCGGGTATACGAACCAGTGCACAGGTTGCATCGGACGATGAGCAGGGTTGTGACCGAGCTCAAGATTGGGAAGGAGATGACGTTCCTGTGTGCAGCAGCGAACGACGTGGCATCTTCACCTGCATTTGCTGTATGGCTGCGGGAACAGGGCGGCCCGGAGTTGAAAGGTGTGTTGTGGCAGAGGGCGACGACAGGGAGATTCGGAACGTCCTGGGCAGCCGCGTGGTCTCTATCATGCACCGTTGGTCAGAAGACCCTATTGGGATGGTACTTGGACTTCCTCGGCAGCTTTGATGAAACGACAGAGTATTCGAAAAAAAAGAAGAATATCGTCATGTACCTGACTCCTCGTGGTACCCAGGAGCGCTTCCGTCGAATAGGTTTAGCATTTGAGATCATTGCATATCCGGCGTTGAGGCGAATCTGGCAGTACGCTGGGGAAGAAGTACTCGACGACGACTTTACTGCCGGCTTTGCCAGCGATTTGATGGCTACCCTGGGTCTCTATTTCACAAAAATTCGAACTGGAAAGGACATTTTCGGGAATCCGCTGTGGATGGAAAAAGCGAGACGAGGTGTGACATTTCCTACGAAGGCCCCGGAAGTAAAGTTTGTGTGCCAGCGGAACTCCGTTCAGCAGTTCATTCGGCGTATGAAAGCCCACTTAGACGCGGCTGGCTCTATTGCGAGCTATTACGGAGGTCCCGGCGTGCAGATGCCAACCATTAAACCCATAGACGAGGCAACAGATTCAGCTTTCCTGTCTTCTGTTGCCCACAGGTTTGCCTGCGGCATTGTTGCAGAGCTGACCATGTACAGCAAGGCAACAGCGGATACCCCAAGACCCGTAAAGCTAGGACCGAGTCTCATAGAGGGCACCGTTGGATCCATGAAACGTCACCTGCAACAGCAGACAAACACGCGCATCCGCGATGAATGCATCAGGGCAAAGCTATCGAGCACCAACGCTCACCTGAGCATTCACCAGCCCTACCCAAAGACAATTCAGCAATATGCTGCGCAAAGGATAGAAACTATCCAGGCGAGGAAAGACCGATGCGGTTTGCTGAAGTTGACCCACTACAAGGCGAAGCAAGTTTCTCATGACGACAGGAAAAAGTGGCAGGCAGAACGCAATGACTTCATCAAAAGGATTCCTTGGCGATTCGATGCAGACAGTCATTGGCGAAAGGATGCGCTTGTGCAGCAAGCTGAACGGCGAGGTATCAAGTCCTGCCAAAACTGGAGCAAAGACAAGCTTGTGTCTGCATGTCAGGAAGCTGATGAGAAGTTGCTTCTTGACGAGCTAAAACAGCACGCCCTTGCCCGAAGCATGCGATTCCGGGCTAATGTTGTTGCTGGCAAGTTGCTCCATGACCTGGAACAGAAGGATGCAAAAACCGAAGAACCCGAGGCTTTGCCGCGTCCGAGGTCTCCCTCCCGGCAGCGAAAGAAGCAACCCCAAGAAGACGAGCCCCCCCTGAAAAAGGTGCGCTTCGAGACAGCTAATAGCGAGGATAGTGAAAGCAGCGAGGAGATGTAGCGCAGAAACGTCACAGGTTTGCAGACTGGGTTATTTCATCAAGATGTTGGAACCGTTTGACCGTCGAGATCCCACAAATTTCGCTTTCCAATTTCCGGAGGACGTGTGCCGTCTTGTTTTTTGGTCGTTTTATTTTGTTTTTACGCAGTGTCTTCTTCTTCATCCTCTTGGCTTTCCGACCTTCGTGGGCCAAATATCATCAGAATTGTCCACATTGTGTGACAGAAAGGTGCAAAGTCGCTAGGAAGTGCTCGCCAAGATCAAGAATCACAGCCCTGAAGTACTCAGCAAAAACTGAAAAAGCAAAAAAAAAAACGACACCCCCCCCCCTGGTTGAACTACGGGGGAACTACGGGGAACTGGCCCACCGACCACACCAGTGGCGCTTTCTTTGGTTTGTGCGCTAGCGGAACTCACCTGCGTTGATAATACAGCTACGGCAACCGAGACTAGAGGTATGCTAATAGCTCTGTCGAGCCAACCCCACTTCTAGGGGGTCAGGGGCACTTTTTTCAGCCTACCTTTCTCAACATCTCGCGGCTTTTGGGTCACCTTGGGTAGTTTGAGTCAGTCCACCAGAACTTAGCATCGCCCGAACTTTGCTTCACCAGAACTTAGCTCACCAGACCTTAGCTTCTCCCGAACCTTGCTTCACGAAAACTTAGCTCACCAGACCTTAGCTTCTCCCGAACCTTGCTTCACCAGAACTTAGCTCACCAGACCTTAGCTTCTCCCGAACCTTGCTTCACGAAAACTTAGCTCACCAGACCTTAGCTTCTCCCGAACCTTGCTTCACCAGAACTTAGCTTCTCCCGAACTTCGCTTTGCTTCGCCCGAACGGTTGCTTCACCAGAACTTAGCTTCTCCCGAACTTCGCTTTGCTTCGCCCGAACGGTTGCTTCACCAGAACTTAGCTTCTCCCGAACTTCGCTTCACCAGAACTTAGCTTCTCCCGAACTTCGCTTTGCTTCGCCCGAACTTAGCTTCACCCGAACTTTACTATTACCCGAACTTTAACTACTGCCTTGGCGCCGGTCTTTACCGGCGCACGTTGATTGTAGTAGCAGCGGCTTGTGCAGTCTATCGTCGCAGATTGTTGCTGCATATCAAGTTCAAACAATGTGCTATTACGAATTCTTTGTACCAAAAATGCAAAAGGAAGCGTACCCGATGATAGCCGTCGGTATCGTCTCACGAATCTTCTTCGCTGTGAGAAGCACGTGGTAGTCGTGGATCCACACGACGTCACCCTTGCGGTAGATCCGCAGAACGGCGTCGGCAAACCGCTCGTTGACGCGTTCGTACATGGGGAAGTGCTTGAACATGTTCACGAACGTCTTGGTCCTCAGCGAGTAGTGCAGCAGGGGCCACAGCACGCCTTTGCAGAAGCCGTAGTAGAACCCATCGACCTCCCCCTTTTCGAGGTAAACCGGCACGCAGCGGTGCTTGTTGATGAGGATGCTGCTGAGTTCGTGGCGGTCTTCGGGCTCGATGTACGTGTCGATCCACCCAATCTGGAAGTAGGGCACGCCGTAGTCGTTGTCCTGCGCCAGGTGACGGAGGGCTGTCGGCAGCAAGTCGTAGGGAGCCTCTTCGATGATCCAGCAGAAGCCCTTCGGGCTGGTGTGGGACTGCTGCTTCTTCGCTTTGATGAACAAACGGCACGACACGGTGATGATTCGGTACGCGGAGCCGTCGTCCTTCTTCCCCGCGGTGCCGTGATCGTCCAAGTCGAGCTTCGCCCAGTCTGAGAACGACTGATGCGTCGGGTTCGTGTTGCTTGGGGCCAGCTTGAATACGGCCCCCTTAACCAGACCGGCGAGCCCATTGAACGCCGGTTGAAATTGGCTCGTGAAGCCTCCCTCGTCGACCTGCGAGCTCTCATCGACCTGGTCCAGCGGCGTCGGGCTGTCGGTCATACGCGCCATGTTGCCGCCCATCGAATCCAGTCTCTTGGAAACCATTTTTTTTTTCCTCCCTTTTTATCTTTGTTCGCGTCGCTCGGTGAGGCGCCCAGCCGTCCGCCCTCCTTCCTGTTCTCTTCCTTTTGCTTCCCCGCTTGCGGCTGCCGCCCCAGCAAAACACGCTGATTTCGGGTTTCTCCCGGTTCTTGAAAGTATGCAGCAATTGTGTGCGTTGTGTAGTCGTCCGTTCATACGACGGTTGCCTACAAAGACCAAATAAAACAAGGTTTGCTGTGACCTTGGCGCTCGCGTGCATGTGCACGGCACTCTGGCTCCGGTGAAGCCAAAGGAAGTCCGAAAGGATCTTGAGGACGCGAAGACTCAAACCCCGTCGCGTTAGCTCGCGCAGCAAGTCGCTCGAACGCGATAGCCGGGCTGGGGGTGGCGCCTTGCCCATCAGCAGTTGCATGCCTCGCTTGCAAATTTAATCGCAGTCCGGGTGGCTCGGACTGCTTGTCGTCGACGATACTTGGCTCGCAGACCAGTGTCGATTGAATAGTGAAAAGGTCACTCCTCGTTCGATCTGAATTTAGACGCGCACATCACTCATTGGGCACAAACGTCACAAACGTTCAACTTTAGGACCGCCGACGGCCCAGATGGCCCCCCGTGTGCCGTTTTTCTGCCATTGCTCATCGGAAGAGAAAGGAGGCGTGCGCGAACGGCGAGCGAGCAAAGCGGCAAAACCGCAGCTTGGACCAGTCTTTATTTCGGACTGGTACGGCGGGTAAGGCCGAAGAAGAAGAAGAAGAAAAAAGAAAAAGGCCGCTCCTGGTCCAGGAACGTGACGGTCAACCACAGCTTGCAAAGCTTGAGTCGGAGGCAGCACAGTGCCACAACCCCGTCCGCTCTGCCCTGTGGCGACGAGCTTGTGCTCAGCGCAAGCGCCAAGCCCCAAGGTGCGCCACGCCTTGATTTAGTTCGGGAAATCGGTAGCCAGGCCCGTGGCTCTGCAGTACCTCCGAACACGTGAAGCTTGGCTCCCGTGTAGCAGGCTTTCTCTGGTCCGGGTAAGGCCGAAAATTTAGTATGGCGCTTTCTCTTGTTTGTGCGCACTAGCGGTTTCAATGCATTGTTACAATAATACTCGCGGTGCCACTTTCGACAGAGGCTACTGGGGTAGTAATTGAGCCCGTCCTTAGACTGATGGACAGCAGCAGGGCAATTCGACGCAGTTCTAGGAAACAGGGGTGGACTGACTGGCAGTAGAATCAACCAACTGCAAAACGGGTCTCGTTCTTGCTGACACGAATATACGCCCCCGGGCACTGCCACCCAGGCCTGGCTTCTTGCGGGCTGCAGCGCAGACGCATTGCCGCATGCACAAATATGAGTCGTGTTGAACGTTGTCTCGCAGGTGAACTTGAGCCGGTCCGTCCCTGTCTCTTGAAACTGTTCGAAGTGCCTGCCGCTGTTAATCACAGTGAATCGCGGTCCACCACGGTCTATGTCGCTAGAGCTGCATCGAATTGCCCGGTGCTGTATTCTTCGGTCTATCACGGTCTATCAAGAGGGGATGGACCGGCTCAGGTGAACTGACAAATCGCGCAACAAAACTTGCCTTTTTGGCCGCTCGGGCTTGCAACCTGTTGATTGAAGGCTCGTCAATGAAGCTGACGCTGCTGGCAAGGCTGTGCATGCTAATCCATGTGGTTCGTGTACTCAAAGCTCCCAGTGCTGGCAAGGCTCCGACGGTGCTGCCGCCGATGTCCCCAGCTTGCAGCCAGCGTAACAGACGAACCGGTACCAACTCCGCCCCTTGGCAACCGCACAGTAAGGTTGCAACACATCGCTGGCAGCACTGGACGGTAAACGACGTGCAAACCGTCCTGGGTTCCTTCCTGTTCACTGCCGTGTGTGACGATGACTCTTGCCGGGGCCCCACCATCTTCGACCACCTTGTGTAAGGTTATCTCCCCGAGTCGGTTTTTGAGACGCTCTTCGAGTTTTAGGACGTTTTGTGGAAGCCCGGTGCGGGGTGCGTGTGCTACGAGCCAGTTTAAAAGGCGACGTATCCGTTGACGTCCCATTAGGTCAAAATTGGACTAAGTTGCACATTGCCTCCCCTTTGAGGTCCTGCAACCGGCGGCCTCCGCGAGTATTTCCTGCAAAAGCAAGCGCTCACTCATTCAGAAAACCGATACCCCTTTTCAAAAAAAGAAGAAAGGAAATACTCGGAGGGCGTAGGTTGCTAATTCTTTAGTGTTACAGTTCGCTTGAGACAGTTCGCTTGAGATTTTTGGACGGAGGCCGCACCGGATGGGAGAAACAAATACATGCACCAACGGGTACTTGTAGAGTGCAAGTTCGCTCGGGATCCAGAGGGTTTACATCTCCGGGTGACCATTGTCGTGAAGATTCCTTGAAGGTATCGTATACTAGCATATCGCGTATCAGGTTTTGTTGAACGCGTATGCTCCGGGGCTAAACCCCGGATTTGCCTGTGTTTCGTGTGGGCTACTTGCTTACATATCTTCCTGCCTTCGTGATTTGCAACTGGCGGCCTCGTCGTGTATTTCCTACAAAAGCAGGGTGCTCGCTCAAAAAAAAAAAAGAAATGTCGTGGGTCACCAAGAAAGCTATCGACCAAGCCGAGGATAAGGGGTGGGTTGGTGCGGTGAGCTTTCTTGGTTTCTTGGTGCCTCAGGTGCTTGCTGCAGCGGTCGGAAGAAGGAACCTACGAACCAACTTGGGACGAGTCCCGTCCCAAGGGGTGAGTGCACGCGCTTTGGGGCGAGGCCCGTCCAAAGCTGGTTCCTAGGTTCCTTCTTTTGAAGACTTTTACCTGTTCATGCACAGCAAGCGCTATTTTGGGCGCCCTGGGTGACTACATGAACGTCGGCGGGAGAATCCCGGTACGGACCGCTTGCTGTGCCCACCACATAACGTGAGCCAGACGACCCCTGTTTTTACTAGAACTGCATCGAATTGCCTCCTGCTGTCTTATCACAGGCTATCGTAGGCACGACACGGTACGATCGAAGAGGTAGTCACCTAGTGACTAATGCAGCCCATCGCTACAGGTATTCTGCATCTAACCTTAACTATCGTAGGATCAGCAGTCTATCAGCAGTCAATCAGCAGGGGCTGGACCGGCCCACATTTCGTTTTTTACCTGACTTGGATGCGAAGGCACATAGTTTGACTCTAGTCTGACTGTAGCCGGACTTGAATTTTGGACCTTGCGGTTGTGTCTCGAGCATACCCTCCTCCAGCTTCTGAGGCTGGACTCCTCCGTGGTATGTGCTCGACACAGAATTGTGTCCCACCTACACCGTGTTTCGGTCCTTACCGCCACAGGCACACGAGGCGGCGTCATCAGAGCGGAGCCTGAGTGTCCGCAGACAGCCATTTAAGTCTGGTTGGGAGTTGGGAGGGGGGGATTGGGAGGAAGCTTTGTGACGTGACGGAGGGAAGCCCCCGGAACACGACGTGGCTTGAATGTGTTCAATTGTGTGCGTTGTGTAGTCGTCCGTTCATACGATGGTAGCCTACAAAGACCAAATAAAACAAGGTCGCTGTGACCTTGGCGCTCGCGTGCATGTGCACGGCACTCTGGCTCCGGTGAAGCCAAAAGGAAGTCCGAAAGGATCTTGAGGACGCGAAGACTCAAACCCCGTCGTGTTAGCTCGCGCAACAAAGACTCGGCGAGGCATCGTCTTCTGCGGGCGGCGCAGCTCAAGAGATGCGGGACCAGGGAACAGGGCGACGTGCGACAGCAAGGGGGGAGGCTGGAGCGGCGATGTCAGACAAAAGATATCGGGGTCGGAAGCGTTCCACATGCAGGCAGATGGGTGGAAGCTTTTCGGTACGTAAGAAATTGTGACCAGCCCGAGAGCTATGGTGTTCGAGGAGCCCGCCCACAACGTGGTACATCTACACCTACGAACACCACTATACTTACTCACTTTCGTACCACGTAGGTACTACAGTGGGTAAGGGTATGCGTAGGATTCTGGTTGTACCACCCGTACGTGGTAGAATGTGGGTGGATGCACACTTTACCCGCGGAGATCGTGTTGAGGTCATCCGGAGCGGTTTAACCAGATAGCGCGCGAGCTCGTCGACGTGTCAAACAGTAATTTCGCGCGGTGTTGCCGTGAACGTTTTGATGAGAGGAGTCAGCGCAGAGAATTCCGCGGCGACCATCTTTTCGGAACGGTTCCGGCGCTTGCTCTCTGGCGCTTGCACTTACCGTTGCTGGCAAGCTCGTCGGTTTCAATGCCGTGGTATCCGAGACGGACATCGGCAGGCAATGCGATGCAGTCTCGTCCGTCACGTGCGTGGTATGCTGACGGCGTGCAGCGAAGGGCCGACCCGCCACTCAAGTGTGGCTGAGCGAGAAGGACGCCTGCAACAAAAATACTGCTCCACACCACGACACCACCCATCCTCAGCACACAGCTGGTATCGTGGTAGCACACGACTTCAAGTCGGTGCAAGCCCGCCAGAGCTTCTGCCCTATCAGCTTTTAACGGTAGTGTAAGGCTACCACATCTAAGGATGGCAGGTATGCTAGGGTATCCACTGGCACCTGGATACCAGGTACCTCGGGTGGACCAGCACACCATCATTGTGGGTGGGTTGTGTGTACACACATTCAATAGTCGTCGAAGATCTTGCTGAAGACGCCCTGGTGGTCTGCTTGCACCTGCTCGAGAACCTGGTTGACACTGCCCTGCTCTCTGTAGCCAGCGTTGAACTCTCCGATCGCTTTTAACATCCTCATGACGAAACAGCTGTGTCCACGACGACAGTGTTGTCAATTTGCTAGGAAAGGGATGTGAACGCGCTTTCACCAAAACCGCCCACCGGCGGCGACGTCTTCTCCGTCTCTTCCCATGTTATGGTCCCGATTGCTCAAGCCGAAGCGAACAGCTCAGGGAGTAACGTTGGGGGGAAAGAGAGAGGACGACTCCTCGGAGATAGGCCAAGCCGAAGCATAGTGTGCGGAAGAAGCGGCGGGGCAGCGTGGAACTCTTCAATTGCTTCCGCATCCTGATGACGAAACAGCTGTCCACGACGGCAGGAGGGATGTGCACACGCTTTGCACTACAACACCGCTCACTGGTGGCGACGCCTTCGACAGGCCAAGCCGCCGATGCATAGTATTCGGAAGAAGCGGCGGGGCAGCTTCAAATCGCACGGCTCGGGTCGGCGACCCACGCCTTGATGTCGGCGGCGGTGATGGCCCGCAAGCACCCGTTCTTGTCGCGGCCCTGCAGCCCCGCCGCGAGGCGGCCCATTTCAGCCACCTCCTTCGTGCTCTCGTCGTCGTCGTCGTCGAAGATCTTGTTGAAGACGCCCTGGTGGTCCGCCTGCACCTGCTCGAGAACCTGGTTGACACTGCCCTGCTTCTCGTAGCCAGCGTTGAACTCTTCAATCGCTTTCCACTTCATGTTGAAGCAGCTGTCCACGACGCAGTTCTCAAAGAAGTCATCAGGATCGTCCTTGGCCTGAATCCATCCGAGGGCGCAGTGCAGCGGCGCCTTCAGAAGCGCGCCGTTAACGTCGTCGATCGACGGGACGTTCGCGTGAAACGACTCGACCCCGCAGTTGCTGTACCGCCAGCACGGCCACCTGCCCCGGTCGGTGTTGGTGCGGGCGGTGGGGATCTCGTGGGCGAGAGCGCTCGGGTCGGTCTGCCGGTTCTTCATCGCCTGGAGGGTCGTGAGGCCGAAGTCCTCGTTGAACCGCGTGAGCAGGACCGAGCTTGCGTTCCGCGCGATGTCCTTCGCCTGCTCCGAGTCCGCGAACTCGCCCGTCGACGAAAACGTCGGCTCCTGCTGCCGCTTGTTCCACTCGTTGATCGCGTTGAGCGTCAGCCGGTCCGAACAGCGGAGCACCGTCGTGTCCAAGTCAACGACGTTCCCCGTGAAGTGCTTCATCTTGTGCGGCCCCGTCTGCCCCTGATACGCGGCCGGGTTCCCTGTGAACAACTTCTCGCGCATCTCGCCGAAGATCTCGCGTCCCTTCCACACCAAATTCCGCAGCCCGAGGATCGAAAGCATCTTCCTGCACCAGATGCTCTCTCCGCCAGCGTTCGCGAAGTACGCGGGGACGTGCGCGTTCGGCAGTATTTCGGCCAGGTGCAAATCGGCGGCGGACCCCCCGTACTTCGCGAGGTACTTCTCCGCGCGGAAGGCGTGGATCATGTCGGCGTACACCGCGGCCACGTGCTCGATCGGCCGCGCCGGCCACGTGCCGATAACGGCGCCCCGCGTGAAGCACGACCGCTCGACGTCACCCGCCAGCTTCTGCAGCGTCTTGATCGCCTTCAGCGCCGCGTCCGCGTTGTACCCTCCCCCGTCCACCTTCGAAACAACCGGCCGCGCCGCCGGCTTCTTCGCGGTCTGCGGCTGGACCTGTCGGGTCGGTGGCGGCTCGGCAACAGGGGGCTCGCCGCCGGTCTCAGCGAGGTCCCGGCGCTTCCGCTTCTCCCGCTTGCTCAGCCGGGGGGGTCCTTGCGCGTACACGGCGTGCTGCTGCGAGGGGTGGGCCTTCAAGTACTCATCGAAGGCCGTGAGCAGGGTGCGGGCGGCGGAGATGTCGTCCGCTCGCTCCCAGGTCACGTGGTGCTCGCGCCAGCGGACTTGGTAGTAGACGACGTTGCGCTCCTCTTTTTTCGCGAGGACCCTGTCGATGCCCAGGTCGGCCTCCGGCTCTTCGGCGGTGTCTTCGCGCCCGAACTCCTCGGATACGGCGTGGTACAGGCGACCCCAGTACTCGGAGTCGTCGGCCGACTGTTCCAGCTCCTCTTCGAGCAGCTGCATCTCGCGCTGCACGCGCGCGTCCTTCTCGTCGCACTCCGCAAGCAGCGCATCGAGCGACCGCACCACGACCGTCAAGTCTTCGGCCGCGGCAGGGGTCGGAGCGGAGGGCTTCGCCTTCTTCGGCTTCTTCTTCGTCTTCGTTTTCTTCGCCGGTTGCTTCCTCTTTCCCCCCATATTTCGGCGGCCTTCTTTTTTTCGGCGGAGAGGGGGGGACCTTTTCGTTTTCGAGTGCATAGTCGAAAGAGAGAGAGTTCCGGTTAAATCGCTGCCACCGTTCTTTCCAGCTGTAACAAATGGTATCTCCAACGAAGCAGATATTGGTTGTCACAACAAAAATGATCATGCAACAAACGCAAATCGTGAGTGCATAGTCTGCCGCGGCGTGGTACAGCCGCCCCAGTACTCGGAGTCGTCGGCCGACTGGTCCAGCTCCTCTTCGAGCAGCTGTTTTTCAGCTGTAACAAATACTATCCCTAACAACGCAGATATTGGTTGTCACAACAAAAGAAGTTCGTGCAACACACGCAATCCAGCCGGCCCCAGTACTCGAAGTCGTCGGCCGACTGGTCCAGCTACCGAGCAGCAGCATCTCGCGCTGCACGCGCGCGCCCTTCTCGTCGCACTCCGCCAGCAGCGCTTCGGACAACACCATGAAGGCAAGGGGCAAGATAAAAAACGCGACGTTCCACAAGTTGATGTCCGAGAACGCCGAGTCGGTTCACAACGTTTTTTGTGTTCATTCTTCTCCCCCCCCCCTCCCCTTCTGTTCGATCTAAGCAAGGAAGGAATTGCGCTGCTGCACTCCGATGCAACCCACGCTGAGAAGGACCTGCTGAGACAGGACTTGAGCTAGAGGAGATTCGCTAAGATTGTGCGAAACCCGCCCACTTCGGAAAGGCGAAGACGGAAAACAGGACGAGCACTTCGTTTTGCTTCGCGCGTGCCGGGACCGTCGTCCCTCTCCCCTCTTTCTTGCTCGGACTGAGGGATTCTGATCACATGCTGTCCGCATCAATACGCCAAGAGGTTGTGTGACTGCCGGGCAAAGAAACACTGGACTCGAAGTGCTCTGCGCTTTTAGTACGTTTCTTCTCAGTAGACTCTTGGGTCAAGCCGTGTACAGGTACATGGTCGTCGAAGCGGTGCAGGGATGCAAGGTTTTAGTAAACCATCATCTCAGCCACCCGACGTCCTAGCACTACACACAGAACACACGCCACTCGGGCTCGGATTTGTCGGTACACGGGGTGTCAGCCTCAGAATCTGACAGGCTGGAGGGGGAGCTTTCTCAATGCCGACTGAGTTGTGGTTGTAATGAAAGCAACGGGGCTCCTCCAACGCTTTCTAGTCGGTCGGGGGGATTGCAGGACTGTGCTTGGAATGGATGTGTGCACAACACCGCACTGGTCCCATCTGTGCCGTGTTTCGGTCGTTTAAGCCACGGACACATGAGGCGGACCTTCATGAGCGCGGAACCTGAGTGTCTGCAGACAGGGTGTGAGTCTGGTTTGTCACGCGGGTGTTCGTGCTCGCCACAGCCCGTTTTGTTTTTTCGGTTCTGGGGAAGGGCGGGGAGAGATTCTGTGTGATAAAGGGCTTGCTGACTCACTGTGGTTGGAGCTCACTGCCCGGAAGGGCAATGTTTCGAAGGGAGACAGAGTGAGCAACATCGCGCGGTTCCTCACCTCGTCTGACCTGGTGCGTTCGGGCCGCGAACACAGTGCACGAACACGCCCGGGAATGAATTGCGGCGCGGGCACGACCGTCCATTGCTTGTACCGCCAGCAAGACGGCGCTCGGTCGAACTCGGGCCGCAGGACACCACCCGGAGCAACGTCGTAGACCCGACGCCACGCCGTCCGGGCTGGTGTTTTTGGCTAGCTCTCACATGTATTCTGCAGCGGTGGGTGAAGGTCGATGCACATACATCGACTTCGTACCGCTCGCGGAGCTGCGGGTGCTTGAACAGTGTGGCGATCCCGCACAGGACCCCTACGACGAGCCTTTCTTCGGGCACTGGGGGCAGCCTGTGCACCAAAGGACGTCTTCGCCGGCGGGCGGGGACCAGACACCTGCGTCGCAGACCGTCCATTGCTCGTACCGCCGGCAGGACACCAGGTCGAACAGCTCCCGCATACTGAGGACGGGCTGCACGACTCCACCCGGAGCAATCTCGTATACCCGGCGCCACGCCGTCCGGGCCAGCGTGTATGGTGCCCAAACGAGGCGGTGGAAGGGAAGCTGCCATAGGTACTCCGCAGTGGATAACGGCTTTTCACTTTTGACCCTGTGCACGCACATCGACACGAGGACTTCGTACTGCTTGCAGAGCTGCTGGTGCTTGAATAGCGTCGGCGACACGGTGCTGTGATCGCACAGCCATATGGCGACGCGGATGAGGATCGCGTGCAGGATCTTGTCGATCTTCGCGATGTCGACCGGAATGAAAGGAAACACCACGCGGCAGCCGTCGTCGTTCGGCAGCACGACCAGACGGGCCCGGTCGCCGGTCCAACGCTCGAGGACCTTCTGGATCGCGCACACGAGCGGCTCGTTGCAGGGCACCTGCATGGTGCTGCCTACCAGCGCACTTTCACTCAATAGCACTGATCCTGGCACCAGACACTTCGAAGTCCCGTTGCTCTGCGGCTGCAGGACGAAGTGAAAAGGCACGACCGCGGGGCATATCTCGCACACGTCGTGGACGCCGAACTGCGTCAATTCGTCGTACAGCTTCGCCACGTCCGACACGGCCCTGTATGCTTTCGTCATCGACCCGAAGTGTGTAGCCTTCACGGTCGTCGACTCCGTATCCGCCTTCGTAGGGACCCCGGGAACTCTGTAGTTTCGTTTGTTGGAATTCTCCGCTACCCGTCAGGGGTGAAATTCTTAGACCGTCAACGGGAGCTCCAAGCAATTCTATGAGGGATGGGGATGGACTCGATAGACCGAGGTGTACTGTCGTGCGCCGTGTTCCGCAGCGGCAGGCAATTCTATGAGGGATGGGGATGGACTCGATAGACCGAGGTGTATGCACGATCTCCAAGCCTCCCGCTGTGCAATCACCGCAGCGTCCCAATCTGTGGGCAGGGCAGAAGAGCATCCGTGGTCGCAGGCCGTCCCCCTCACGGTGGTGCTGTTTGAACCGGCAACAGGTTTCCGCCGGCAAACGCTTCTTTGTACAGTCCTTGCAGCGTGGTTTCCGGTGTTGCACACATATTTCTCCAGGGCGGGATGTGTTCACCGCGTCTTCCGGTGCCTTCTTGGGTGGTGACCCTCTGCGAGGTCCAGCGCCTGTTACTCTCTCTCCCATCTCCACTCTCTGTTTCCAGTTAGTCTCTCCTTGTTCCCATCCTGCAGGGTAGGCTTTCTCCGGCAGATAGGTTGCCGCCCACGTCAGGTGCTGCGGGTACAAGTTGGTCTCCGCCTGCGCTGTGCCCATCTTCTGCACATGTTCCCGTATGCCTAGGATCACCTCGTCCGTCTCATCCGAAAGTTGCGCCCGCCGCGACGCTCCCCTTACAACTGATCCTCCGACGGCAGTTAAGATCGTTGTTGTTGCTTCGTGGCCACTGAACCACTGTCGTCCAGTTACCTTCTTGAATGCTGAGCCTAACTCAATTAGGCTCATCGCTTTTCCGAGTGCGGAGGCACGGAAGGACTGCAGCTCCGCTTCCTGCTGCTCCCGCGTTGGTCGTTGGCCTTGCACGAGGTCCATTGCCGCGTTGCTCAGAGCATCCGCATCGGTGTTTTGCTCGCGCTTCACGTGTTCTACCCGCAGGGAAAGCCGCTGTCGCAGGGCCACTATTTTTGCCACCGCTCGCGTCAGCAATGGCTTCAAGTCTTCTGAACACGCCAATTGCCGCGTGGTTTGCCCGACTACCAGCGCCGAGTCTCCGCGAATTACACACTGCGCTCCTTCCGTTCCTTCAGCATCCTCCAGGAGCTGCAGCCCCGCGAGAAATCCCTCGTACTCGGCCACGTTGTTACTGCGCACGTTTGGCAGCGGGAGCACTATTTGTGCGTACTTGACGCCCTCCTTGTACAGTACCGCTCCTGCGCCCGCCACGGCAAAGGCAGTCCCGTTGGCCCTCGCTCCTCCGTCAAAGTAGATTGCAACACCGCAACTAGCTGCGGCGTCTTCTGGCAGAGTCTGTCGTGCTGTTGTGGCCTTCTTCGTGTGTTGTGGCACCGCCGTGTAGTATCTACTTTTGAGCGTTGGGAGGCGGCGTCCGGTGCGCAACTCGAAGTCCACCGCCAACTCCACAAAGCTTACCCCGAGTTCGTGCCCCGGCGGCGCCCATTTCAATTCCCTCAGCCAATCCGTGAACGCCATCCACATCTCCGGGCCGTACTTCCACTGGGTGAGTACTGCCGAAGGCGCAACGTCCGGCACAGCCAGTTTGTGTGGTTCTGCTGGTTTCCATCGTCGCGGATACTCAAGCGTTCGGTGGTGCCGTGTAGACCTGTCCAGCATGTCATCTGCCCCTTGACGTGCAGACAGCACCTCCACGAAGTAAAAGTGCAGTTTCTCAAGCAGCTGAAGCCTCTTTCCCTGTTCGGTGGGTAAGAGATTCGGGTCGTGGAAAGCGGGAGCCACCCCGCACAACCGTAAGCATGGCGGCCACCTGTGTTGCACGGTTCTTAGCTCCCCGTACTTTGAGCGTATTGTCTCCCAGGCGGGGCATTCCCAAAACAGGTGTTCCACCGTCTCCGGGACCTGTGTGTCACAGTAAGGGCACTCGCTTGCGTTTAGTCCTGTTCGTCCCGTGACCGGCGTGGCTCCTGCGATTACCGATCTCAGCAGACCGGCCTGGTACGCGGTGAGTGGTGAGTTCCGCATTTCCAAAACGTGCCTCGTTGCTGCGAAATCGACTCCGCCCTGGACGCCTCCAAAGTCATTTCCCCTCCTTGTCGCCAGTCGCGCCATTTCCCGCAAACGCAGGGCATGTCTCAAGTCATGTTGCAGGAGGCGCGAATTACCCAGGACCGCTGCATCATGCACGACTCCTTCTCCTACCTCATTCACGTACGCGACGCTTGTCGGGGTCACCCACCTCCACTGGAGTACGTCGAGCGCTTCTTTCAGGAAAGCGAAGGGCCCATGTAGCCTTGCCAGTTCGTCGTTGTGGGCCCATGCTGTTTCCGCCAACGCTCGGGCGTAGTCCCACTTTTGGACCTGTTCGGCCCAGGTTGTGACTCTCCTGTAGGCCGGTACGACTCCCGGGTCCAGCCTGTGCCCGTGGTTGTGTGTGTGTGTGTGTGTGTGTGTGTTGCGGACCCGTTTTAACGTGGTGCCTCCCTTTACGAAAGTACGACCACGCTCATTTATGGCTAGGTAACGGCCGATGCACCCTCGGGCTGGGAGTGGGGGTCTCTGTTCGCTCTTCTGTTTGCATGGTGCTTCGGGCAGCAGCTGGCTAATGCTTCGTTTGCTACTACGCAGTCGCCGCAGCGTCCTAGTCTGTGTGCTGTGCAAAAGTGCATCCGCGGCCTTAGACCATCCGATCCGTGATGATGCTGCTTGAGGCGACAGCAGGTCTCCGCCGGTAGGCGCTTTTTGACGCACTCCCTGCATCGCGGCTTCCTGTGATGCGAGCAAACCACTCCGGGGCGGGAGGTATTCACCGCGCCTTCTGGGGCCTCGAACGGGGGGGCTCCTTCGCACGGTTCCGTGCTTGAGCTTCTTCCTGCCGCTTCAGCCTTCGTCTTCCAATCCGGCTTTCCCTGCGTCCACCCTGCCGGATAGGCCTCCTCTGGCAAAAAAGTTGCGGCCCATCCCAGGTGCGGAGGGAACGGGCTGTTTTCTTGTTGGTCTGGCCGATTTTCTCGTGTGTGTTCGCGTATCTTCATGATCACATCCTCGGTCGCGGTCAATAACTGTGCACGCCTCGAAACACCCCGCACAACCGTTCCTCCCACAGATGTCAAAACGGTGGTGGAGTATTCATGGCCGCAGAACCACGGCTGTGCAACCACCTTCCCATACGCCTTCCCCATTTCGATGAGGCTGAGCGCTTTTCCTAGACCGGACCGACGGAAGTTTGCCAGCATGGTCTCTTGTTGCTGCCGGGTGGGCCTTTGGCGTTGCACCAGGTCCATGGCGGCGTTGCTGAGCGCGTCCGCGTCTGTGTTCAGCTCCCGCGCAACGTGCTCAATGTGCAGTGTCAGCCGTCTCTGCAGGGACGACACCTTCAAGGCCGCGCGCGTCAGATACGGCTTCAGTTCCTCTGAACATGCCATGCGTCGTGCGAGGTGCCCGACAACCAGCGCCGAGTCGCCTCGCACCGTGCATTCCTCTCCTTCCGCTTCGCCTGCATCCCCCAGCAGGTGCAGGCCCGCTAGCAGTCCTTCGTACTCTGCTACGTTGTTGCTGCGCACGGTCGGCAGTGGCAGGACCACTTCTGCCACTTTCACTCCATCGCGGTACACGACTGCCCCCGCCCCGGCAACGGCGAAGGCGGTCCCATTCGCTCTCGCCCCGCCATCGAAATAAACCAGGAGCCTGCTGTCTCCCATTTCCCGGGCCGGTAACGTAGCGCGGGCTGCCGTTGCCTTGCCTGTTGGTGCTTGTGGAGGAGCTGAGTAGAACCTACTCTTCAGGTCAGGGAGTCGCCGTCCTGTGTACAGCTCGAAATCCACTGCCAGTTCGATGAAACTGGTTCCCAGCTCATCGTGCCCTGGGGGGGCCCACTTCGTCTGCTGCAGCCAGTCGGTAAATGCCATCCACATCTCTTGGCCATATTTCCACTTCGTTCCGACGGCGGAAGGTGCAATGGCAGGGACCGTGAGTCTGTGTGGTTCTGATGGCTTCCACCCACGCGGGTAGTCCACGGTCCTGTGATGCCTGGCGGACCTGTCAAGCAGGCCGTCTGCTTCCTGACGTCGAGTTAGGACCTCGACGAAGAAAAGGTGTAGCCGCTTTAGTACACGCAACCTTTCTTCCCTAGCTGCCGGCAGCCCGGGGATCGCTTCGTCTCCTCGTACAGCTGGGGCCACCCCGCACAAGCGTAGGCACGGGGGCCAATTCCTTTGCACGTTTACCAAGTCTCCGTGCTTCGATCGACTTCGTTCCCAGGCTGGGCACATCCAGAACAAGTGCTCTACCGTCTCCCGGTCCTGTGTGTCGCAGTACGGGCAGTTTCGTTCACCCAACCCCGTTCGCCCGGTTGCCGGTGTGGCCCCCGCAAGTACCGACTTCAGCATGCCGGCTTCGTACGCGGTGAGGGGGGAGTCCCGCATTTCTAGTAGGTGCCGGGTTGCCTGGTGGTCTACCCCGTTCTGCACACCCCCGAAGTCCGCTGCTCGCCGCGCTGCGAGCTGAGCCATCTCACGCAGCCTCAGCGCGTGCCGCAAGTCGTGTTGAAAGATTCGGGTGCAGCCTTGCGCCGCTGCATCGTGCACTACCTCGTCTCCGGCTTCGTTCGTGTAGGCAATGCTGGTCGGTGCCACCCAGCGCCACTGGAGCCCATCCAGAGCTCTCTTGAAAAGGGCTAGGGGCCCTCTCAGCATTAGTAGCGTGTCGCTTTGCTCCCATGCCGTCCGGGACAGAGTCCGCGCGGACTCCCACTTCTCGACTTGAACAGCCCAGGTGGTTATTCTCCGGTAAACGGGCACTACTACCGGGTCGAGTCTGTGCCCGTGGTGCAGTATGTGCAGCACGGCCTCCTGGGCTCGCCGCGGCGGTCCCGTCCACACCGCGTCAGTAAACAGCCTTCGTAGGCGCACGATGTCCCGCTTCCTGAGTTCGGACACTGCGGTGCCGTAGTACCGCTTTGCCCCTGCCGTCATACTAACGACCAGGTCTCTTGCGTCGCCTGGAAGCGGGAGACAGCTAGCCCTTTTCAGCACGAGCTCGGCTTCAGCGTTTCTCTCCAAGATACGCCTTGACGGTTGTATCGCCTCCCCCGGCGGCACCCGATCCGTCGTTATCATCGCCCCCAGGGCATCAAATGTTGTGCGCCTCCGTATCAATTCGGTCTGCTCGCTGTTCCCCTCCTCGTCTTTGCTCTCCGCGTATTCGATCGTTTGCGGAGCGTCCGGCGCCGTTGTGAAGAAATGCGATTTCTTCTGCGTGCAGACTTTCATCCCGGTCAGCCCTGCAAACCGTCCTGACCGCCTGGCCGCCTCCTCCAGGTTTGCGAGTGACTTCAACATCGCATACACATCGTCGACATACGAGAGTGGTATCGCTGCTTCGATGTCTGCTATGTGTCGCATCCAAACGCTAATCAGGACGTTGATGAGAATGACACTTAGGGGGCATCCCTGCATGATCCCGTTCGTCGGAATGAAGCCCTCACCTACTGTCGCTCCCATTCGAAAGTGGCGCTGCATGCTGGCGTAGGCCACCCGCAAGGTCCGCAGCACAACCTCGTTGAATCCAAGCTCCCCAGCCAGCTTAAAAGCTATCTCAATCGGGACCGAGTCGAAGCACTTCTTGAAGTCTAACGCAAGGCCGTAGAGTGGTTCACCTGTCAGGTGCGCCTCCTCAATGAGTGCTGCCAAGTGCCATATTAGGTCGTCCGTGCCATGCTCCTTCCGGCAGCCATGCATCCCGCTTGGCGCGATCTCGTCCATCCACGCGAGTGCTTCTTTCGCCCTTATCGCTGCCCAGATCCGGTATAGGACGGGGGTTATGGATATGGGCCGTTGCGACAGGGGATCTCCGGTGCTCTCGGGCTTCGGCAGGAGGTGTATTATTGCGTGCATGAGTTGCTCCGGCCATAGTCCTTCGGTTTCCACTGCGTTCATGGCATCGGCCATTAGCTCCAGGATTTCAGGCGGCAGTTGCCTTAGCTCATGCACACGCCATCCGTGTAATCCGGGGGATGTTGTCTTCTTCATCTTCTTGAGGGCCGCATCCACATCGGCCGCGCCGATAGGTCTGCATTCCATCGCGTGCGGCGCAGGGAGGTACCGGGCGTAGTGAGTCTTGAAGGCCTCCCATTGGGGCTCCGGGATGTCCGTGTATTTTTGAAATATTCCGCCCCAGGCTTCAGGTCCTCTCAGCATCTCGTCGATTTCCCTCGGGCATGCAGTCAGAGTCCCGTCCCCTCGCCGCAGGAACACCGATGGGCTTCCCTGCTGTCCGGCCAGGAAACGGTAGATCGCACCCTTCTCTTGGCTGCCCCACGCTTTCTGGATTCTCTCTTTCCAGAGGCGAGAACGCTCCGTCTTCAGCTCTGCTACAGCTTCGCGTTGCGTCCCTACCAACTTCTCTGCTGTCGCCACGAGGTACTGCAACTCATCCTCGTCCCCGGTGCAGGGGTGCTGCGCCAATGACTCTTCAGCAGTACACCGATGCAAAGCGTTTCTCGCGTTCCGTTCCGCAACCGTCATTGCGCTAGGCTGGCCAACGCTCAGCCTCTGCCTCGCCTCGGCAATCACAGTGCGTAGCATCCCAATCACCTTGTCCCGCTGTCTCACGGACCTATCCGTCGCACCCCGTGCCGTGCACGCCTGCCTTGCGGACGCGTGCGCCTTCCGAGTGGTGAATCCACCAGCCCTGCCCCGGTAGGCGGTTGATCCTGGCGGGAGGCTCTTCCAGTGCAGGCCAGTCAGGTAGGCTTCCGCCACTTCCGATGCGTTTCTCAGCGCCCCGTCTGCTCCGCTGACCGCGCGGTTGCGGTCCAAGGCCGTGGTTAGTACACTCCTCATCTCCTCCTGCGTCATCAACGGCGGCTTCTTCGGGAAAGGAGTGGGTATCCAGTGACCGCGCTCGGGCGGTGTAGATGCCGGGATGCTGAGTGTAACAAACACTGGACAGTGTGTCGGGATGTCGTGTTCTCCTGCCTTGGCGGTTTCCACCGTCACCAACGTCCGCGCTGCTACGGCGTTGAGAAAACACATGTCTATGCGAGAGCCTGCTGCCCCCGCCCAGCAAGTGGATGGAGGGGCATTTGAGCCCTCCTGGGCGGCTGCTGCCGCATCTACCCATCCATTTTGGCAGGCAGCCGCCAGGGACATGCTTTCCCCTGTTGGTGTGTTAAAATCGCCCAAGACAGCTATCGGCACTTGCCCGAGTCCTGCAGCCATCTCGAACACATCGGCAAGGAGCTTCTCCCGTTCCTGGACTACCGCTTGCTCCCTGCCAACAGGCGCGTACACCGATAGAACATGTAGAACCATTCGCGCATTGCCTGTTGCTACAACGGCATGTGCGACCCGTGTGCTTTTCGCCAACCGCTTCTCCAACTCCGTGGTAGGCTGTGTGGTTTTGGCAACTAACCCGCGGGTGGTGACCGCTGTGCCGCCCGGCACCCGCTGTCCGATTCCGTTCGCGCCGACAACAATCGGTACGTCTTCTCCCCAGTGGCAGTCCCATCCGTACGCTCCTAGAAAGAGCTCACTCGTCCTCTTCGCTTCTGGGCCCGCCCTGGTTTCTTGTAGGGCAACAATGTCCGCCGGCAGGTTCGCCACCGTCCGACACCTCGCGCTTATGGACCCAATGTTCGCCGTCGCGAGCACTATATCCTTACAGGACGCATCTCCATTGCGAACTGGGTGGCGAGGCGCTTGCTCCACGGCTGTTAGCCTGCTCAAGGGAATCTGAGACACCTCGGGGGCGGTTGTCGCCAGTTGCCGGAGGATGGTATGCGGCACGTTCAATGCGTCGTAATGTTGCGGCCGGTAGGTCAAGACTATTACGCGTGACGCATTTGGCGCCCGTCCCTCACACCTGAGGAGTGCCGGGTGCGTTGTTGAGAGCACCCACACTGTCGCTCTGAGCACCTCAGCAGCTGCTTGCAACGTGAGGTGGTCACCATATTGCCCGTCTCCGGCTACGGTGAAGAGGTATTCCGATAGCGTCACATCAGCGGGGATGAACGCTACCGGCGGGTTGTGACGAAGCTGCCAGGTGACCTTCTGCCGTAAGGAAGTAGCCGAAAGACTCAGCTTACTCCCACGGAGCAAAGCGGCAAACTGGCAATTACCATCTTTCTCAACTGGGACCCGTCTCGCACAAATGGTCGCAGCCGCCTCGTCCAGCTGCGCGTCGCCGCTGCTGGCGTTGGTTGATAAACTGCGGCTTGAAAAAGTGATGATGATGATGGCCTCGCACTCGCGACTTCCCCTTCTCGTCGGGTTTGGTTGTTTGTACCAGAGTTGGCGCACCGGGTAGCGCCAGTTGACGTGTTTGTATTGTTTGCCGTCAGTTCTTGCCCGGTGCGCCCAGCTCCCTACTTCTTCTCCAACGGGCTGAAACGATTGGCGGTGCCAATCATCTCAGTGAGCAGCTGCTGCTTGCCGCCGCCTTTTCCTCCTTTCGCCTTTCCAGCTGGCACCGGCCGCCTTGTCGCCTCGGTCAGCTGTTTGAGTTGCTCGTCCAGCTCCCTCGCGTCTGCCTCTTTCCTTGCCTTCTTCCCTTTCCTCGTGCTTGGGCTTTGAGCAGCGGCTTGGCCTGGGAGTGGCTCCTGTGCGGCGCCTTCTAAAGGCTCGGGCGGCGAGACAGCCGGCTGTGAGGCTTCGACGGGCGGTGGTGGCTGTGAGGGGGCTGCTGGCTGTGAGGAAGGTTCTGGCTGTGAGGAAACTGCTGGCTGTGAGGAAGCCGCTAGCTGCGGGGGTACCGCCGGCTGTGGAAGTGCCATTAGTCTCACGAGCAGCGATTCAACGCGGGCGTTCATTTCTTCGGTCACGCCGGCCAGTTTCTGCTCGACATCCGCCATCCATAGCAGCTGGCGTGCGTACGCCGCTTCCTCGCGTTGCGTCGCGATTTGGGACTGTGCGTCTGCCCAGCTCATCAAGCGCTTCTCGAACGCTAGCTCCCAGGTTACGCGGGCGTTAGCCCGCTCCTTCTCCCACACCTCACGCTGCCTCCTCTGCTGCTCCTCCCATGCAGTCCAGGCTGCCGTTGTCACGTCGCTGCGGATTTCGTTCCGCATCTCTACGTCGTTGGTGTCACGCGTTGCGGGCTGCAGCTCATCAAGTTGGGCCTGAAGGCGCTTCTGCTGCCTTTTCTTGGTCTCTCCATCGGCCTTGACCGCCTGTCTCCATTCGGCCTCTCCCCTCTTCTTCCCGAACTCTACCAAGAATTCCGTCTTGGTGTATCTGGGGCCCCTTGGCTGCTTGTTGTCCGGCAGCCGGCTCGGAGGCCCGGCCGCTGCCAGGCGTTCAATCTCCTCCTGGAGCTTGCGGACCCGCTCCTCCTTCTTCGCTTCCTGTTCAGCGAGAATTCGCTCTTCCACGTCAACGATCTCGGCCTCTTCATCGCCGACCCGCACCTTCTTGGCAGGCGGGGGTGCCGTCGCTTCTACGTGCGCGGTGCCTCGCCTAACCCGCACACGCGCTCCGGACCACCCCAACTGCTCAATCAGGCGCTCATAAGCACCCGCCCTTCCCTTCAGCACCTCGAGCCGTATCGTGTACTCTCGGGTTTCGGGCAGGTGCACCACCCGCACTCCTGCAAACCTTTCGTTGCCCGGGGCGTTCACCCCGGGTTCCAGGGGGACCGCGTGGAGGTTGTTCGCATCCATAATTATAAAGTTTGTGTAGTGCGTTGTGGATTTCCCCCCTGTGTGTGTGTGTGTGTGTGTGTGTGTGTGTGTGTGTGTGTGTCTTTGTTGCCTGGTGCCGTACTACATTTTGTCGGAAGAGAAGGGAACTCAACATACCGTGCTAAGTCAAAGGGTTCGTCCTGCGTATGCGTAATGACTGCGAACGGTGCCAGCGCCGGTAAGCCGAGCAGCCTGCGTGCAACTTCGTCGCACTGATTATACTGGATGCTCAGTGTATCAGGAGCTTGCGTGTACAGGTGTATGCTCTGTGTGTGTTCAGTCGTGTCGCAATTTGCGTACCTGCTGCCATCCTTTAGCTGTGGTAGCAGTTTCTCAGGCTCCCTCTCCAGAATCGAACCCTAATTCCCCGTTACCCGTTACAGCCACGGTAGTCCATTACACTACCGTCCAAAGCTGAAAGGGCAGAAGCTCTTGCGGGCTTGGGTTTTGACGAGGGCCTTGGCGCACCGTTCTTTGCAGTGCTTCCGCAGCTGCGCATCCGGATAGCAGCAGGGGGAGATTCTTGGCTTAATGCTTTGGCCTCTCATGCAGTGTCTGATGCTGCCACTAGGTCTTGGGGATAAGGAGAAGGGACGCTAGGAGCAGGGGTAGGCAGACAGAACATTGGTACGTTGACGCTCATGCGTGTTTTGTGCTTATAAGTCGGACTTTGAGTGCGCGAGCCCCTCCGAAGAAAGATCCATCACACTAGTTCCAAGCTACTTAGCCCGGGTCTCTGGGTCGCGTCCCCCTCTTTCTCTTGGTCGCCTGGTCTTGCGTCTTGCTGGTCCGTCCGGGCTGCTTCGCGCTTCCCCTTCGTCTTGCATCACCTCGTCTCCACTCCCTGCTGCACGGGCTTCTTCCGTTGCGTGTTTTGTGCAAGCATCCAAGCATCAACTGGTTCGAAGAAGATGATGAAATAGAAAGGGGGCGGCACACCGCAAATATCACGCGCATGATGATCCCGTTCAGGTACGAGTCTTGAGGTGCCGCCAGGAGCTGTCGGACGCGCTGCGGGATGGGCGAGCTGCATATGTCGTCGACGATCGCAGCTTTGAACTTGGGCTCGAGGGTGCAGGCGGGGTGCATTTTCTCCACGAACAGCTCCACCAGCGCCTCTCCGAGCCTGCAGAGGGACCAGAAGCGAAAGCGCCAGTCTTCGACGGCCTTGTTGAAGAATACACTGTGCACGTCCTTTATCCACGGAGGGTCGTCCGAGTCCAGCGGCAGGCACGGCACTGTTCCGGACGCGAAATCAAGGACCCGCTGTTGAGTGATTTTATCGTTTTGCCGCGATTTCTGGCGAACAATTGAGTCGCAGCTCTTTGACAAAGACAGATGGAAAAACGAAGGTGTTTCTATTCTCCGCTTTTTCTCACGAACGGGGGGGTCGGTCTTGCTTTAAGCTATGCTATGTTTCTCCCGACTCTCCAAATCGTGATTCGCACAAACTCAAGAGGTCTGGTCAACTATTCCCTGCCGTACTGGCATACTTTCAACAAAAAACGCCATGCCGTAGTAACCGCTTGAATCTGATTCTGTTCAATCACCAAAACACGCTGCCTACGTTTTTTTTTTTTTTTTGCCTGCACAAAGGGCAACCCGCAAAATGAAGTACGAAAACGTTGTGCCGTAGCAACGTTGGCCAAAACGGGGTTTGGGCAACAAGCGAAGCTTAGCTAAGAACTCTTGGCCCGGGCATACACCTACAAGCCCAAAGAAACGGGATGAAACCTGCAGGTAGAACCTGCGCTGGCGACGATGCTAAGTGGAAACGAAGCTCTCGGCTGGGAGCGGCAGGAAAAAGTTGCACCTTGAGGCTTGCTGCGTCTTCAGCCGACGCGCTAACTTCGACCGCGGGATGCACACCAGCGAACAGCAAAGGCGGCGGGCGAATGGCATAGAATGTATCAGAGAGAACGCGCGACTTTTTAATCTGTGCGCATTTTATTTGTATAAGCACCTGCTTTGTAGGAAATGCTTGAGGAGACTGCCAGTTACGATAGATCAAAGGAGGTAAATGTGCTGCAGCCCACACAAAACGCAGGTAAATCTGGGTTTAGTGGCGGGCGTAAGCGTTCAACAAAAAATGCCGAAGCAGCTCGATAGGTCGGATGCGGTGAGCTGGGTGGAGAGGGTGATCGGGACTGATGTCCCGTCCCTGCCCGCGAGGTCGAAGGCACCGCGGAAGCCGGGCTGAGGCGCCTCCTAGGCGCCTTGGGCTACACCGACGAGGAGGCCCCCCCCGGAGGGCGTCGTAGTGGGTGCTGGCGTGGCTCGCAGTCGCGTCGGCGCCTTCCGCCACCGCGAGTTCGCAGACCTGTTGCGCTCGTCCCCGAAGGCCGCGCCCCCGCCACAGACGCCGGGGCACATGCCGCTCCCCGCCACCCCCACCGACTCCACCGCGGCCCTGTTCGGGCCATCTCCGCCGGCGGCGCGCCGCGTTTCGTTCGCTGAGAGCGACGACCCGGATGATGGCGACCTCTGATGGGGACTGCGGCTCCACCGAGGGCAGCCGAGGTGGCGACTCAGACCGCATGAACCGCCTGCAGCGGCAGGTCGAGCGCCTCACCGAAAATCTCTCACCCGGCGAACGGAACCGTCTTGTCCGGACTGCGAACGCGTACGTGGCGGATGCACTGGCGCTATCCACACGACGCGGGATCCTCTCACACGGAGACATCTGCGCTGCCTCGGCAGTACAGTACGGCGTCAACGTACAGTCGGCCGAGAAGCGGTTGGGGCGGCCTGTCAACAGCCAGCTCGTCAGGGACTTTGCCAGGTCTCGAGCTGCATCTTGCCGTTGCCGTGGAAGCGGACCCCAGGGTGCGTGTTGCGCTGGCTTTGGCCTGGCAGGGTGCCGCCCGCGTGGACGACGTGCTGACGAGAAAGGCAGGGCACGTCACCGAAAGTGCTGGTTTCTGGGCGGTGAACTGGGTGGGCTCGAAGTCGGATCCTTTCCGTCTCGGCCAGATGACAGGCGTGATTCTTCCTCCAGCCCAGGACCACGGGACGCCTCCTGTTCCCCGACCTCCCTTTCCGACGAGTTGTGACCGCGCTGAAGCGCGCGAACATTTCCCTCTCCGGCCATTCTCTCCGGCGGGGCGCCCTGTTTCACCTCCTGAGAAGCGGGATCGACCTGAAGGTGATCCAACGTGTGTCGCGCCATACGACGCTGAGTGCGCTAATGCGGTACCTTCCGGAGGCCGAGGTTCCGCTCGTCCGGAACACCGCGAGGGCGTCGGCAAGCCTTCTTTAACCCTTCGTCTTGAACCCCCTTTCCCGTTCAAGCCGCCCAAGAAGTTCCCCGACCCGTTGGCTACGTTCTACCAGGGACCGGGAGAAGGTCCCGAAGAAGACTTGCCCCCCTCGATGTTCACTTCCATTGTTGGTGTTGCTTACGGGGGTGAACTTCTCATCAACAACCTCACGGCCGTCCCTACACAACGCAGAATCGCCGAGGCTCTCGCACCGGGTGTTCGGGTCTTTGGTCTGGTTCGCGTACACGACGCGTTTTCAACTGGCCTACACCCGATACTCCGCCCTCGACGGTGCGTGAGGTCGAGCATCTTGTTTCCCAGGTCGAAGAGAATCGCTGGGTCAGTCGGTCAGAATCCTTTCCCTCGTTGGTCACTCTTTGGACAGACACCTCGTCCAAATGGTGGGCTGCGGTCCTCGAAGGGGACGAAGGGGAGTTGACTTTCGCTCTCGATGGCGACGATGGGTAAGCGAATGCGTGAGCGGTGGTGTGAGGCGGAGAGAAGTCCCCCGCAGCAAGTTATTAGCCGCATCGCAGGTCACTCATCAATTGCTGCAGGAAGACCGATGTCTCGCGGCGACCGGGCAACCTTTTCGTCGTTTGCTTGAGAAAACGTTGCACACCTGGTACCCTGCTGCCAGAAGGTGCGTCGTCGTGCACTTCGCCCAACCACTCTTTTGACTCGTCGTCCCGTGTAGCCAACCTTTCCCGTTGGGAACACACCGGGTGACGTGCAGACACATAGGCAAATCTTGCAGGTCTTCCTCGCGGGCCTCCCTCGTGTAGGTGAGCGATATGAAAGTGTCGTGCTCCGTCGGCAACACCTCATACCGACCCCTGGTGTGCGGGTCCGCCGAGACCAGACTGTGCACGACCGAATGAAGCGGCTTCCGCTTCGTGTTTTTTCCGCCGCCGTTTTCCCTGCCTTGAAAACTTAAACTTGCGATCGCCATGAGCTCGATGCCCAGCTGTTTTTGGTTGGATGGCTTTGATAAAGTGGGGGTGTCGTTGTATAATGGTTTTGCTTGAAGGGAATTGGGAGGAGGAGAAGTCGCAACAAGGTTGCTGTAGGTGCTTGCCCCCGTGACCTTGGCTTTTGTCAAAGCTTTCCGTTTTCCCACCATTTTCTAAGATTTTTCGAGACTGGAGGTCCTATGAACATGCAATGTGAATAGCCTCTATTCGAGCCAACCCGGCTTTTCTTCATGAAAAAAGTGTATTGTTTTTGGAAAGAGCCGGGCAAGCTTTTTTTTTTCCTCGCAGAAATTATGCGGGTGGCAGAGTGACCGGGCGCCGGCCTTCAGGCCGGTGGGTCCGGGTTCGAACCCCGCCCATGACATTTTTCCGGCCGAAGATTGTTTTCGAGGTTTGTTGCGTTTCGGGGTCAAATGTGCCCGAAAATTGCGTTTTTGGCGGAGTTTCTCAGTATCTCGCGGTATTTGGGTCACCCCGGGAAACGGAGTCGGGCGGCCGAGCTTGCCATCACAGGCCAAACTTGCTACGAGAACCGAACTTTGCTTCACCAGAACTCAGCTTCGTGCGAACTTTGCTTCGTCCGAACTCAGCTGCGCCCGTACCAGAATTTAGCATCGCCCGAACTTTGCTTCGCCAGAACTTAACTTCGCCCGAGCGTTGCTTCGCCCGAACTCAGCTGCGCCCGAACTTTGCTTCACCAGAACTTAGCTCCACCCGAACTTAGGATCACTCGAACTCATTATCGTTCGAACTGAGCTTCACCAGAACTTAGCTCCGCCCGAACTTTTGCTTCGCCGGGGGGCGGCGGGGGGGGCGCCCACCCGGGTACCAGCGCCAAACTTTTCCCGCACTCGGTGGGTCGGGGGGGGTCCGGGGGGGGTGTCCCCCCCCGGGTACGAGCACCGACCTTGGCTTCACCCGGACTTTACACCCTGGCCGAACTTCGCTTCGTGCCCGAACTGTTTTTTAGTACCAGCGCAGCCTGAGCGCTTAGCAACGCATCACTCGAACTTAGCTTCACCAGCATTGCCCGAACTTAGCTTCGCCCGAACTTTACTGTTCCCCGAACTTTAACTGCTGCCTCCAGTCTCGCCACGCGCCGGCCTTAGCCGAGCGCACGTACTCTAATTGTTTTTGTGCCCGGTCGAATCAACGCGGGCGCCGGTCGAATTCGACCGGTGTCCACATTCGACCGCCTTGACCGGTCGAATGTCAATCCGAGAGCAATAATTTTGTTTGTCAATTCGACCGGCCGGTGACTGGACCACCCTTAGAGTGTGACAGGTAGCGTCTCCCCCCTCCACAGTGAAAATAGCCTATGGGCTTGCTCAGGGTAGTCGAAGGCCTGACAATCACACTAATGCAACAAATGCCTGCACCTCCACGCGGTGGCCCCGGGCAACGCGGCGACTCTGCTGAGCCGCCGCGGCCGACGCAGGCCAACGACACGAAGGCACCTGGCTCTGGCTGGGTGCTGGTGGAAAAGCGGCGAGGCCCGCTGCCGCAGCTCAGGCCGGAGGACTGGCCCGTTCCGTCGTGACGGCCGACGACGTGAGGAAGCCGGAGACGACGCAGGGCGTGGCCCTGGTGACATGCGCCAATGAGTTGGCGAAGAAGGGCACCCGGAAGGGACGACTGGCTGTGGTCGTCCTCGGGACCAAGAGGCGCGAAGGCGGGGGGTGGAGACGGCGGTGGCGACGCGCAGAGGGCTGCGGACCGAAGTCCGCCCCGCCGTCCTGCTGCAGCTTGGCGACGAGCTGGTCGGGACGCTGCTCCGGAAGCCTAGCGCACCTCTGCCGCCTGCGGACGAGCACAGGGTGTCCGTGGTGGTCGCACGCCGGTACACGACGGCGGAGGCGTGGACGGGCTGCGGGGCGGACGCCAGGGCCTGGCTGACGGGCCACTTTGTGGGAGAAGGCGTGCCCCGAGAGGACATCGTGTTGCTGACGGGGATCGAGACGCGCGGCACTCCCGGCCCCACGGCCCAGATCCGCGCTCTACTGCGAGTCGCGGGACGCAGCAAGGAGAGCGCCTTGGCGGCTTCCGGGAAGCGAGGCGTCTTCACGACGCTGAAAGGAGACGGGAGAGGCGCTCTCTGGCTGAGGGACTACCTCGCCCTGGACGAGGCAAGGGAAGCCGCCCTCATCGTCAGTGTGCGCGGCATGGGCGTCCTGAAAGGGGAGGGTGAGCAGGCCGAAGCGGCGATGAGAGCGCTGCTGGGGACAGCAGCCGCGCAGGAGCAGCCGGGACAGCCGGGCCTGGTCTGGGACGTCGACGGGTTTCCGCGAACGATCTCGCCGGTGCAGGTGGCGGCGTTTCTGCACGCGACCGGATGGACGGACGTCGAGGTGATCCGCGTGATCCCGAAGCGCGGCAAGCGCCTCGCGGTCGTCCGCGGCCCTGAACCACCGGCCTGGATTTTCCAGGTCGAGGCGACGGGTGACCTGGTCACCGTATCGA
The DNA here is from genome assembly GCA_030068145.1 of Diplonema papillatum. Lineage (NCBI taxonomy): Eukaryota > Euglenozoa > Diplonemea > Diplonemida > Diplonemidae > Diplonema > Diplonema papillatum. The sequence continues at coordinate 443,296 of JAPJBO010000041.1, read as the reverse complement.
CTGCCAGGGAGAAGGACGAGACGCAGCCGAAGTGGTGCAGGCGAAGACGACGGAAGAGCGGACGGACCCGGCCGAAGATGGAACAGAGCGCCAGGGCATGACATATGCCAAGGCTGCTTTCATCGGCCTGTACGGAAGGAAGCAGGGCTCGAAGGCCTGGAGGGACGGCAGGCCGCGGACGACAGGCGCAGCGGCGACGAACCAGCAGCCCGCGCCACTCGAAGCAGGACGACAGAGCGCCCCTCCCGTGCCAGGCGCTGAGGCGGCGGCAGCTGCGCCGGAGAACACCGGCACCAGCAACCCGCAAGCCTCGCACGCACCACCGCCGAACGCCGGGAAGGGGGGGAAGAAAGGAAAGAAGGGCGGGAAAGCGGGGAAGCCGCAGCCAGTCGAGCAGGACGTGCAGCGACCCGACGAGGCGAGGGCGAAGCTCGAGAAGGAGGTGCTCGAGCTGCGCGCTCAGAACGCCGGCATGTGTCGGAGGATGGAGGAGCTGGGGACGCTGGTGGAAGCCTTGCGTGCGCAGCTCCAGGCACAGGCAGGCGTCCCCCAGAAGACGACGTCTCCGTCGCCGAAGCGGCAGTCGCCGGCGGAGCCGGACAAGGTCAAGAAGCGGCCGAGGTCGCAGACCAAGTCGAAGTCGCGGTCGCCGGAGCCCCCGAAGCAGCCACCGTCGAAGACGACAAGGACCCTGAAGCAGATGGGTTTCAGGAGCACGGCGCCGGCGCGGAAGTGAAGGCGGAGCCCCCCTGGCGAGTTCTCGGCCATCGCACAGCGGCACGGGACAGTGGATGCCGTGCGACTTCGACGGATGGTGGTTGACGAGATGGAGGCGCGCCCGGCTGACTACCGTCCGTACATGGTGGTAGAGCCGGGGCCGAACGACCGAGAGCTCACGGTGGCGGAAGAGTTGGCCCGATGGCAGGCGTACCTGGAGGCCATGCGAAGAAACGCGACGTACGGCGACGAGCTGACGCTGCGGGCAGCATCGCGGGTGCTGCGTTGCGACATCTGGGTGCTGAACGCGACGAGTCGGGAGACCCTGCGCGGATGCAGGCAACCGGCGCCGACCGCGACCATCATCTTGACATACCGGCCAGAGCATTACGACGCCATGCTCTTGCCGCTGCCGAGCCAGCGCTTGCTGGAGGCGACGACAGGCGACTCGGTACCCTTGGCGCGGCTCGCTTTGGTCAATGCCGGCCCGGTTGCTGGCACAGCCGCACCGACCCACCGCTCACCAACCGCCGTGCCCGTCGCTGCGCAGACCCGGCAACAGGACACGCGCCCCCGCCGATGCTTTCGGTTGAAGAGCGAGGCGTCCAGTGAGCGAAGATGATGGAGCCCACCCGAGCACGCCACATGGAAGCAGCAGCGAGGGAAGACGTTGACTTGTCATTGCGATGTGGCGACTGTCCGCGCAACCAGCGGAAGCGTACCTGTTGGAGGCGGCGCCAGAGCTACCGGGTCCGTCCGGGAAGTTCGTGGGGAGGGCGCTGACCACGAAGCCGCGGCTCAGGCGGGTGACGGCACCGGCGAACCCACTCGACGGGGGAGCGGCGAACGCGCACCAGCAAGCGACGTCGAAGCTGATCCGGCAGATCGAGGCGATTGAGCGCGACTCTGCGGACGCGACGGGTTTAAAGGCGCAGATGGTACGGAAGCAGCGATGGGACAAGGCGAGGGCGGGCGGGAAGAAGCTGATGGCTGACGACGCCTGGGCAGAGGTCTGGGGTCGACCGAGCCCGCCAGTCGGCGAGACGATGATGAAGATGCTCGCAGATCTGCGGGGGTCGCAGAAGAAGTTGGCGCACGACGTGAAAGAGACGCGGATAAACGAGTGGCGCCGGAGCATGCAGCTGGCCGCCAAGGTTGCACCCGGGAGAATCTTCGCGTGGGTAAAGCAGGCGGACCGGAGACAGGTGGAGTACCTCGCGAGAGCAGACGGTTCCGTGACCTGGGACGCGAAGGAGATGGACGAGCTCCTGAGAGGGCCATCCGCCTGGGGCGGAGTGTACGAGCGGCACGGCAGGAAGGAGACACCGGCGCCCAAGTGGGAGGCGTTTGAAAAGGACTTTCGGGCTCACATCCCGCGGGCGAACGCGGTGGAGCTGAACGCGATAACGGCGGCCGACCTGCGGAAGACGCTTGGAACGATGAAGAAGAACACCGCGCCGGGCGCGGAGGGCTGGCGGGTACGCGAACTGGCGGCTCTCCCCGACGAGGCGTTGCGGCGGTTCGCGGAACTTTTTGCAGTGGTCGAGAAGACGGGCAAGTGGCCGGAGTCGCTCATGAGGGCCCTGGTCTCGCTCATCCCAAAGGGCGAGGGCGGCTCCGGACCAATGGACCTACGGCCCATCTCCGTCACGAGCGCGGTCTACAGGCTGTGGGCGGCGACGCGGCTCCGGATGCTGATGGAGTGGATGCTGGCGTGGGTCCCCGAGGGTATGCGGGGAGCCATCCCGAAGCGTGGGGCCGACGACGTCATGTACGCCATCGGTCTCCGCATCGAGCACGCCGCAGAATGTGGCAAACCCTTGTTTGGTCTTTCGGTCGACTTCATGAAGTGCTTCGACCGGCTGCCGCACGAGATCATGTTCCGTTTGATGGAGGTGATGGGGCTGGACCCGGGGGTACTGAGGGCGATGAAGGCGGTGTACGGAAGCATGCAGCGCCACTTCAAGACGGCGCGGGCAGTCGGGGAGCCTTTCGTTGCGACGAATGGCATCTTACAAGGGTGCCCCCTCAGCGTGCTGTTCCTAAACGCGCTCATCGCGGTCTGGGTGCGGGCCGTGGGGGCGTTGACAACACCGGCCCAGGCGATGGCGTACCTGGACGACATTCATGCGATGTCGGAGTCCCTCAGGGGGCTCAAGGCCGTGGCTGAAGTCACGACGGACTTCGCCAACGCGACCGATGGGGGCGTCAACGCTGGGAAGTCGTTCTTTTACGCCACGAACGCGGACGCTCCGGGAACGCTCACAGTGCAGGGCAACAAGGTACTGCGGAAGACAAGCTTCGACGTTCTGGGGGCGATGTTTACGGTCGGGAAGGGTGCGCCGCCCCCCAGCAGGCGGATTCAAACCCGGTTCGAGGCCGCGAAGAACATCGCGAGAAGGGCGAGAAGCCTGCCGATCCCGATGGACCAGAAGGAAGGTTACGTGGCTGCGTCGGCCACAGCGAAGGCGTTGTACGGCGTCTCGGTGTGGCAACCGGCGGGGACGTACATGGAAGGCCTGCGAGTTGCGACCCTGGCGGGGCTGTGGACCGGCGGCAACAGGAGGTGCGATGCCGTCGTGCTGAACACGCTGTGTCGGGGGCACAGATTGGACCCGCGTGTCGCCGCGATTCATCGGCGGGTAAACACGTTTTCGCAGCAGATGGTGAAGCAGTCGCACTTGGCGCCGCTGGTTGTTGCCATCCGAGCAGCTCGACAAGCAAGGCGGGACCGCCCCCCCGGCGCTCCAGAGGCACCGGGGCGAAGCAAGGAGGGGCCAGTGTTCCTGCTCGAGCGAGCGATCGCAGACATCGGATGGACGTGGCCCAGGTTCGACACCCTGCAGGAAGGAACGGGCCGGCGGCGCGAATGGACGGTGGTGCAGAACGTCGAGCCGCTGACGAAAGAGGAGAGGCAGCGGGCGCAGACCGCTCGGCACAACTTCCAGCACGAGCTGCGGGAGGCCGGGCGGACGATGCGCTACAAGGACGTGGTCAAGACGAGGGCATCCCTCCTCGGCATCGAGGACGGCATCGACGGGGGTGCCACGCGAGACCTGCTGGAGAAGGGCGCCATCACCGGCTACCAGCAGGGCCTGGTCAGAGCTGTCATTGCCAACGCGGTACACACCGGCAAGCGATGGGAGCAAGCAACCTGCAGATTCTGCGACGCGGGTGTCCCGGAGGACGAACAACACATGTGGTGGGACTGCGTCAAGTGGAGCGACGTGCGCGGCGCGTATCCGAATGTGCTCGCTCGGCGGCCCGAGATGAAGCCGTGCATGGCTCTATGCGGCGTCATGCCCAAGGACGCGATGGGACTCGACTTCGACGAATGCAGGGAGCTGGCGGCCGGGATGCAGCTGATGTGCGTCGAGATCCTGCTCGGGAGGCAGCGGGCCGACGGCATCCTCGAGCAGGACTGCCGGCGCAAGGAGCTCAAGGTGTCGACATATCCGTGGGGGTGGGAGCCGCAACGGCCGACGGCCAGCCAGACCATCAACGTCGACGGTGCGCGGCCGGACCGCAACGCATGGAAGGACACCCACGAGATGCTCCTGGCGCTGGCAGAATGGTGCTCGACGAAGCGGTGGTCCGAAACCGGCAAGGAGGCCTCCATCTCGTATTTCGAGCTCGCTGTCGATTTTGAGCTGCACAGCGGCCTGACCCTCACGCCGGCCGGCACACAGCGGAGGCAGGAGAACATCGCGCAGCGGCAGCCGAAGGAGCGCTGGACCGTGGCGGACACGCTGCCGGGAGAGGAGACGGCGGCGTTCTTCGACGGCGGCAGTCGGGGGAACGGGACCAACGGCGCGGTCGCGGGAGCCGGGGCGGTCTTCTACGACAAAGGCGTCAAGCAGTGGGAAGTTGAGAAGCCCATCGCCGGGAGAGCGACGAACAACGTGGCGGAATACGTCGGGTTCGTCAGCGTGTTGGCGAGGTTGCTGCGGGACCCCGTGCCGCCGACACCCCGCACCATCGTCGTCAAGGGCGACAGCGAACTGGTCATTGGTCAGATAAAGGGCACGAAGAGGTGCAACGAAACACTCCGGCGATACTACGACCAGGCGCAGAACCTGTTGGCGAAGCTGCACGACCGACGGACGACGATCGAGCCGGTGCACATTCCTCGCGAGCTCAACAAGGATGCGGACGAACTGTCGAACCGCGCCATGGACACCGCACAGCGACAGGCGGCACAGGCCTACAGCGACTCGGCGACCGCGAAAGGGTGGGCGATGAGGACCGCGCTGAGCAGGTTGGGCAAGATTGCGCGCGTGAAAGCCGTCCACCCGGCCCTCGAGATGCGCGTCAACCACCTCACCAGCCTCGGGGGACCCATCCTCCAGGGCCTCAACAAACGGCCGCAGATCAACAACCGGGAGGCCTTCGAAGCGGTGATGCGGGCGTTCGAAGTCGCCGCCGTACGGCACGTGCCCAAAAAGATGGCGAACAAAGGACGGGGCGACCAGAGCGGCCACTGGGAGAAGGCGGGTGTCCTGACCGGCAGCTTCCGACCCCAGGCCCACTACCCACGGGGGTGGCAACACAGCGGCGAGAAGTGGAAGGCACGGGCGAGACACGACCGGGCGACGCACCACGCGGCGGCGGCAGCCGCCACTTTTGGGACGTCCTAGCGAACGCTGAGAAGAAGAAAGCCGACGCACAACGGGCGGGGTGCAGACCGGGATCGTCAACCAACCGCCCGACAGCGGCTGCAGCGGCAGCAACAGCGGCAGCGACATCGACAGCGGCGACGTTGCGAGAGCGCACGGAAGGACCCGCGGCACAGCACCAGTGCATTCCCCACGCGGGGGGATGGCCGTGGAACCCTCCCCCGGGATGACGAAGGCCGAGGAGAGCGGTGGTGACCCCTCCGAACAGCCTCCCTGGCCCTGGCCCACGCCTGATGTCGCAACCCCTTAACCCGGGCGGCGGCGTTTTGGCATGAGCCAGGAACCTCAAGGGGAGCAGCGCGAGAGGCATCATCCACGCTTCAAAGGCCCACACACACTAATGCAACAAATTTAGAGCCTATGGGGGTCGGGGGTCAGCCGGCTGATGGATGGATGGATGGTTCTTAACAAGATGCCTGGGAGGGGAGAAAACAATACCTGCGTGGCGCTGACCGGACCTGGGGCACGGGATGAAAGGAGGCGGTAGACGTCGTCTTCTGTGCACGGCGGCCGCTTGTCGTCGTTGCTGCTCGGCGGGCGGTTGAACACGTCGTAGCCGATTTTCAGCAGCTTCAGCTTCTCATCGTCCGCGCCGCTCAGCGCGTTGTCGAGGTCCTTGCCCACTCCGTTGTTGTTGCGCGATTCGAACCTTTCGAGCACGGTCTGCGTGTCGATCTCGGGGTCGCTGGTGCCCTTCGCGAAGCGTTGGAGGCTCTCGAACACCTCGGGCACGGGTAGGTCGAAGTTGATGGTCGGCCGCCGCAGCACCTCGAGGACGGACTCCATCGAGAGCGTCGGCACATCCAAGAACGATGACGCGTACATCTTCACGAAGTCATCCGAGACGTGGATCTCCACGCCCGTGAGGGCGGCCGTCAGCTTCAGCATGGCGACGCCCAGCCGCTTCATGAGCGCATCCGCCATCCTCCACCAGAGTTCGCCAAGGGATCACCCCCCCACCGCGCCCCTGACCCCACCCAACCCTAGGTACTACATACTTTGCTGTCGGTCTGTTTCGGACCGCGTTTCTTTGTTCTCTTTTTCAAGTGGAAGAAAGACAGACGGCCGTCCTCGGCATTTCTTCGTACTGTTTTTCGTAGTAACAAACACGAAAGAGAACGCTGGCAGCGTGTTTGGCAGAATAATAATAGCCTGACGATCATATTCGAACACCTCGGGCACGGGTTGGTCGAAGCTGATGGGCGGCCGCCGCAGCACCTCGAGGATGGACTCCATCGGGACCTGCAAGAACGACGACGCGTACATCCCCGCGAAGTCATCCGAGACGTGGATCTCCACGCCGGTGAGGGCAGCCGTCAGCGCGACACCCACCCGGTTCATGTGCACCGCATCCGCCATCCTCCACCAGAGTTCGCCAACAGAGCACCCCTGATCCCACCCAAGTACATACTTCGCTGTCTGTCTGACTCGGACCGCGTTTCTCCATACTACCGGTATATTATTATTTGGGTAAGGTGCCTTAGGGGACTAGTCCCACTTGGAAATTGTTACCTTGACTTTTGTCAGGGAAATGCACTTGGCAGATTTTGAGCAAATTTTGCAGATTTAGCCGATTTTTCCAGATTTTGGCAGACTTTGGCCAGTTTTGCCGATTTTTCCAGATTTTGGCGACTTTGGCCATTGTTGCCCATTTTGCCCGCAAACCCGCTTTTGGCCAAAAATGGCCAAAATCTGGAAGAATCGTCAAAAAATGGCCAAAATCTGCCAAAATCTGGAAAAATCGGCTGAAATGGCCAAAATCTGGGAAAAATGGCCAGATTCTGTTTTATTTCCCTTCACTGGGATGGCTGCCGTGACGAACCTAGCTTCTTCGTATCACATGCGGAGAGAGAGAGAGAGAGAGAGAGAGAGAGAGAGAGAGAGAGAGAGAGAGAGAGAGAGAGAGAGAGAGAGAGAGAGAGAGAGTTTGAATAGAGTATCTATTTGGTATCGGAAAGTAGGTGCGAGATCAGGCAAACCTTGTGCGCTAGCTTCGTTTAACCGTGAACCTAATAATCAGGGCTTACCCCACATTCTCGCTTTCATTTCACCAACCCTGCGACCTTTATTATTTCACCGTTTCTGCCAGCGCGACCTTTTCCGAGAGAGAGAGAGAACACATAAAACAAGTCAAAGGGTGTGGGCCTCCACCGTCAGGTGGGCCCCCACCGTCAGGTGGGCAGGCTAGTTTCGGGGTGGCTCCCTGGGAGGGACAGGGGCGGGGTTGTCACGCCTTAGCAGTCCCAGGGCCTCTCCCCTCCCACCTAAATGTGTTCTCGCTGTCATCGCTACCGCGCTGACATTTCCGAGAACACATAAAACAAGTCAAAGGGTGTGGCACGTCACCGCGAAGCGGAAAGCGGCGCCGGGAACCGAGGCAACGAGGCTCCCCGCGTGTGCGGGTCCGCCTGCTGTTCGCCGGACGGCACCCAGCCAGGACACAGGACGATCCTTCTGCGCTCGGCAACACGAAGAGACCGGGACAAAACGCGATTCGCGGCGTACGAGGAAGAACTCCCCTTCGCCACGGCGCCGACAACCGCCGCGTTGTCGATGCGGCACCGCTGCGCCCCCGGCGCCCAGCACAGCCGAACCACACCTTCCGCGAACGCCAACATCTCCTTCAAGTTGATGTGGGCGTCCGCGTCCGGTCCCGCGAACACGCCCTGCCGCCCATCCACGAACCGGCCTTCCGCCTCCAGCAGCGCCGCCCACGCCCGCGAGCTGGCGTCCGTCCACAGGACGCTCCCTGTGTCCTCAGGGACGCCGCCCACGACCCACGGGTTCTCCCGGACGATCTTCCGGAGCGCGCCCAGCTCCCGTCTCGCCGACGGAGGAACGTCGACGACCTCGTCCCACACCGGCGCTGCGGCACCCACCATGCGACCGCCGAGCCTCCCCGCGAACGACAGCAACGCCGCGAAATGGCAGCGGGGCACCGCCAGGATGTCCGTCGCCCAGACGGCGCCCCCGAAGACTTCGGCGAACTGACGGGCCGTCGCTCTGCCGGAAAGCACCGCCGTCATCCCGCTGCCGTCGACCCACCGCTCCGCCCACGCCGGGTCGAGCCTGTGCCGCTGCGTCTCGGCAGCCAGGTCGAACTCCACACCCACACACACGAACCGCGAGCGAACCTGCCACAACGCGTCGTCGCCTTCCGCCCGCACTTCGACCCGCGCCGCCTGCGCCCGCTTCCGAAAAACGGCCACGTTCCGCTCTGCCTCGTCCAGCGTCCCACCCAAGACAAGGAAGTTGTCCACCCAGGCGAGGCCCAGGTCCCGGACCAGCACGTTCGACGCGCGCTGCGCAATGCACGGCGCCCAAGACCACCCCATGCACAGCACGTTCAACAGCATGTCGCACCCCTTCATACCAATCCCGAAATATCGCGAAATGCTCGCGTCTACTGGGAACTGGTAGAAGTACGACACGCCGTCGCACTGCATGGCGAACCGGTGCCTCTCGACCTCGGCGATGAAGTCGCGCAGCCGGGGCAGGTCCATGCTGGGCGGCCGGCGCATCGCGTCGTTCAGCGGCCGGGCATCCAGAACGAGACGTGCCGTTCGTCCGTCCTTCTTCGGCGTGGTAAACGCCTTCATCGCGAATGCCGGCCGCGAACGTGCGTCGCTCGCCACCCCGCACGACCGCAGAGTCGCCCGGTGTCGCTCCATCCCGCGCGACGGCACCCGGCACCCGCCTGCGGCGTCCCCAGACACGAAAGCCTCCGCAAACGCTACCGGATCCATCAACATCGGCAGCACCTCGCGGAATCGACCGACACCGTCCATCGCCGCCAACGCCTCCACGTCGATGCGGTTCGACGTTACCCTCGCCAGAGGGAGCCCCGCGTCCGCCCGCCTACCCGGAGCCACTCGACACCCTGGAAGTGAGGGCGTCGACGAGTAGGTCGAGCTGGACACGTTGTCCGGGGCTTCGTCGTACACCGCCAGCCCGCCCGCGATGCCCTGCAGCCGCCTCTGCAGCCCTGCAAGACGCGACGCATCCCGACCCACTCCGCCTACACGGCCACCGCGACCGGCCGGCTGCGGGCCCCCAACGGCCAGCACCCACGTCGGCGAGAGCGAACGGCGGCCGCACCCGTCCCCGCGGCGCTTTCCCCCGTCCACCCTCGGTCGCTTCCTCACCCAGCGACCAAAGGCCTGCCGCTCGTCGTCCGGCTCGTCCGCCCGACTGCGGCCGTCCACCCGCACCACGCGCTCCACCGGACGGGTTGTGGGCCCTCCCGTCCATCTCCACCACGCGCGCGTCCATGTCACCGCCATTCCAACCCTACCATTCGGAGTCCCGAGAGCAGTAAGGCGGTTGTCACGCCTTAGAGAGAGAGAGAGTGGAGAGAAACGACAGTGAGGGTTTGGAGGAGGACGCGGCGTGCGTCGGGGCCCGTGAGGAAGCACCGGCCACCTTGCTACATAAAACCTGCCTTGGAAGAGGCACCTTATTACTCGCGGGGGTAGGCACCCCTGCGGAGGCCCTCTTCCGTGTGCCTCCACGCGGAAGGAAAACTAGGCATTATTTAAAGAACACGCCGCCCCCTCCCCCCCCTCAATCATCTCTCAGTCTCTGGTGTCACGGTCGGCGACCATGTTCTCGCTCGGAACGAGATGAGTGGCCACGTCCACATCGTATAATCGCTCCTGCATCTCAACGATGAGGCGGTTCTCCGCGGGGGGGGGACGCGAGCTTCCTGTGGCGGCTCTCGGCGGTGCTGTTGTCATGGAAGACATCCAGCGTCACCCACCCTGTCGTGACGTGCCTGGCCAGCAGGACGCCCAAAATCGCCGTCACGAACTCGCGTCGCCGAATTGGCGTCGGCGGAGCCAGTCTCGCCAGTCTGTCCTTCCATCTCCAGCTTTCGCGCGCGAGGATGGTCCGTTGCTGCGGATCCAGGACGACCACCCCACCACCTTGGTCGGATGCGTCTGTCCAGACGTGTATCCGTCGCGCGGGGCGTCTGACTGTGCGGGGGGAGACGTCACCCAGCCAGCACTCGCCGGCTTTGAGCTCCGCGAGCAGCTCCTGCGGAAGCACCACGAGTGTATCCCAGTCCCGGTAGGTTACACACCTACCACTCACCAACCGACTCGCGCGCAGCAGCCCGGGATACGCCGCAGCAGGGCACCGCATCACGTACAGCGCCCAGCGCAGACACCCAATGCGCTGGGCCAGAGCGCGAAAAGACGTCACGCGCTGCGCCTCGTGCGCAAGACAGACATCTACCCATTCCCGCGGAATGGCGAGCGTCTTCTCGGCTAGGTCTAGCACCAGACCGTTGAACGCGCCGACCTGCGCAGGGCCCTGCGTCTTGTCCTCTCGGATCTGGATGTTGGTCTCGGCCAGCGCGGCTCTGAGGCGCTGCTCATCCTCGAGGACGTCGGACTTTGTCGGGCCCCCGTAGGCAATATCATCGTATATCGCCAGACTGCGGTTTCCCATGCCAGCCTGTCGGCGAACGCCCAGGGTCGTCAGCTGGGCGATCGCCGGCGCACGCGCAATGCCCGGGACGGCAATACAGAATGCATAGTATGAGCCCTGTGCTCGAAAACCTAAGTACGCCCCGAGTTCATTCGCCACCGGAAGCTGGTAAAAATAACCGAGCAGGTCCAGGGTCGCGAACCACATGTGATCCAGGACGAATGTTTCCACATCGCGGAGTGAGGGGGTAATGGGCGACAGTGGCTGCCGTCGATCAGCAGACGGGTTTCCTCTTTGCCCTTCTTGGGGATCTTGAACACTTTCAGGGTGATCCGTGGCCTCGTGTCGACCGGCCGAATGACGCCGCTTCGCACCATCGCCACCAGGTCGGTTTCTGTGATGTCCAGGCTCGGCGGGGCCTGGTGCCTCTCGTGCGACAGAAGCATGGGCTCCCGCGTCAGTTGCCTCAGCACACGGATCTCGTCCTCCCACAGGCCCCGCTCGACCTTGCCGTAGTCTGCCTTCGTTGCTGGCATGGTGTCGATGGGTCCGCGGGCAGTTCGGCAGGTCGGGCTTGGCGCCTTCCACCAGCTCGGACAGCGCGATCTCCTGCGCCCGAACTCCTTCTATGTGCTCGTCGCCATCGTGCAGCAACCAGTCATCCAGCGCGATTTCTTTGTCGAAGTCCGCCTCACTCTGCTCGCCCATGTCGCCTTGTGTGCGACTTTCCCCCCACGACAGCAGGCGGTCTAGGTGTTTCGAAGCCCCGGGATGGCGGCTGTCCACCCAGTCTCTCAGGGGATGCGAGCCCTTCAGGTCGCACGCATACTCAGGGCAGTACGTGCTGATCCTTCTGGTGCCCTTCATCTTGAGGACGCCATCAGGCCGCCGTTCAGCGGCGTGTGGAGTAGGAGCGATGCGCGGGCCGTCTTCACGCTGTCCGGGGTCAGGCAGCCCCACAGGGAACGCTTCAGCGTGTCCCTCGACTGGTGCCGGGCCATGAGCAGGAGCTCCTCCCAGTCCGCTCCGCTCTTGGCCAAATGCTGGAGCGCCCCGCGCTTCCAGCTGTGCTCCGCACACACCTCCTTGCCTCGCGCAGCAACTTGCGGGTGGTGGCCTCGGTGAAGCGGGCTCCGCGCTCCACCCATCTCCTCACCCTCGACGACACGGTCAGGGGAACCCGGTACGTCACCTCGGATTCCCTCATCCGAAGGTTCGCCTCCTTCGTCGTCCACCACGAAACGCCAGGGCCCGCAGGTCGGCCATCCGCAATGCGCCTGAAAAAGACTGCGTGTTTATCCCACTCAAGAATAATCGGCAAAAATGGCCAAAATCTGGCAAAATCGGCAAAAATTGGCCAAATTCCGAAAAATCCGAAAAATCTGAAACTTTCCGAAAATTTGCTAAAAAATTGCTGTAGTAAGTACACTTCCCTGGCAAAAAGTCCAATGAAATTGTTTGCCCTTAGGGGACTAGTCCCCTAAGGGCACATTTTCATTGGACTTTTTTGCAAATTACCAGGAATTGTAATGCAAAATAGGGACTAGTCCCCTAAGGGCACATTTCACATTGGGACTAGTCCCCTAAGGCACTTTTCCCTTATTATTTTGTGTGTGTGCGCATGCGTTCAACAGAAGACCTAATTTGTAGTTGTATTGTTTTCTCCCCCTCTCGCCTCTGTCGAGATGAGCACAAGGCAGTTCCTCGAGTATTTTCGAGGGGGAACAAAGTCAAACGGCCGTCTGACTCGGGCCGCTTTTTTTCTAGCGTTATTTGTGGATTAGAAGGTCGGTATTTTAAAGTCTCCGGCTGACCGTAGAGGCTTGGGTATGGCGGGGGGTTGAGAAAAGTAAAAGAGTGCGACTCGTTTCGGGTGTTGTGTCACTCCGTTGTGAAACCTTGTGAAGTCCCCTAACGCGTTTAGAGGGTGCTTGGGTTTGGGTAGGGTGTGGTCGTTCTGCTGCGGCGTGAAAAGCCTTTTTCGTACGGGTTTTCGAGTGGGGAAGAAAGTCAGACGACCTTTTTTCCGCTTGCTTGACCGGACCTGGGGCACGGGACGAAAGGAGGCGGTTGACGTCGTCTTCTGTGCACGGCGGCCGCTTCTCGCCGTCTTTGCTGCTCGGCGGGAGGTTGAACACGTCGTAGCCGATTTTCCGCAGCTTCACTTCTTCTCTTCGTCTCCGCGCCCAGCGCGCCGTCGAGAGGTCCTTGCCTATGCCGTTGTGGCGCGTTTCGAACCTTTCGAACACGGCCTGCGTGTGGATCTCCATGCATTATTTCGTACCTTCTTTGAGTGGGAATGTGCAGGAGCTGAGCTGGGCGCCGGCGATGGCAAAGAGGGCCTCTCGAGTGCACACGCGACAGACCTATCAACGACGCGTCTTCTCGTCCGAGAAACACGCGAATGAGCCGCGTCACGGACCGGCTCAGAGAACGAATAAAGCAACGCAGCAACAAGGCTTTGCGCGGTTCAGCATCGTGGAAACGGTGCATTCGCGAGCAGGCACGGAGGAAGCGAGCGTGTGTATCCAACTTGGGAAGAGGGCATGGCAACTGGACCCTGGTATGACGGCCTGTCGATCACGGCCGACCCGGGGCAAGGCGGGCGACCATCTCCCGCTGCTGGCTGCGGCGCAGCTTGACGGCGGGCAACTCTACGTCGTCAGGTACTTGGTGCGCAGCTGGCTCAGCTTCTGGGACCGCTTTTCGATGCCCTGGTGGTACAGCCGCGTCGTGGTCACGGCGACAGCGGCGCTGTGAAGGAGGAGACAAACTGCTGGTGCTAGTGCTCCAGCTGCTGCACGTCGTCGGTATACAACCTTTGGATGCTGCCCTGCAGATTCACAAGAGGCAGCCATCTGAGCGACTAATTGCAGCCCATCGCCACAGATCCACTAACGCATACCGTCTTCAAAACTCTCAGGGCGCACCGCGGTGTGTTGTGGACCGGTGGGAAACAAACAGTCGAACCCTGGTATGACGGCCTGTCGATCACGGCCGACCCGGGGCAAGGCGGGCGACCATCTCCCGCTGCTGGCTGCGGCGCAGCTTGACGGCGGGCAACTCTGCGTCGGTCAGGTACTTGGTGCGCAGCTGGCTCAGCTTCTGGGACCGCTTTTCGATGCCCTGGTGGTACAGCCGCGTCGTGGTCACGGCGCGCGCCTCGGGCGACGCGACCCGCGGCCGCGACAGCGGCGCGGCGAAGGACGAGACGAGCAGCTGGTGCCGCTGCTTCCGCTGCTGCACGTCATTGGTGTACAGCCTTTGGATGCTGCTCTGCAGGTCTTCCGGGTCGATGGTGCGGACGGGTGACGACTGCTCGAACGAGGCTTCGACGGCTAGCCGCCGTTCGTCCCGTATGCCGACGACGTCCGAATACAAGCGCTGGTTAAGCTCTTCCAGCGAGTCGATGTTGAGCTTGCTGTCGTTGTACCAACGCGACTTTCGGATGGCTTCGTCGCGAAGTCGTTCGGAGCGCTTGGTCTCTTGTTCTTGGAACCTATGGCGCTGGAACAGCTTTTGGTTGAGGGCTCGCATCTCGGTCTCGGTCAGGACCCGGCGCTGCGGAGACCTGCTCTTGGCGAACGCCTTCTCCGCTTTTTCGGCGGCCGCGACGCGTTCTGCGAGCCGCTTGATGCGCGCGTCGAACCAGTGGCTCCGCGTGTTCGACAGCCGCCGGGTGCTCGACGCTGCGCGTTTCCGCGGCGTCCCGCCGTCGGTCCGCCGCCGGCGGCGGACCGACGCGGGCGGCGCCGTGTCCCTTCCTCCGGACGGGCAGCAGCAGCCCGCAGGGAGCCCGAGCGTTTCGGCCAGGATCCGCAGGTCGCTACGCACCTTCCACGCGGCGTCCGCCGGGTGATACGCCCGCAGGAACTCCTCGAAGCTGAAGTAGCCGTTCCCGTCCCTGTCGAGCCCCTTCCACTCGATCCTCCGCCCGAACGGGTTCTCGTTCGCCGCGAAGTGCTCCGCCGCCTCCCTGCAAGACACGCTCCCGGACCCGTCCCCGTCCATCGACTCGAACACCTCCTTGCAGTACGCGTACGCCTCCTCCGACACCACCAGCAGCTCCTCATCCCCGTCGCCTTGGTCACCCGACTCCTCCTCACCCCCCGCTTCCTCCGCCTCCTCCGCGGCCCCAGCGGCGGCTGCCTGCTGCATCTCGCTCTTAAGCTCTCGCCAGGGCCCCTCGTAGTACCTCATGGCGTGCTTGATGTTGTGCTTCGACACCTCCGGGAGCAGAACCCGGAGCAACTCGAATGCGGACACGGCACCGGAGCGGTCTTTGTCCATGCGTTTGAAGGCTAGTTCGCCGGTCACGTCGAGGGACGGCACGCTGAACAGGTCGCACATCTGCTTGACTTCGGCGTCGCGTTCTACAAGCATCGCGGGGGAGAGTTCCGACGAGCCGCCGCCGGATGCAAGCTCGAAAAGCCGGCGGAAAGCGAGGTAGGAGGCGCGGCCCAAGAAGGGGAGGTCCTCCTCGTCGCCCGCGGGGCAGTCGCCGTTCTCGTCGCGCCGCTCGGTGTACTCGGCGACCAGGCGGGCGGCCTCGTCGGCCTTCGCCGGGAAGGCCCGCTGGAAGAAGCTAGTGGGGGTGAACACCTCGCGCGCGTCGCGGGGCATCAGAAACGAAGGCAGCAGCTGCGACAGCTGCCCCCGGTAGGGCAGCAGGTCCTTCGTGCGGATGCTCTCCTTCTTCGTCGACACCACCAGGCGCAGGATCGCGTCGACCTTCAGAAACGTCTCATACGGAAAAAGGACGCACACGGGCTCGGGATCGTCGTCATCCATCTCCGTTTCCATCGTTTCGCACGTTTTTTAAACGATTTTCTTTGTGTTTTCCGAAGATCCCGTGGGACGTACAGATTGGGTGTGACCTTGGGTTTGTTTTGCGAGGTTCAGTTTGGGACGTACAGATTTTGGTGTCTTTTGATCTTTATTTTGTTTTTGAGAGGTTCAGCTTTTTTTTTTTCGGGTGCATGTAAACTGGGGTATCGGGCTGGACGTTAACTCGTGCTTGACACTCCGCTGCCTTTCCGCTGGGCTCTTGGTAGCAGGCCCGTTGCTGGAAGAAGCGGGTGGCGTATGAACACAGGTACATCAGAAGATAGTCGCTTACGGACCGCGTGGTCGCGACTGTCGGTACGGGTTCTCCTCGCGAAGAGTCCGTTTTCTTCGAGTTGCACCAGGTCACCATTGTCGTCTTCGGTATCGTCTTCTTGCCACCGTTGGCACAGCCTGGCGACGTTGGCCTTGCGGTAGCACCATTCGACGTTGAATGTGCTGCTGTTCTGGTACCACCTCGCTGCCTCAGCGCACAAGCCCTGCGGACACTGCGGAACCTGCATGGAGCTACGGACCTCCTCCAAGCACTCACCCGTGAGAGCCACTCCACGCGCGTCGCGGGGCATCAGAAACGTCGGCAGCGGTGCCCCCACCCCCCCGGTAGGGCGCAGGTCCGAGCTAGGGGACGCAACGGGCGTCGGGAGGTGTGTCTCCTTTGGTATGGCGCGTTTGTCGCGAGGCCTTCGCGCATGTGTCGACTGCGGTGCAAAAATAAAGGCGAAACGAAGAAAAACGGCCACTTCGATGATGCACGCGAAAAGTGTGTCATGATGAACCGAACGCCAGCTAGAAGCGTCGGCGGGCAAGTGTGATGTGGGAGCAAGTCGGGCGCTTGTCTGCTGGGGGTTCTTCCCACGAGCCGTCGGTTTGCTCAAAGGCTGAGCCTATGGTCGAAGCACCGAACCCCCCGTGCCTGGTCGTTTCAATGGGTGCCTCATACACACGCACGTATCTACTATAGTAGCTACAGAGTATACGTGTACGCGTAGAGGGCTACAAGCATCAATACAATGCGAACCGAAGAGCTTGCGTTCGATTTGTTGAACTCCAGTTCCATCGTCAGCCAGGTCAGCAGTGGTGGCTGCGGAGTCTTCTGTCCGTCTATAATGCGGCGTTCCGTGGAGGGTTCTCTCCCCGCCGACTTTGTGGTTCGCCACCTCTCCGTGGTGTCGATTTCGCCCTAACAACGGATCGATTCTCTCGACCCCTTTGTTGGTCTCTTAACCCCGAAAAGGAAACATCAAAACGAAGTTCTTAGCGGCTCTCTTTTGCGTTTCGTCTGAGGCCTCGTTGCGCGGGATCAATAGGGACTGCCGGGGTCGTACGCACTCCTACGTCAAGAGGTGGAACTTTTAGATCGTCGACAGCGGCGAGGTCCCGTAGGCTTCGTCGGTCGGAGTATCCGAAAAGCGGGTGTCCGAACCGAAAGCTCACCCTCGCTTCGAACTTGCCGTACATCGGCATCGTCAGCTCTCGGCAACTATTGCGTCAGGCCCGGTTGCAACCGGCATGCGATGTGCACCGTGTTTCGGTCCTTTAAGCCACGGGAACGTTGGGCGGACCATCACCAGCGCGGAGCCTGAGTGTCTGCAGACAGGACAGCGGTGTGCGTCTGGCTCGCGAGGCGGCAGGTTCGTAGCCAGGCGTGACCCGCTGGACACTCGTTTTGGTGTTTCCGGCAGCGGGGGAAGTCCTCGACATGCTGACGACTGCCGTATTGTTGCCACTCTGTCGTTGCGTGGCACTCTTGGTGCACTTTGGATGGGAGCGGCACCGCTCCCTACTCTCGGGCGGCTCCCAGAAAACACAGGTGTCCTCCATCCCTGTCGACGCCGTCCCACCACAACCTATTTGCCTGCAGCTGCCCCCAAGAACCGTTTTAACGTCTCTGCCAACTTTTTCGCCTCTGTTCGCAAGCACCAGGAATTCGAAAACGAAAGCCGTGCGTCACACAACACAGCTCGGAAGGTTTCGTGGCGAAAAGTCCGGATCAAGCGTCAGCAGCCGATATAGAAGACGATTTCCCCGACGATCAACATTGAAGGGCGCGAGATTGTTAGTACGAAAAGGTTCGCCAACAGAGCCAGAACCAGAATCCCGGTTCCTTCCAGCGGGGAGCGGCACCGCTCCCCACTCTCGGGCGGCTTCCAGAAAACACAGGTGTCCCCCATCCCTGTCGACGCCGTCCCACCTCAACCTATTTGCCTGCAGCGGCCCCCAAGAACCGTTCCAACGTCTCTGCCTTTTTCGCCTCTGTTCGCAAGCACCAGGAAAATGAAAGCCGTGCGCCACACAACACAGCTCGGAAGGTTTCGTGGCGAAAAGTCCGGAACAAGCGTCAGCAGCCGATACAGAAGACGATTTCCCCGACGACCAACATTGAAGGGCGCGAGATTGTTCGTACGAAAAGGTTCGCCAAAAGAGCCAGAACCAGAATCCCGGCTCCTCCCAGTGGGGAGCGGCAGCACTCCCCAGCTCCTAGAAAACAGAAAACACGACGACCGAGCATGCAGTCCGCCGACGCCCATATCCGAGGAGAACAGCACAATAACGACGCAGCCACTGCGTTGTGCCAGTGGGAACGAGCCCGAGGGGCCTCTCGGCCAGCACAGGAAAGGGGAGAAGAAGCAAGCGACGAGGACGGTAGAATCAGTCGTTCGCCATCGTGTAGTCGTCGAGCTGCCGGTTGTACTTGGCGATGGCTTCCTTCCTCTTCGACTGGTTCATCCACGTCACGTGATCTTCCAGGGCTCTGGGCACAAGGAACGCGGGGTCAGACACCTGGTGCGGACCGACCCTGATATGCCCCTGCTCTACCAGTCTCACCGCCATCTCCAAGGTTTGTGCCATCTGTGTGGGAGAGCTCCGTTTCGCACATTACCATTCCATGCACGTTCTGCAGTCCCCATGAAAGGCAGACAGTACCGCGCATTAAACGAAGATTTCTTCACCGCGCTGCTGACACGAACACTGGAAGGCGACACTCGAGGCATCGAGGTACCCCACAAGGCTAAAACATTTTCAGTTGGCCACAAAGCTAGTTGATGTATGGCTAAAGAAAAAGCGGTGTCACCTAAAACTCTTCAGTTTATCCGAGT
The DNA here is from genome assembly GCA_030068145.1 of Diplonema papillatum. Lineage (NCBI taxonomy): Eukaryota > Euglenozoa > Diplonemea > Diplonemida > Diplonemidae > Diplonema > Diplonema papillatum. Next base: position 424,527 of record JAPJBO010000041.1, on the reverse strand, counting down.
ATCCCCACAAGGCTTTCTGCACCGCACCATGGGTACAGGGGACATATCCACCCGGAAAGTTTTGGACCCACTCCGGCGTGACCGAATGGCTGAAAAAACGCACTGAAACAACCTCAACAGCGCATTAATCCCTCAAACCACGGATGCAATGGGCGGACCGCCATCGGTGATCACCTAGGTGGCAGCAAAAGCTTTGTAGGTTCTCCCGACTCCCCAAATCATGGTTAGCACAAACTCAAGAGGTTTAGTCAACCATTCCCTGCAGTACTAGCATACTTTCAAAAACAAATCAATACCTGCAGCCCCATCAGCACAACGGGGAGCCTCCTCTTGCAGAACGACGCTGTCGAAAGCTTGTCAACACCGCTCAGAGTTTCTGTTGGTTTTACGTGCGCATTTTAAGAGGATTCTGAGGTTTGAAGACTTGGTACTTTACAGTCTCCGGATGACCGAAGAAGCGGTCAGAAAGCTTCCAGTAACCGCAAAAGAAAACCCGCCACCAGTGCAAAGTGCGGAAGCAAATATCCCGCAGCGGTTCAAAAGGCTTCGACACTGCGGTGTGCAACCCATTTCGTATTCTCGCTCTCATCGAGCCTAATGAGATAAGACTGTCAACGAGTGAAGCGCACAAAGCACTGTTTCGAACCTGGCCTAGAATTGACAGTTGGCCGCTGAGGGAAAGAGAACTTGCTTCGAAGTTAAGGAAAGTAAGAAACGCACCTTTCTGCTCGATCACACCCATGCTGTGAAGCTTGTCCAGCAGCTGACGTGTCACCTGCATTCTCACCTTCGAAGAAGCCTTCAAGTACCGCAAGTGGTGCACAATGGACGTGACTTCTCCTGTCAATCTGTTGTATTTCTTGTAGTCCTCTCGGTTCTGCAGGTAGTAGTTGCGGATCACCTGGTCCTCGTGCGACTTCGTCTCCTCCCTGTACTTCAGGAAATCGGCCTTCTTCAGCAGCTTCTTCTCGTGCTTCTTAAATTTTCGCATCATCTTCGCAAGCTTTTATCTTTTTCTTTGCCGTCACAGCTGAGCCTGAAAAGGAAGGGGATCTTGGTCTGCTATCCTCAGCGATGGACGTTGCAGCTGCTGCGGTAGTCGTTCGTGAGCTAGAATCCAGCATCTATTTGGTATAGGCAGCCCTGCGGCCGGTGAGCTAGAATAGAGCGTCTGGCTGGTATTGGAAAGTGGGTGCGTGAGCAGGCGAGCCTTTGCGCTAGCTTCGTTTTACCGTGGATCTCCAATAACTTATACTTCGCCTCCAGGGATGCTTGGTCCCTCACAATCTGATGCACGGACCATGCCTGCAAGAAGACGACTAGCCGGGAATTCATCAGTGCACTATCTTTCCGTGGGAGGATGAAGTCCTTCACGCAACATTGCTCAGCTTGTCTGCGATCGGCGGTGCTGCCCTCTATTTCTTGCCCATCCTCCCATCTTCTTCACTTCTCGTCAGCAGAGTTCTCTGCTGCACGCTTCTCTCACTCGCAGGTGCCCTACTCGTCCGTCAGGGATGGATGCCGTTTGAGGGCAAAGAAGGCCTAGCACCCGGTAATCCGCGTCAACGTGGGCACTCGTTTTTGCCCATCTTCTTTACCTCTCGAGTATCAGCAGGGTTCTCTCCTGCACGCTTCCCTTTCTCGCAGGTGCCTTACTTTCTGTAGGATTTCCACGGGGAATTGCACTGTTGATTTCTTCCTTGTTTTTGCATTCCGCAGCCATTCTTCGAGCCTGAACAAGCATCCGACCACCTTTTCCGGATTTCCGGAGCGTTTCGAGGCCACCCAGGTGGTTGGGTTGCAGCTTTTGGGTTTCTGACGGCTCCCCTTTTTCGGGCGATTGTGCGGGGTTCCTCGTCCGTCAGGGATGGATGGCTGTTTGAGGACAAGAAGGCCCAGTGCCTGGCAATCCGCGCCTACGCAGGTAACGTCGGAAGGGGAAAGCGGAAGAAACGTTCAACGGGAAGCATATTCCAACACGCGCAAAGCTGCGCGCATGCGTGCAAGCGCCCAGTGCGATTCGAGGGGAGGAACTCGCCAAATGAGAAGGACTAGGCCGTTGCGCACTCTGACAAGCGCACGCACGAAAGTGCCTAACTCAAGAATTCTTGGCGGCGGCGTCTTCGTGAGAGGCGTGCCCAGGCGGTTGTGGGACGAGCAGCCGCACCGCGAGTCCCAGAGATCCTTCAGCACCTGCAGGGTGCAGTGCGGGAACTCTGCCGTGAGGAATCTCCCGCCACAGGAAAGGAAGCCCACTCTCACTCCGCTGGTCGAGGACACGCTGTGCTTCACACACGGCAGTGCTTCTTGGAGTGAGAAGCTAGCTGGTCCGGGTGCCGCCAGGGTAGTCTGCACCAGAAAACAGGGAATTTTTGCATTGCTCCAAAGGAAATTGTTGCCCAGTGAACTGCAGCCATGGTGGAGTGACCGAGGGCGGATGGAGAAAAAAAAGATGGATCCAAGAACTTCGTATACGAAGTGAGAGAAGTTCTGGACGAACTTATACCAAGCGGATGGTCCGCGCATCCTTTTTCCTTGTGTTGCTGGTGCTGGTAACAAAAAACTGTAGTGTAGGTACTAAGAATTAGTTGTCGGCGGCGTACTCCATGAAACGTAGGGTGGGATAGCTCAGGAAAATGCGAATAACGCAGTCTTGAACCCGATCCTTGCGCAACCCTTCCTGACCTATCCCACCTTTTAGAACGCGTCATTTACGCTTCATGAAAAGGCATTACGTGGGCCCCCTATCCAGTGAACCGCCGCCATGAAAGATGGAGGAAAAGAGGGCGGGGGGAAAATGGATCCAAGAACTTCGTAAACGAAGTGAGAGAAGCTCTGGACTCTGGACGGATGTTTACCGAAGATCGGACTTGGCGGACCGAGTACGTTGCGGCTGACGGATCATGGTCATGACCGCAACCTGCGCAAAAAATCAAGAATTCTCCAAGCACCAAAGAAAAGGAGGGTCCCAGACACACAGTGCCTCTCCCCCTGCCCTTCATCTTTTGCACTTTGTGTGACCTGTAGCAACGCTGCGCTGCCAACGAGTTGACACCGCGCACGCCAGTGTGCACCAACACGCGCTGTTGTTCTGTTGTCCTCCGCAACTAAGCAAACCACTCGGACCCCATATCGCATCAACAGCGGCAAACGTCCTTTCACTTCACAGTAGAAAGATCAATGTCGTCGCGATGAACGGCAGGCATTTCCACTTACGTTCCTTTTGTTTGTGCGCACGTCCTTCAAACCTGTTTCGTTCATCTAACGGGAGTGAGGATGTACGCTGCCATCGATTGGGGTTCGCTCCTGTAAATTGCATTTTTCTTGCACACAAGTGCGCAGTTGGAAGAAAAAGAAAAAGGAAGAAGTCGCGGAATGAATCAAAAACGGCACACCGCGAGAGTAGGAGGAAGTAGTAAGGGAAACTAGAGTTTTCGTTGACCGCACTACCCTGAGCCCAAATCCTGGACGTGGTTTCAGGCGGCAAATTTGCAAACGATCATGATCAGAAGGTCCTACTTGGGCGGTTCAGTTCCTCACACATTGCATGTGGCTAAAAAAAAGACAGGCGCTTCGTTTTGTTTGTGCGTGCCGGTTAATCGTTTTTCCCACTTGTATTTACCCTGTGTATTCAGGTAAGGAATTCTGATCAACTACCAAAACACGCTGCCTACGTCTTTTTAGCCTGCACGATACATTGAAGGGCAACCCGCAAGATTGTTAGTACTAAAAATTATGTTTTCCACTGAATAGAGGAAAAAGGCACTCTGTTTTTATTTTTTGGCCACTCGTGCCTCCCGGCTCTCGTGGCCAAGTAGTAGGAGAAGCTTGAACTTGTTATGCAGCAACAATCTGTGTCGATAGACCGTACAAGTAGTAGTAGTATGTGTCGTCTGCCGACGGAGCCCGAGACAGCAGGCGCAGGGGGCAGGTCTTGCTTTACTTTTCTCTTCTTCATGGAGAACTACCCCCGGCATCCCGACTGTCCGATCACGAGAAAGTTTGCGCCTATTGTGTGATGAGGTGGTTGACCAGGCCCCCCCTATACATAACACGGCTACACGAGGATGCAGCCCTGCTTAGGTGTGCACACAGCCATCAGGCCATTGGCTGCTAAGCACCCCCCGACCGGTCGATTTGCCACTTTTGTGGCCCTCTATTCGCCGGGCGGTGCTGTCAGCACTTGTTCCGCGTCGCATCAAGTACATGATGCGGGCGGTTGGGGGATCGGCGACCGCGACTCAATTAAGGTGCGGTCAACAGCGTCGCCCCGTGAAGGCCCCTGCATGACTCGTGGCCAAAATTTGGCAAATGATCATCATTGACCGCACTACCCTGAGCCCAAATCCTGGACGTGGTTTCAGGCGGCAAATTTGCAAACGATCATGATCAGAAGGTCCTACTTGGGCGGTTCAGTTTCCTCACACATTGCATGTGGCAAAAAAAAAAATCGAGTGCTTTTTTCCTCTATTAATCACAGTGCATAAATAGCTATTCTTCGCACTCGGGTTTCCAGATTTGCCGCGAGAGCCGTAGGGCTCGAGTGGTTAACCACATACGGACGGAGGGGGTGGTTAATTTGGGAAAAAGGGACTTTTTTGGGTAAGCCTCAGGTCATAAAGGGAGGGTCGAATAATAACAGTTATTTGACACACGTCTGGTTGTCTGAAAACACTACCACTATTTGATCCTGCTACTGTTCGGCTACCCGGAACTTTTTTTATTAGCGTTATTTGTGGATTAGAAGGTCGGTATTTTAAAGTCTCCGGTTGACCGTAGTTCATTATTCGACAAATCGAATAATAACACAGTGTTATTATTCGACGCCCCCCTTTACTCAGAGGGGGGGGAAAGATATTTCTGCCCGAAGAAGGTCGCATTTGAAAGACCTGTGCCCAGGGCTTACGCTCCACGTGTGGAACGTGTGGATTTCCACACGTTAATTCTTTTTGGATTTCGTTCCCCCACGCGTGGATCCACAGGCACCACATGTGGATTTTGATTTATTGGTCCACATGCAGGGGTGTTCAGGCCCACTAGTGGTCAAGGCCGCACAGCCAGGTGTCGCCAAGTCCAGTAGCGACGCTATTTTTCTTTTGCCGTCGGCACATAAGGGGAAAGGTTTTTTTCCCCTCGAACCTTAAGCGCCCACACGTGGACCACACGTATTTTCTCTGAGACCGAAAACGGAGCGTAAGCCCTGCCTGTGCCTTATATTTCCAATAAAACAAACGACGACCACTTTCGATGAGTATTTGGCTTCGTACATGCTCGCAGGAATAACCTTGTATTAAACGACGCATCTATGCGTCGTTCGTCCGTTATGTGGCTAACTACAAAACTGAGTGCAAGAAACAACTTCTCGAGGTATAGAAGATTTCTACTGCCGCATCACCTCATTTTTATGCGTCGGGAGCTACACAGGGGGAAGTTCAATTCCATTATTAAAGGGTGTCAACGGCCAAGAAAGATGTCACGGAAGAGAAGCCCGACCGGCTCGTGAGGATACTTGAGCCGGTCCGTCCCTATATCTTGAAACTGGATCGAAGTGCCGCTGTTTATCACAGTGAATCACGGTCCACCACGGTCTATCAGGTCCGTCCCTATATCTTGAAACTGGATCGAAGTGCCTGCCGCTGTTTATCACAGTGAATCACGGTCCACCACGGTCTATCAGGTCCGTCCCTAGTCCCTAAAACTGCATCGAATTGCCCGGTGCTGTATTCTTCGGTCTATCACAGTCTAGCAAGAGGAGATGGACCGGCTCAATACTTGTCAGTTGAGACTCGAGGATCGGGTCTCAACTTGACACAACGTAGTCGTCGCGGTCACGCGCGCTAAGAAGCGTAGCGGCCAAGAACCTGCACCCTGCCGAAGACGGTTTCTGTCTCTTCTGCAGGCCACCACCAAACTGAGTGTGCACGCCTTACAGCTTGCCGTCGTGGCACTGATTCTCACGCGATTGCACCAGAAAATACTGCGCGTGTAAGAAAAGTAGCTATCGATGCAAAAAAAAAATCGAAAGGTCAGTTGGCAGGCAGTAGAGATTGTTTGTTTGTTTGTTTGTGCGCTAACCACGAAACCGCGCTTTGCTTACGTCTTTTTCTTCAGCCTTCGCAACACATAGTAGGGTAACCCGCAGGTCGAGGCTGATAAAAATGTTCGGGTGGCCAACGCCGGAAATTAGGCAGAACACTGCCACTCATGCATGCTTGATGTTCGCATCAAGACGTCTTCGCAGAAAATGAGAGAGAAATAAAGAAATGCGTAGTTTTGTTCTATATATTCTTTTACTTGTTTGTTGTCGACAACATATTGTGGTTGAGGTGTCATTCAGAAAGAAGGGAGTCCAAGACTCCTGGGAAAGGGATGAAATGCCCAGGAGGGTCCTTGTAGCTGGGTCTGGTGTTAGGGAAACTGGGGGTACGAGATGTGTGAGTAGGAAGGGGGATTTGGCTTTCTTCTAATTCGAAGTGGGAGGGTACCAGGGAAAGCCTGCTATACGGGAGCCAAGCCTCACGTGTTCGGCGGTACTGCAGAGCCACGGGCCGTCAAGTGGCTACCGATTTCCCAAACTAAAGCATCAAGGCGTGGCGCACCTTGGGGCTTGGCGCTCGCGCTGAACACAAGCTCGTCGAGACGGTCAGCCGCAGGGCAGAGCGGACGGGGTTGTGGCACTGTGCTGCCTCCGACTCATGCTTTGCAAGCTGTGGTTGAGTGTCATGTTCCTGGACCAGGAGCGGCCTTTTTCTCCTTCTTTTTCTTTTCTTCTTCTAATTCGAAGTAGTGGTGACCCTATGAAGAAAGAACCAACAAGTTTTGCTTGGCGAGCCGCAACTCATAGGATGAACCTACGTGTGCCTCGGATTAATTTCATCTCTGGGGCACTCGGCTTTATTCGGAAGGAGAGAGAGAGAGAGAGAGAGAGAGAGAGAGAGAGAGAGAGAGAGAGAGAGAGCGAGAGAACACATAAAACAAGTCAAAGGGTGTGGGCCTCCACCGTCAGGTGGGCAGGCTAGTTTCGGGGTGGCTCCCTGGAAGGGACAGGGGCGGGGTTGTCACGTCTTAGCAGTCCCAGGGCCTCCCCTCCCACCTATATGTGTTCTCGCTGTCATCGCTACCGCGCTGACAATTCCGAGAGAGGGAGAGAGAGGGTTCAAACGAAGCGAGAAAAGTTCTGGACGAACTTCTACCGAAGGTCGGACCTGGCGTGCGGGGGAAATCTCTTAATTTAATGTTTGGACAGGATAGGCCTGCTATTGGATGATAGTCAGTGAATATGCTCGGTAGGCTAATCTTCTCCCAAACACGCTGCCAGCGTGTTGCGAGCAGGGTTCAATCGCACAAACAAAAAAGACCGCACCGTGTGTTTGTGTTAAGAAGCCAGCCGAGGTGGCGGTTTCCTGTTCCTAACGGCAGGACCCCACGTGAAGGCACCCCCCGCCCCCTTTCTTGGCGTGTTCATGCGCACAGCCCGCAGTCCGACGGGAACTCGGACGCGACTCGCGACAGGGCGGTGAACTACGAGTCTCCGGACGAGACGAGGCAGTCAGGCAGTGCAGTCGATGCGAAGTGGCTCCCGATTTCCCAAACTAAAACATCAAGGCGTGCAAACCCGCAAACCCGCCGTTGGGGCTTGGCGCTTGCGCTCAACACACGTTCCTGGACCCGGAGCAGCCATTTTCGTCTGAGTTTCCGGCGAAATTCGCTCAGTCAGCTGCCCGCCTTTTTTTGGTTCTTCTTTCGTTGGAGATGCCAGCCGGCGGTGTTTTAACGGGCAAGTTTTTGTATTTCCAACGGCGGGACTACCCGCTGCCCCCTCTCTTGGCGTGATCATGCGCACAGCCCGCAGTCCGACGGGAACTCGGACGCGACCCGCGTCAGGGCGGCGGATTCCGAGTGTCCGGATGAGACGAGGTAGTCGACGCGGGCGCCGCAGGTGTAGCACTCGCCGGTGTCCGCTTGGCACGCGAGGGAGCCCCACTGCCATCCGCACGGGGCGCAGGCGCCGCACGCGCCGGGGAACTCGGCCGCGATTTGCGCTTCGGCCCCCAGCTTGGACAGGGAGTGGTGCACCGCCACGTACACGACGCGCGCACCGCAGGAGTAGCATTCGGTGGTGCCATTCTGGCATGCGGCGTTGTTCCACTGCCCGCAGCAGCTCCCGGCAGACGGCAACGCGGCGGCCGCCGGCGCGCAGGCGCCGCAGGCGCAGGGAAACGCCGCCGCGACCGACGCCTCGGCGGCCTCGCCCGTCAACCCGCCCACCGTGGCGAACCATTCGATGCGGGCGCCGCACGTGTGGCACTCGCCGTTGTCCCATTGGCACGCGCTGTTGTGCCGCTGCGTCTCGCACGTCGCCGTCGGCTCCGGTGCAGCCGAGTTCATGCAGGCGCCGCATTCAGCCGGGAACTCGCTGGCCACGCGGACCTCGGCCGCGCGGCGCAGCATCCCGTTCGCGGCCAGCCAGTCGATGCGGGCGCCGCAGGTGTAGCACTCGCCGTTGTCCGCCTGGCACGCGCTGTTGCTACGCTGCGCGGCGCACGTCGCGGCCGGGTCCACCGGCGGCTGCGTCACGCCGCACGCTCCGCACTCCGCCGGAAACTCGCCCGCCACCTGCCCCTCCGCCGCAACCCGCGCCACCCCGCCTGCGACCAAGTAGTTGGCACGGGACCCGCACGAGTGGCATCCGCTCGCATCGCAGGCGGCGTTGCCCAGCTGCGCGGCGCACAGCTGCGGCGGCAGAGGCACTGAGGTTGTCGGTACTGCTGTTGATGGTGCTGACGTCGATGGAGCTGGTGTTAATGGAGCTGTCGTTGGTACAGTTGTTGATGGTGCTGACGTCGATGGAGCTGGTGTTAATGGAGCTGTCGTTGGTACCGTTGTTGATGGTGCTGATGTTAATGGAGCTGTCGTTGGTACCATTGTTGGTGGTGCCGACGTCGATGGAGCTGATGTTAATGGAGCTGTCGTTGGTACCATTGTTGGTGGTGCCGACGTCGATGGAGCTGATGTTAATGGAGCTGTCGTTGGTACCATTGTTGGTGGTGCTGACGTCGATGGAGCTGATGTTAATGGAGCTGTCGTTGGTACCATTGTTGGTGGTGCTGACGTCGATGGAGCTGATGTTAATGGAGCTGTCGTTGGTACCATTGTTGGTGGTGCTGACGTCGATGGAGCTGATGTTAATGGAGCTGTCGTAGGTGCAGACGTCGTTGGTACTGTTGTTGATGGTGCCGACGTCGACGGAGCTGCCGTCGGCGCAGGCGGCGGCACCGGCGGAGCCGGGGTCGCTGGCACCTGCGTCGGCGGCGCCGCGCACGCCCCGCACGCGACAGGGAACTCGGACGCCACCACCGCCTCGGCAGCCGCCCTCGGCAGCCCGGTGCCGACGACGTAGTCGATGCGGGCGCCGCACGTGTAGCAGACGCCGCCGTCACACGCGGCATTGCCCAGCTGCGCCGCGCACGTCGGCGGCACGCAGGCCCCGCACTCCGCGGGAAACTCCGTGCCTACCCGCTCCCCCGCCGCCGGCCTCAACACGCCCGCCGCCACCAAGCTTTCAATGCGGTCGCCGCACGTCGAACACTCTCCGGTTACCGGGTGGCACGCGGCGCCGCCCCACTGCGAGGCGCACGACGGCGGCGGCGGAGTCGCGGGACCGGTGCAGGCGCCGCATTCGGCGGGGAACTGGCCGCCTATCTGCGCCTCCGCCGCAGTCCGCGGCAGCCCGGTGCCGACGAGGTAGTCGATCCGCGAGCCGCAGGTGTAGCACTCGCCGTTGTCCGCTTGGCACGCGAGGTTGGCCAGCTGCGACGAGCACGTCGGCGCGCATCCTGAGCACGCTTCGGCAAACTCGGACGCCACCTGCGAGTGAGCGGCGGTGCTCGGCGTGCCGGCGGCGACCAACCAGGCCACTCGTTCCGCGCACGTGTGGCACTCGCCGGTGTCCGACGCGCACGCGCTGCTGTTCTGGTGCGACCCGCAGGTGGGCGGCGCGGCGGGCTCCAGGCACGCCCCGCACTCCGCGGGGTAGTCGCGGGCCACCTGCGACCGCGCGCCGGAGTTCGACATGCCTGCAGGAGTTTATATTTATATAGTATACGCTGTGGTTCGCAGCGGAATTTACTTATCCGTTACGCACTTAACCCTTTTCAGCCGGGGGACAATATATTTAGAGTGTAAAGTCCCCTCAGAGATACGGGGTTTATAGCCTCCGAGTGAGCGGCGGCCCTCGGCGTGCCGGCGGCGACCAACCAGACCACTCGTTCTGCGCACGTGTGGCAATCGCCGGGTGGCACGCGGCGCCGGCGGCGGCGGCGGCTGGGTCTCAGGACCGGCCGCATCCGGCGGGGGGACCTGGCCGCCTGTTGTCGTCAAAAAACTGACGACGAACAGAAAACCCCCAACCTCCATTTTTTTCGAGAATCTACCTGGGCATCCGAGACTGCGGACTTCTCATAAAACCAGGAGGGTTTCGATTGTGTTGCCCCTGTTGCCCCAAATGAAGACGAAGAGAGCAAGCATGGCAGGTAGTGTCCTGCCAGCTCGGTCGGGGGGCCGCGCATTCGTAGTTGAACTTCACGAATCGCGCCTCCGCCGCAGCCCGCGGCAGCCCGGTGCCGACGAGGTAGTCGATCCGCGAGCCGCAGGTGTAGCACTCGCCGTTGTCCGCTTGGCACGCGAGGTTGGCCAGCTGCGACGAGCACGTCGGCGCGCATCCTGAGCACGCTTCGGCAAACTCGGACGCCACCTGCGAGTGAGCGGCGGTGCTCGGCGTGCCGGCGGCGACCAACCAGGCCACTCGTTCCGCGCACGTGTGGCACTCGCCGGTGTCCGACGCGCACGCGCTGTTGTTCTGGTGCGACCCGCAGGTGGGCGGCGCGGCGGGCTCCAGGCACGCCCCGCACTCCGCGGGGTAGTCGCGGGCCACCTGCGACCGCGCGCCGGAGTTAGTCATGCCTGCAGGAGTTAATATCAGAAATATGCAGCGGGTTCATGATTATTATCATGAGCGGAGGTTGATACGTTATGGTTCGCAGCGGAATTCACTTTTACGTTGCGCACTTAACCCTTTTCAGCCGGGGGGACATATATTTAGAGTGTAAAGTCCACTCAGAGATACGGGGTTTCTAGTTTCCGAGTCTCGGCGTGCTGGCGGCGACCAACCAGGCCACTCGTTCTGCGCACGTGTGGCACTCGCCGGTTGCCGGGTGGCACGCGGCACTGCCCCACTGCGAGTCGCACGACGGCGGCGGCGGGGTCTTAGGACCGGCCGCAGTTCCCCGCCGCCTATCTGTGCCTCCGCCGCAGCCCGCGGCAGCCCGGTGCCGACGAGGTAGTCGATCCGCGAGCCGCAGGTGTAGCACTCGTCTTTGTCCGCTTGGCACGTGAGGTTGGCCAGCTGCGAGGAGCACGTCGGTTAAAGTGCAGGGACCATCTCTCCGGGAGCATCCGGTCGCCCAACTGCTGTCCCGTACTACTACGGCGGAGAAGAACTGAAGAACAACCCCTTCTTTGGCACCCGACAAGGGAAGGTTTGAGAAGGCCGTGACTGACACCCCGCATACCTATGGTGACGAACCAGGCCCCGCACGTGAAGCACTCGCCGCTGCCCGCCTGGCACGCGTCTCTGTTCCACTGGGACGAGCAGCTCGGCGAGCCGGCGGCGCCGCATGCGTCGGGGAAGTCGGCCGCCACCTGCTCCCGCGCGACTCTCCGCTCGGGACGCCGTGTTATGGCGAGAGCATACCACCATCCCCCAGTGTCGTGCATATTCAAGCACTAGACAAAACTTGTCATGAACAGGGCTATAGACGTGAATATCTTTGTCCAAAAAGAAGAAGAGAGAGAGAGAGACGAGTTAAAGTGCAGTCGCCCCACTACGTCCCGTACTACTACGGCGGAGAAGAATTGAAGAACAACCCCTTCTTTGGCACCCGACAAGGGAGAAAGCCGTGAGTGAAACCCCGCATACCTATGCTGACCAACCAGTCGATGCGGGCCCCGCACGTGAAGCACTCGCCGCTGTCCGCCTGGCACGCGTCTCTGTTCCACTGGGAGGAGCAGCTCGGCGAGCCGGCGGCGCCGCACGCGCCGCACGCCTCAGGGAAGTCGGCCGCCACCTGCTCCCGCGCCGCGTCGCTCGGGGCGCCGGCGCCGGTCAACTGCTCGACACGGGCTCCGCAGGTGCTGCACCCGCCGCCGTCCGCCGGACACGCCGAATTGTTCCATTGCTCCTCGCACGTTTGACTGGACACCGACAGCGGGGGCTCGGTGGTCGATTCGACGACGACCGCGTCGGACGTCAGGTCCGGTGCAGCGCCGCTGATCAGCGTGGCGGACAAGTAGTCCCCCGAAGTGGTAGCGCACCCCCTGCCGTTCGTTGTGTTCGCGCCGCATCGGTACACCCGCACGTAGTCGACGAGCATCGACTGCCCGCCTGCGAACGCCGCTGCATCAACCCCGCGGCTGTTGACGTTCGCCGCCCAGTCTCCGCCGACCGCGAAGTTGAGCAGCAGATGGAAGTTCCTGTCGAAAGGCGCGTCCGCGTACGTCGGCTTCCCCGCTGCCTCGTGCCACCACCCACGGTGCTTCAGGCTCGTCGGCTTGCCGTCGCCGTCGAAATTGGCCGTCGACCGTTGCTGCGTGGAAAAGTGGGTCCCGTCGACGTACCAGCGAATCTCACCTTCCTCCCACTCAACGGAGTACACGTGGTAATCGTCAGCTGGGTTCGCACCCGCCGGCAAGACGTACTGCTTGCCGCTCCACTTGTTGTTCGGCCACGGATCTCCGTAATGCAGCGTTCCGTGGAGGGTTCTCTCGCCGCCAACTTTGAGGTTCACTGCCTCCATGACGTCGATTTCGCCCGACAGCGGCCAAGTCCCGTAGGCCTCTTCGGTCGGGAGCATCCAAAACGCGGGCCACGACCCCTGTCCGAACGGAAGCTTCACCCTCGCTTCGAACTTTCCGTACGTCCAGTCCCCCTTGTTCTTCGAGCTGATCCTCGCTGAGCTGTAAGGGAGCGGCTGCCCCGGCGAAGGCATCGCCTTGATGGTCAGCACGCCGCCGGCGACCCACGAGTTGTCGCCGCTCGCCGTGTAGCACTGCTGCTCGTTGTTGCCGCCGCCGTCGCAGTTGACCTCGTGGCTCCACTTCGAAGCGTTCAGCGCCGCGCCGTCGAACTCGTCGTTCCACACCATTTCCCACGCGCCCTCGCACCGGGCTGCCAGTGCCGCCACGCAGGCCACCACCGCAGCGATTCTGCTGCGACTCATTTTCTTGCGTGTTTCTTTCACCACTTTTTTAGAGTTAAAGTGAGCTTGAAATTCCGGGGTTTTACGGTCTCCGTGTGACCGTTCATGAATGGGTTCTCTTAGAGCAAGAAAGGGCTATGTGGTTACGGGTTGTATATTTAGTGCACGCTTTCGTTATGGGTTGTCGCTAGCCATGTCCGGGACTGTTTGTGACCGACACCAAGTACATTCCTTCGTGGAGTGTAGTCTTGGGCCCGGCACTTGGGAAATACCAAAGCGCTCACAGTCTGCCGCCGGCGCTTGACCTGATCTCTCAGCGGAGCATCACGGTCACTGAGCAGAAGTCACTTTCCACTCGCCACTGCTGTGATGAAGCGAGGCGCTGCTGACCAGTTGGATTTCTCTTGTTGTGTTCGTAAACAGTTGATCCTCGCTTCGAACTTGCCGTACCCCTTGTTCTTCGAACTGATCCTGGTCGAACTGTACCCCGGCGAAGGCATCGCCTTGAGGGTCAGCACGCCGCCGGCCACCCACGAGTTGTCGCCGCTCGCCGTGTAGCACTGCTGCTCGTTGTTGTCGCCGCCGTCGCAGTTGACGTCGTGGCTATACTTCGAAGCGTTCAGCGCCGCGCCGTCGAACTCGTCGTTCCACACCATTTCCCACGCGCCCTCGCACCGGTCGCCTTGATGGTCAGCACGCCGCCCCACGTTCGAGAATTGTCCTCGGACAACATGCGGTTTTGCGGGATAGATGCGGTGCGAGAACTCTCCTCGAAGAGATGTATTTGGCGTCGGTCTCAAAGAGTCCCGGACATGGCTAGCGATAACCCATAACGAAAGCGTGCACCAAATATACAACCCGTAACCGCAAAGCCCTTTCTTGCTCTAAGAGAACCCATTAATCAACGGTCACACGGAGACCCTAAACCCCGGAGTTTCTAGCGTATTTGTGGATTAGAAGGTCGGTATTTTAAAGTCTCCGGCTGACCGTAGAGGCTTGGGTATGGAGGGGGTTGAGAAAAGTGAGAGGGTGCCGCTCGTTTCGGGTGATGTGTCACTCCGTTGTGAAACCTTGCGAAGTTCCCTAACGCGTTTAGGGGGTGTTTGGGATTGGGTAGGTGTGGTCGTTCTGCTACGGCGCGCGAAAAGCCAGGAAGTTTCGACGCTAATCTTCGACTTTCAAGCGAACTTTAACTCAAGAAAAGAGCGAAGGAAGAGTAGTGGTCTATTCTTTTTGCGAGGGATAAGATGCGGAGCTAGAAGAGAGAGGGGGAAGTTCTTCTTTCTTTTTTTTTGCGCAATTTCTTCTTTTCTCGCGGGTGGGGTAAAGTGGAGCTGGAACCGCGAGACACCTCGGATGGTTCAGCTGCTCCCTTTCCACCGGCGGCGAAGCGGAGTTCAAGCAAATCGGTAGCCGCAGCACGGTGCGCCCAAAATGGACAGGTGGGTGGGCGTAAAGCCTGCGCCGACGTGCGGAACAGAAAATGGACGATGGGGACGCGCAAAACACGGCAGGGAACTAAGCATCACCCGGCCAAGCCACGCGCGTTTGTTGAACGCTTACGCCCGCCACTGAATCCAGATTCACCTGTGTTTCGTGTGGGCTACAGCACATTTACCTCGCAAGCAGGTGCTTATACAAGAACGATCGTTTCCCAGGTAATTCCAGGTTAGGAACTCGCTGTGATGAGCGAAATGCTGTGGTTTAATTAACCAGTTGGACTCCTCTTGTTCGTAACAGTTCCAAGCTGACACTTTATTGCGGGCGCAGCATGCAAGAAGGCCTGGAAGAAACCAGGAGCCGCGGGTAGCACCCGAGAGCGCAGCCAGCCCAGACCTGACCCGCACTGACAATCCCGCATGTGTCCTCAGCCAATCCTTTTCCCGAAGTTACGGATCCAGTTTGCCGACTTCCCTTACCTACATTGTTCTGTCGGCCAGAGGCCTTTAGCCTAGGAGACCTATTGCGGTTAACGGTACGGCCCGATGCAAGAGAATGAGATCTCCTCTGTTTTTTTTCCTGATCAAGCGCAAAAACGCGCTGCATACGTCTTTTTTGACTGCACAAAAAGTTGCAGGGCAACCCGCATGAATGTTACAAGCCGGTCCGTGGTATAGTACTATACCGAGATGGACGGCATTGGCGATTCGATGAGGCACCGTGGAATAAGGATGGACTTCATAGACCATGATGTATAGTAGTACACCGTGATGGACAGCCGCAGGCACTTCGATGCAGTTCGAGGGGACAGGAGGTCGAACGGCTCAGGTAGTACTAGAAACGCGAAGCCCGAGGGCAGACAGCAGAGAGAGAGAGGCAGTGCGGGATTGAATCTTTCGACCCCCCATTCGCTTTTCAGTACCCCGGCGATTCGTTCGGCAACTTTTTTTTTTTTGCGGAGGCTGGTAGGTCGCTATTAACCCTTCACGGACGGGGGACATAATAATAGATTATGCCGAAGAAGCCAAACCCCGAGCTCGAAGTTCGGACACTGGGCCTTGGGGAAAGACACTCCAAACAGGATCAATGTTTGCTGATGAGAAGAGATGCTTCCAAGGAGCGCCAGGTTCCCCATTTCGAATCGTAAAACGCTCGAGTTTGACCCATAGATTCTCCAGAAGGTTTTCTGCGCCGGAAAACCTCCCTCCACCTCCGTAAGTGGTAAAGTACAAACATTCCATCCCCCTGATTGACCGTGGTATGGAGTGTCGTCAGCTCCAAGCAATGCTATGAAGCTCCAGGAGATAGGATAGACCTGGTAGACCATGGTCCACCGCGGTACACCCGTGATAGTCAGCGGCAGGCAATTAAATGCAGTTCCAGGCAATAGGGCGTCGACCGGCTTGTGTTCGTATTAAACACGCGAAACCAGCGGGGCGGAAAAGCAGAGAGAGCAGTCAGCTCGCGGGATCGAGTCTTCCAACCCTCCGTTTTTCAGCACCCCGGCGATTCGTTCGGCGGGTCTTCCGCGGAAGTTAGTAGGTCGCTATTGAGTACAAACCCTCCATCTCCCTCCTGATATGCCGTGGCATGGTGTACCGTGATAGACAGCTCCAAGCAATTCTATGAAGCTCCAGGAGATAGGATGGATACCGACCATGGCACACCGTGATAGTTTGAGAGAGGTTAGAATGCAGAATATCTGTAGCGGTGGCCTGCACTAGCCACTGGGTTCATCGTTCCCAGAGCCAGAATGCAATAGCGGTGGCCTGCATTAGCCACTGGGTTCATCGTTCCCAGAGCCAAGACATCCACCGATAAGTGCAATTGATGTCACCCTCGATCAACCGCAGTTGAGCCGAGGGGAACAGGGATTCGATTGCTCGGGATTTTCGATTTCCTTCATGACCATGTTTGAATCCTCGGTTTCCAATCTGTTTCCTCGTTCCATTTAGAATTGAAATCTTTGGTAATGATCCTGCTGCAGGTTCACCTACAGCAACCTTGTTACGAATTTTGCTTCCTCTAGCTGAGAAACATTGCTTGGATTCGGGCGCTGAACTTGCTGCCAAGAACGAGCCTCCCTCTGTCGTGCTTCAGGCGTTTGCACTCATTCGAATTATCGTCGCCATGATAGACAGCGGCAGGCTATTCGACGCAGTTCCAGGCGATAGGCCGTCAATCGGCTTATGCTCGTACTAAACACGCAAAACCGGCGGGGCGGAAAAGCAGAGAGAGCAGCGAGCTCGCGGGATCGATCGTCTTTCGACCCCCCCTCCCCGTTTTTTCAGTACCCCGGCGATTCCATGGACGGGTCTTCCGCGGAAGCTGGCAGGTCGCCGGCGCAGGGGATGCTTTGCAGCTCTTCTACGTACTCCATGCCCGTGGGCTTCCGTCGGAGACAGGACGGGAAGGCGGGCGATGCGAGGGCGACGAGAGCTGGCCACGTGGGGGGCGTGAGGTGCCAAGTGGTCCACGAAACGTACAAGCCGACGATGACGTCGACTGTGTAGTGCGATCGAGTCGCGATTATGGAGTAGACAGCGAGGAGGAGAAGCACGAGAGACAGGACCTTTAGAATGGTGTACGGCTGGTACGTGAACACGACCATGACCGAAAGCACGAGGGCAATCGTGTGGCCGGAGAACATCAGGTCGCCGCAGTGTATCGACGACGCGCCGCCGGTGACCATCCCCGCCACGGCGTTCTGGAAGGGGTGCTCGATGGCCTGCGGTTTCTGGCAGTGGTTGTCCGTGGCCGGCAGAGCCGTCGCGGCCACAGTCGCGCTGCGGAGCAGGAGCAGGACGCTGTACGCCGCCGCGTACCGGAAGAGCATCGGCCACCTGTGCTTGCCGCCGAAGACGCAGACGAGGGCGCACATCGCGACCACGATGCCCAGCAGCGTGTCGTTGTACCCTTCGCCTATTTTGGGTATCCAGTCGTGCCCAACGTCCGGAAGCGGCGGGTGCGAGACCGGTGGGAGCTGCAATCGGAGCCTTCTGTTCGCGAAGGCCATGCTGTACATGTTGCCGAACAAGCACACTATCCACACGCCGACCATGCCGCCCGCATGCTTCCACGTTGTCGCCGCCTCGTCATCGCCACCCCCCTTTGGCATTTCACTCCTGTCGTTCGGTTTCGAAATTTTTGGGTGGACGCCGGATTTCTTATCAGAGAGGCACTGCGGGCGTTCATCATTTCGACGGAGGCTAGGCCCAGTGATCATGGCAAACGTTGAACGTTTGAACGTTTGACTAACGTTTGCGTTTGCAAAATATATGTCAAACGTGTATCAAACGTGAGTGAGGCGCTGGCTGCGCCTGCAGTGGGGATCCGAGTGTGGTCGGCTTGTGAACACTCGAGCCACACGGGCAGGATCTTCATGCCCGGGGCCCCAGAAAGTGGGAGGGAACACTTTGAAGGCTAGTATCTCCCTGTATCTCCCTGTGCACGCCCAAGGAGAACCAGAAGGATGTCTTGTTCCCTTATTTGTCGTGTCCGCCTGCAGCCACGTGGACAAGTGCTATCAAGGGTCGTGTACTGTGTACAGACCCGGTCCATCGATAGGCAAACGTAACGTTTGCACGTTTGTCAAACGTTTGCGTTTGATAAATCTTGTCAAACGTACGTTTTGCAAACGTTTGATAACATCACTGTGCTAGGGGGGGAGAAAACAATACAACTACAAAGTGCTTACTACAAACGCTTACGCCCGCCCATGGCCGGGCGGTGAAAGGAAGATACTTTGTAGGAAATACTTGAGGAGACTGCCAGTTGTGAAAGCACAAAGTATCTTCCTTTCACCGCCCGGCCATGAAAGGCAATCGTTTATTTCCGGCAGTTTATTTCCGGCAGGCTTTTGCTTCACGTTGGATATGGCCAGAGGACGGGTAGTTCGAGTAAGGGCAAACGGAGGCTGATCAACCGCAACCATGTTGGACGCACCAATGTGGGACCTGGCACGAAATCACTGTCATGCATCCGGTCGCGGGAAAGCCCCGCTTGCGTCCACCAGCGCGAAGCTGTGCTGCTGCTTCACACCCACCCTGACCACCTAGCGTCCCCTGCCGTCGAGACGGCAGCGCGATCCAGCCAAGACAACTCCGATGCTTCGTTGTCCGCATCGGGCCTAGACGGACTCCAGATGCGCAAACTCTTTCGAACGATGCACACGGGTATCCTTCAAGCAACCTCTAACTATCTGTTACGATATGCGTATCCGGATCTGAAAGCCGACGACTTTGTAACACTTTACCGCAACCGAAGTCGCGAACCGGGTTCGGTTTGCACTGCAAAAGCAGCATAATTGTGTCTTGCGCACGAGCGCGGAAATCCGCCACCTGCCATTCGGCTAGATATTGCAAGAACACAATTGCGAACTGCATAATATCCCTGGGGGAAGAGCAATCGTCCTGGTCGGAGTTTTCGAAAAAGCAGAAAGAAAAAGGAGCACCGACTGTTCGTTTTCCTTGCACCTTCGCTTCCTCCCTGCAGGTCAAAGAAGCAAGCGAGTACGGACACTGGAGGCAAGGAAGAAGCTGGGGTCAGAGCGCACGCGAGTCCTCTACTCCCGCTGGATAGCGACAGGATATAGGAGGACTGGCAAAACTTATACGCGTGCACGAGGGCTCGGGTATACATGTATGTAGAAGGGAACAGTTGCCTCGTCGAAAGGCAGACGACGATCGGGTAGGACGAGCCATCATCATTTGTGTTACTCCACAGTTCCGGTTCTGTGCACCGCTTTGCTCGACGTGTTTTCCGATCGGCTTTTTGAAGCCATGCCAGTGTAGAGTTGAGTATGGTCTCGCTTCGTGTTGAATGGAGCCGGAGGAGCGTTGAACGCTGATGCCCGCCACCAAACCCAGATTTACCTGTGTTTCGTGTGGGCTACAGCACAGCTACTCCTGTGAGATTTTGCAGCTGGCGGTCTCAAGTATTTCCTACAAAGCAGGTGCTTATACAGCAAAAGAATTACCACAGTGTGTGGCACGACTGCAAAATGGCCTAGTTTACTGGGTACCAGCGTACTGGTGGCGTGTCTTCGGTTTGGAGCAGTCGTTTGCTCGGTGTTGCGTTCACATCGCGTGGTGTGCGGCGTTTCAGTCAGCAAGTTCGACACTTAACGGGTGGACACACGGTTTCACTGCGTGATGCGGGACATTTCCTTCCAGCCCGCCGAGGTGCGGTCTTCCTTCCACAGCGACACGGTGTGGTCCTCGTACGAGATGGCAAGCACGCTGCCGGTGAGCGACCACGACACCCTGCAAGGGGTCAGGTCCGATCCGCCGACCTGCTTGTTCTTCCAGTCCTTGTCCGGCATCTCCTGCCGCCAGACGAGGACCACTTTGTCGTCGGCGCAGCTCGCGATGTAGTCGAACGGCAGCCCGCAGTTCTGCGCCCACTGCACGTCGCGGATGGCGACGACCCCGTTTTTGCTGTGCTCCGCCATCGTGCTCGAGACCTCCCACTTCATCGTCTGCGGGTTGAGGCCCCACACGCGCAGCGTCCCGTCGCAGCCACCGGTCACGAACCGCCGCTGGCCGGCGAGCGCCTGCAGACTTGCAGACGGCTGGATCAGGGTCCCGGAGCTGAAGAACGGCGCCCAAGAGATCCCGGTGACGCCGCCGTGGTGGGCGGTGAAGACCGCGGCCTCCCACTCGCCCTTCGGCGGCTTCGTCATGACCACCACGGAGCCATCCGCGCCGCCAGACGCGACGTGGCACCCGTGCTCGAACGGAGCCCAATCAACCGCCACCGCCCCGCCTTCGTGTACATGCGGAGATGTGTACACGCACCGGTAGCCTTCTCCCACGTCGCGCCAGATGTGCACCTTCCCGTCCTCGCCGCACGAGGCGAGCGTGTTCACGTTTCCGACGGCGCGCGGGTGCGCCCACGCCACCTGCCACACGCCGCCGCCCACGTGCGCGTCGATGCTGTGCAGCTCGGTCTCCTGGTCGCCCTTGACCTCGTGGATCTTTATCTTGCCGTCGGAGCCCGCCGTCGCCAGGAAGCGGTTGTTAACGTCGGCCTGCGCACATTTTTTAGAGCTAACGTTCGCTCCAGGGCTTACGCTCCAAATTAACGTGCGGAACGTGTGGATTTCCGCACGTCAATTTCTTTTGAACGCCTCCCCCCCCCCCCCCCCCACGTGTGGATCCACAGGTACCACACGTGAATTTTGATGTATTTTTTCCCCCACATGTGCTTGCCACAGGTTGGTCCACATGCAGGGGAGTCTAGGCACACAAGTCGCCAAGGCCGCACACAGCCAGGTGTCGCCAAGTCCAGTAGTTACGCTATCTCTTTTTGCCCGCCGCACATACGGGAAGGTCTTTTCTCCCTCGAACCCCACGTGTGGACCACACGTTTTTTCTGAGACCGAAAACGGAGCGTAAGCCCTGGTTCGCTTGAAATTCCGAAGTTTTAGGATGTCCGTGTGACCGTTATTTGATGGTGTTCTGTTAGAGCAAGAAAGGTGCGGGTTGTTTCGTTCGTGTACACCTTCGTTGTAGGTAACCCCAGTGTAGGCCCAAAAGGCACCTTCCCCGCGTAGATTGCCACCGATTTAAGCCGTCTGCTGGCTCGCCATGTTCGGAGCTGTTTGCGACGGACACATTTTTGTTGGTACTAAAGTACTCGAAGGGCTGACTTGTGCTTACTTCGAAGGAGGCTAGAGGGGTCAAAAAGATCAATGCTTTGCTGCTGTGCAGAGATGTGTTACGAAACCTATCCACGGAGCACTGCGCGCGGTTTCCCATTTTGGAGCCGTAGAACTCTCGAGTTTGACCCATAGATTTTCCCAGGAAGGCTTTCAGCGCCCTGGGCAACCTCCGTCCCTCCGTCCGTAAGGGGTAATAGACAGGGAATTGAACGCACCTGGACGTCGTGAATGCATCCTTCGTGCGTGGTTTCGACGACCTGCTTGCTTGCCATCCCGCGACCACGCCCCCCCGTCCACCCATGCTGCGTGTGATCACGTTCGTGTCTGGGTGAGAAAGAGAGGAGGGGACACATCTTGGCGCGCTGTCTCTGAAACATGACAACGTCACGAGCCACGAGCATGAGACAGGCCCTCTAGCTTCTTTGCCACGCACTAACTTGGAGTTCAACCCGCAACATTGCTGACGGTAAACACAGGCGACTGTGGTCACACGGTTAACAGGATCTTCGACCTGCTCGCACGGAGTCTAGTACAGCATGGCTGTCGATACGCGATTGCTTCCCATTTTGACCTAACAAAACGTCGAGGGACAACTTCGCATCGACTGATAATGCAACAGATCCAAAATGTCGTTTTGTACTAGCAACTACCCTCTCTGCAGCTCTATCGACCGGCGCCCCGGATACTGCCAACTGATTGGTGCGCCCTGTCCAGCAGAGCCCACGACAAATTTGCCCTGTTTCCTGGAGCCAGGCTTACTAGAGTAGTTTCATAACAGTCGAAGTCACGATGGCCACAATCATGTTGCTGGGGGTCTGGCCGTTATTTAGCTTAAAACGCCGACGGCACCTCGATTGACTGAGAATAGAATCAGACTGCCCTTTTCGTCGTTTTAAGACTCTTCTGCTGCCCCTGAAGGCATGTTGTATGTTGCTCATGAGCGCCACGTGGGGAAAGGAACCTGGTGGCTGCGATCCTGTCCTACTTGGGAAGTCAGAGGCGACTCCACATATTGATGCTGATGACATGAGGCACATGTTTTTTTACCGGTGTTGTTTTGGTTTCTTTTCCATCTGACTGTGAAGCATACCGCGAGAAGCCGCACTGAAAGGGAGACGCTGTCAACGGATTCAGCAAGGAAAAGGTGGACTGAGTTCAAACGGCTGCAGAAGCCAGATAGAGGGAAACGCATCCCGCAAAGGGTGGGGGCAGTGTTGGAATGTCGACGAGGAAGGTGCAGATGAAGTGAGTGACCCCTCCCCCCCCCACACCGATGCCACCTAACACAGAGGTACGCAACTCGCTCCCAACCAGGCGGCACGTCCGCCAAGAAAGCACGGAGGAGACCTTCGCATTCAAGTCCGTTTTCTCCGAATGTCCGAGGATCCATTCCTAACTTGCCAACAGAGTCGCGGACTCCCTTCCTCTCTGCTCTACCAAGCCGGTTCATCCCTATACCCTGAAACTGCATCCAATTGCCTGCCGCTGTGTAACACGGTGCCACGGAACACCACGGTCGATCAGGTCCATCCTTATCCCCATGGAGCTGCAGTTGACAGTCTATCAGGAGGGGACGACCGGCTTGCTTACGAAGAAGAACACGCACATCAAACGTGCTCGACCAAAGCATTCGATGTTGCTTGCTGCTGGGATCTTCGTCCACGTCCAGTCCAGTGTACTGTCGTGGCACTAACAATGCGTTGTTAACGCAAGAAATTACGATGAACGACAAAGACGAGTTAGAGTGCCTTTGACCATCTCTCCAGGGAGCTGTCCCCCCTGTGAGCTGGTTGCCGCTTTACGTACATGTGGAAACCTTCCGACTGGTACCTTCCGACTGGTACCTTCAGACTGGTACGAAAGTACGCAGCCTTTTCAAAACGGGTTCCCGTCTACCCCTCGCCCACTGGAAACCCACGCGCGCCTTGAGTTCATTCGTTGGGGCTATGCACAACGACGAACTGTTTCGACGGCATCTGACGGAGAGGAACCGAACGCGGGCCGGCTGCTGCCTTTCCTCGCCGCAGTTTGCCGCTTTGCTGTGCCCCACAGCGATTGCTCAGCGCCCGGGTGAGATATCACTCGAAAGTTGTATGTAGCAACCTACGCACTGAAAGGTGCCTTCGCAGACCTGGGAACCACTCCGTCGACGGTAAGTGGATCTTCAGCAGTCTTATGCAGTGCACGTACTCTCCGGTCGCAAAGTGAGAAGCTCAGCGCCATGCACGGCAAAGACGCATTTGCTAGTGCGCACATACACCGGACTTCGAGGTTGGGGGTTTCTTCTGTATGCATAAGGTCTGCGCGCCTGCATGAAATATTTCCGCGCGGACGCGTCTGCGACGGCGTTTTCCAAAAGAATCAGCAGACGCAGGCACATGTCTGCTGACACAGCGCTTGCCTGGGGCCCGTGCCCTTGGTCACGATTTTGTGTGTATCATTGCGTTTGAAATGCTCAAAGCAGCGAGGCCGCGCGCGGGGGGGGGGTGCCTACTTGCGCGCGTGGTAGCCGAAGGGTGGGCTCCTTGGTGTACTCCCCGATCTGGACGGTCAGCGGCCCGTGCCCTTGGTCACGATTTTGTGTGTATCATTGCGTTTGAAATGCTCAAAGCAGCGAGGCCGCGCGCGGGGGGGGGGTGCCTACTTGCGGGCGTGCACCATGATGATGTGGTAGCCGAAGGGTGTCCTGATGGGCTCCTTGGTGTACTCCCCGATCGGGACGGTCAGCGCCGCTTCCCAGAAGGTGGGGTCCAGCTCCGTCTTCCTCTTCCAACCGATAAGCCCGGAGCGCCCCGCCTTGTCGAGGGAATGGGTGCGGGCGGCCTCGTTGAAGGTGATGGTCCCGTCGTTGATCAGCTTGAGGATGTTGAGGGCTTGCCCGTGCTTCTCGAACAGAATGTGCCGCACCTCCTGGCTGTCGACGCCTTTCTCGACCACCTTTTCTTCGGGCTTCGCTCCTTTCTTCGCGCCACCCTTCTCAGCCTGCGCCGGCCCTTTGCTCTTGCCCATGTTCTTTCCCCTTAAG
Organism: Diplonema papillatum; assembly: GCA_030068145.1. Classification (NCBI taxonomy): domain Eukaryota; phylum Euglenozoa; class Diplonemea; order Diplonemida; family Diplonemidae; genus Diplonema; species Diplonema papillatum. The sequence goes on along the minus strand of JAPJBO010000041.1, from coordinate 400,142 downwards.
AAGTGTCTGCGGGTACCTACATTGGCATTGCTAATAACAACGATGATTCAGGATTCTCCGGGTAAGTCTCCGGATCTTTCTCATCACGGTAGGGAACTTTGGCTCTCGTGCTAATGACTGTGTGGAGCACAGACAGCGCGTGTACGTGCTTCAATACTAGACCGATGATTCAGGATTTACAAGTCGTCTCCGGGGAAGTATCCGGATCTTTCGTCAAATCTGTTTTGCTGCATGTGACCCTCTCATCACGGTAGGGAACCTACCGGCTCTCGTGTTAATGACATGTGTGAAGCACAGACACGCGAAAGCGCTGTACGGAACCCCTGTATACCAACCGTCCAAGACGTGCGAGCCTTGACAAGAGCAACGACAGCAGTCTTCCGCACAACATAAGGATGCAGAGTGCACTGAGACATCCTAGGCCGATCCGACTTGTATGCGAGAACGATTCTCGCATTCTCGCATAAAATTCTCGCATGTGAGAATGATACGAGTGAAATGTGAGAATGTGTAACCCACTCAAGAACCTTGTATTTGACCCGTATTCGAGGCTCCGACCAAGTGGAGATAGCAAAAGAACGAAGAAAGGCTACGCCAACTGCAGGCTAGGGGCCCAATTTCGACCCCTGGCCCGGCACCAGTCGATGTTCTGCTTCCCAGCGGTAAATGGCGAATGGAATGGTGCGATGCTTTTTCAGTATAGCATTCAGCGTGCCAGGAGGAGACTGCGCGTTCTCGGAAGAGAATCGCAGGAAGCCTTCAGCAGCGGCTCTTGGGCACAAAAAAGAAAAAAAAAAGACGTGTACGCGGAAGGGAGAAACATACTGTCGAGGTCGGTGGCCGAAAACGAGAGAAAAAACAAAAGGAAAGACCTGGTGCAAAGGAACTGCGTGAAGAGATTACTTCACGAACAACGCAGAGGCCGGCACTGCTGCGCTTGTTGGCAGCAGCTTCTTCCGCCCGTTAGTCTGCTGGCTACCCAGGATACTACCGTTGCAGCAGGAACTGTGTACCCCCCGAAGCGGACTTGAGGATTCCCACAATAACTTAAAGGACTATTCTCCGCGCCGCGCAGAACGGCAGCCCGCCGACCGAAGCCCGCCGACCGAAGGCCGGTTGAAGTCGGGCATGCCGCCTTCCCCGCGCAGGGAGTAGACGACCCGCAGGTGGGCCGAGTCGTCGAAGGGGCCGAGCAAACGGAACCCCATATGCAAGTACTACATGAGAAACTTTGGTGGGATCAGGCACCATGCAGAACACCCTTTTCGCGACTTTTGATCAAACAACCAATCACACAGCCATGTGAAAACCTGAGCAAGGACCAGCAACGTGCATAACAACCTTTCACGACCTTTAGTCACACAGTCAGCCAGCAGGTTGGGGTTGTCCCCCGGCGCCGGCTGCGTCTGGACGGGAGGCACGCGGCGGTACTTCGCGAGCGCCTTCTCGCGGCCCCCCAGCACGTGCGTCGTCAGCCGCGCGAACGGCCGCGTGCAGAACCTGGCCAGGCACAGCACCGGAAGTCCCATGACCAGCGCAATAACCCAACCCGCGCAACACCCGCAAAGCCCCGTGCTGCTGGTGTACGCAAACGGCCCAGCAAGGATCGGGCACCGCCCTTTCGCGACGTTTAATCAAAAACGCCGTCTCACGGCCATGTGAAAACCTGAGCAAGGATCAGCAACGTGCATAGCAATCCTTTCACGACCTTTAGCCACACAGTCAGCCGGCCGGGCTCGCCACCGGGCGCAGACGAGGAGACGTGCTGCTGGCGGCAGAACGCTGCGACATGGCCCCCCCCACCGGCGACCACACGTCGTCAGCCAGCGGGTTGGGGTTGTCCCCCGGCGCCGGCTGCGTCTGGACGGGAGGCACGCGGCGGTACTTCGCGAGCGCCTTCTCGCGGCCCCCCAGCACGTGCGTCGTCAGCCGCGCGAACGGCCGCGTGCAGAACCCTGCGGCGGTGACCAGGCACAGTACCGGGACCCCTATGACCAGCGCTATAACCCAACCCGCGCAGCACCCGCAAAGCCCCATGCTGCTGGTGTACTTCACGCCGGAGTGCACGAAGTCGACCACACGCGACCGGCACCGCTGGCCCACCGGGCACGAACAACCCGTTGCGAACTGGAAGGGCCCGGCCGAGCCGGCCTGCGGCACCGCGCAGCCGTATTTTTCGCTCGGATTCAGCTTCCGCGCCGCGAAGAACGGGAGCCCGCCGACCGAAGGCCGGTTGAAGTCGAGCATGCCGCCTTCCCCGCGCAGGGAGTAGACGACCCGCAGGTGGTCCGAGTCGTCGGAGGGGCCGGGGGTTGTTTCCTTCACGACGGCGATTCCGTGCTTCTCGACCGCGGCGCGCACGTCGGTCCAGCCGCCGCCGTCGCTGCCGTACTCGGCGGAGACGATCAGGCCGACAGTGCCCATTGCCGGCACCAGCGGCGGGTCGCCGCCCGCCACGGTCCCGTTCCTAGCGAGCAGCACACGCCGGCGCCGCAGCACGACCATCTCCCGCAGCGGCAGGCACGGCCGGTCGTTCTCCGCCGCGCGCGCCGGCAGCAGCAGCAGCAGCAGCGCTGCGACCCGGCACCGCCACATCTGTCTCCAACGCCCCCACCGAGGCTGCAAGCCTCCCCTCCCAGGGATGGGAAGCCTTTGTACTGATCGAATTGAAATACGCAAGTACTACATGAGAAAGTTGATTTTTGTGCTGATCACGTGATTTCAAGAGTTGGAAAACCTAACGTAGCCTACACCACGCACTTATCATGCCGAGGCCAGGGGTGGGGCTCCTGAACGACGGCGATCCCGTGCTTCTCGACGGCGGCGCGGTCGGGTCCAGCCGCCGCCGTCGCTGCTGTACTCGGCGGAGACGATCAGGAGACGATCAGGAGACGATCAGGCCGACGGCGCGTATCGCCCGCGTCAGCGGCGGGTCGCCGCCGGCCAGCAGCACGACCATCTCCCGCAGCGGGGGTTAGGGTCTTCGGATCCGTAGCTTATCCGTTTCCAGCGACAAACGGGCTTCGGCTCGCGAATCCTCGTTTGGAGGCACCAGTCAGGTGGGGAGTTTGGCTGGGGCGGCTCATCTGTTACACATTAACGCAGGTGTCCGAAGGCAAGCAGGCAGGGCCGGTCGTTCCGCCGCGCGCGCCGGCGCCAGCGGCAGCAGCAGCAGCACTGCGACCCGGCACCGCCACATCTGCCTCAAATGCCCCCACCGAGGCTGCGAGCCTACTGATCGATTTGAAAGATGCAAGTACTACATGAGAAAGTTGATTTTTGTGCTGATCACGTGATTTCAAGAGTTGGAAAACCTAACGTAGCCTACACCATGCCGAGGCCAGGGGTGGGGCTCCTGAACGACGGCGATCCCGTGCTTCTCGACGGCGGCGCGGTCGGGTCCAGCCGCCGCCGTCGCTGCTGTACTCGGCGGAGACGATCAGGAGACGATCAGGAGACGATCAGGAGACGATCAGGCCGACGGCGCCTATCGCCCGCGCCAGCGGCGGGTCGCCGGCCAGGGTCCCGTTCCGAGCGAGCAGCACGCGCCGGCGCCGCAGCACGCCGAGCCTCCCCCCCCCCCCCCAGGGATGGGAAGCCCGCGTTCAGATCGATTTGAAATATCACTCATTCCACGAAAAAGTGTCACAGATTTCGGCTTTTTTCGGAGTTCTGCCGAAATATTCCATTTGCATGGTCCGACAACGGCCGGTTTCGAGATTTTGAGGATACGATTGAATCCATTGAGGACAGGGCTTTCCGACACTTGAACTCACCAACACTCGAGTGTCCGTCGAGTGCTACGAGTACCTATGTTGGTACGCTCAAGAATGAATGATACGAATAAGCGGCTGATAGCGTTCGGCGTTAGTTGAGAAAGGGCAGAAGTGTCAAAACAGAAGGGGGGGGGTGAGAAAAAACTGAAAACGAAGAAAGGAAAGGAAAACAAAGTGAAAGAAAGATTGACGAGAGAAAAAGAAAACAAGCAGCAAAAAAACAAAAGCCCCCGCGCGCGGGGGGGGGCGGCGGGGTGGAGGCGGCCTTGTCCAAAGATGTCAACGACTGCGGTCTGATCCGACGATAGATTCGTTGTCGTTAGCTGCTTGCGCACTATGGATTTGACAGCGCCGTTTTCCCCAGTGCCACACAACATCCCTATTGATTTTTCACACACGAGACGAATGCGCGACAGAGTGGCAACGCGCCAAAGGGACTCATTCGGTAGCTCACGACAAAAAGCAGTAGTAGTAGTAGTAGTAGTTTGAACTTGCTATGCACCAACAATCTGTGACGATAGACTGCGCAGTAAAAGCAGTAGTAGTAGTGGTATGTGTCATCCTAATCCGGGAACAAGTCAGGGAGAAGAACGGACCAATCTTTACAAACAAACGAGTGACGTAAGGTGGTCGCTTGAGCGGCGCCAATCCGAGCACACAGCAGCAGTGACGCGTCGGCTGCATTTGCACTTCAGGCTGGGGCTGCCGTCATGAGCGTCGACGGCTAGCGAGTGTCGGCAGAGGGTGCAGTGGTCCGAACACGGTAGCTCACGACACGCTCCGAAGAAAAAGCAAAACCAAAAAAAAAGAAACCCCGACCTTGCCGGGGGGTTGGGTGGGGAAAACTTTAGTTTAGTGTGTAAGAAGAACTCTGCCATCTGTTTTTTCGTGGTTCGTTGCTCTTCGAGCTCAGCATTGGCACTACAAACAGAGAAATGGGTCGACAAAAGGCGGACCATCATCAGCGCGGAACCTAAGTGTCTTCAGGACAGCTCAGCTATGGAAGTCTGGTTTGCCAGGCGGCTGCTCGTAGCTCGGGACAGCCTGACAGGGAGACGGGGGGTGGGGTTGGTATACTCGAGAACGTAGAACTCACTGGAAGAAACCGTTGACGATCCTGTACAACACAGATATCCTGACAACCTATCTGATGGGTGCGCGGAGGAGTTGCGATGAAAACATACATCGGTTTCTGCCCAGCATTCGCGCCAAGTCGTCCCACGTATCGTCCTGTCCTTCCTGGCATCGGCAACCCTATATGCCACTCTCCTCCCTGTTGCGCGCTTGGCACTCTGCGATAGGCCCTGGTTCTCTCGCCACTGCAGAAAACGATAAGCGACGACCCAACGGTCGGTACACATGCCCCATCTCTGTTCGTGGCGCCCCGGGTACGGGAAAATGCAAGGAAGAGGAGACTGCGACCAAAAAATAAAAACTCAACAAAAAAAAAAAAACACAAACACAAAAAGAAGAAAAAAAAAAAAAACCCCCACGGGAGGTCGTGCATAGCGCATTTCTTCCGGGGAGACCACAAAAAAACAAAAGACAAATCAGGTCTCGTCCTGCACCGTCCCTTTCAAAAAAATGAGCACCGCTGACGAACCCTACACGATGTGCTGAACTGGTTGCCATTTTCTAGTTTGCGCCATGTTTCGCCGGGGGGTTTTTGTTTTTCGTCATCAACCGGCATTTTTAGAGCTAAAGTTTGCCTGAGTTACTTTTATCAAGTCCCCACAGTTGACCCGTGGAAGAATCGCTCTTGAGCTAGTTCTCGAGTATTTTCTTGAGGTTGGCTTTTTCGATGGAATTTTACGGATTTCGAAGGTTTTTAGAGTTATAGTTCGCTTGAGGATTTCGAAGGTTTTTGTCCGCCTGCACGAAGTCGTTCTTCCTGTGCGTTGAGGGTCTTCGGATGAAGAGCGCTTGTCTTGTTGAGTCCAACGGAAACCTGTATTTCTTTTTTTGCCTGCCGCCCGTTTTCGAAGTGGGAGGGTACCAGGGAAAGCCTGCTACACGGGAGCCAAGCTTCACGTGTTCGGCGGTACTGCAGAGCCACGGGCCTACGGGTCAAGTGGCTACCGATTTCCCAAACTAAAGCATCAAGGCGTGGCGCACCTTGGGGCTTGGCGCTCGCGCTGAACACAAGCTCGTCGAGACGGTCAGCCGCAGGGCTGAGCGGACGGGGTTGTGGCACTGTGCTGCCTCCGACTCAAGCTTTGCAAGCTGTGGTTGTGACCGTCACGTTCCTGGACCAGGAGCGGCCTTTTTCTTTTTCTTTTCTCTTCCTGCCGCCGCCCCTGCGGAACTTGGGTGCACGAATCAAAACCGGAGAGAAGCGATGGCAGAGAGAGGCCGGTCATCACGCAGAAACCGTCCCCGGCTCGCTATGCTTAACTCTCGCTCTGCCACGGCCGCACGCACTAGCGAAAGATCGCTCGTCGGGGAAACCTGCCTGGGGAGAAATTTGTTTGTGCGTGCCGGGCGATCGTTTTCCCACTTCTATTTACCCTGTGTATATTCAGGTAAGGAATTCTGATCAACTACCAAAACACGCTGCCTACGTCTTTTTAGCCTGCACAATACATTGAAGGGCAACCCGCAAGATTGTTCGTACTAGAAATCTTAGTTTTGGTGTTTAAACAGAACACTGCTTCGCATGCATGGTTGATGCTCGCATCAAGTGGGGGGGACGAGGATTTTTGAGCTGTCCGGGTTGTGATTCCCCCCGTTTGGAAGCGTACAGGGTTTGTGTGTGCTGTGGTTGTTCGACGTGTGTTTGGGTGGGTGTGTTGAGAGTTAGTTGGTTTACGGGTTCGAACTGCACGAGGTCCTTTGTGTTGCGGTTTCGGGGTTTTAACGGAGGTCTTTGTGTTTAGGTTTTGGATTCGTTCGGGTGCTACGGGTTTTTGTGTTGCAGAACAGCGGCGCACTGTGTTCCTTAGGTGTCGTTTTCATCGTGGGGGGGACCGTAGTTTAATGTTCAGACACATGGTTGATGCTGTGCATCACAGGGAGCCAACCTCAAAAGCTCGGGCTAAAACTGGAGCTAAAAAGCGGGTGGCACAGTCAGACAGTTTTAGCGTTTATTGTGGTTTAGAGGTTCGGTGTTTTAGGGTCTCCGGTTGACCATTGAGGCTGTGAGGCGGGTAGTATGAGGGTAGTAGGTATGATTATACACTTTAACTACGGATAGCCAAGTTTGTAAGTGTCACCCGATTGACGGTTGTGACTTGGGCACACCCTCTTTAACTCCAGCTCTCTCAGGCTCCACTGAGCAAGTCTTCTTCGAAGCATGAGGGGAGGGGTGCTTGCTTGGACAAAGCTGCCTCTTTTCAGTTCCCGCGAAAAAGCCTCGCGGTCAGCGCTTGTTTAGTTGCATTCATCTCAGTGGCCACTCGGTGTGCCGTGAACTATAGGTGAAATGGCGGTGGGCGCCGCGTGTCGATGCACACGCGACGAGGAACAAAAACAGCGGAACAACGCAAAGAAATTGTCCCCCACCCCCACCTCTCCCCCGAAAAAAAGAAGAAGAAGAAGAAGAACGGTGTGTTTGCGTGCCCAAGAAAAAAAAGATGCTTGTTCAATTTTCCTTGCAATTACTGCTGTTTCGTCATCAAAACAAGGCCAAGGGGCCATTGAGAAAAACGTGTCAGAAAGCAGCAAATCTCCCCAAGGGGCAGAACCCTTTCAGCACATTCGGGCAGCTCAATTCGTTGAAGATTGAAAAGTCTCATTTTCACCCCGATCTGGGTATACACAACCTGGTGTGAGAACGAGGGATCACCGACACTGTTTTCCGCCGCCCCCACAGCAAACGCCCACTACCAGGGAATGCTTCGTAGCTGCGGGAAAGCCGACGATGCATGGTCCACAGCGCGATGTAGCATTATTGAGACGCAAGCCGACAAGAGGCCGAAGATGAAAGAGGTGAACAAGAGGGGGTGAGAAAAATGGGGGGGGGGGGGGGGTTGCTTTTCTTTAGGGGTGGTTAGTTACCAGGGGATGCCTGCTACACGGGAGCCAAGCTTCACGTGTTCGGCGGTACTGCAGAGCACGGGGCCACGGGCCTACGGGTCAAGTGGCTACCGATTTCCCAAACCAAAGCATCAAGGCGTGGCGCGTCTTGGGGCTTGGCGCTTGCGCTGAACACAAGCTCGTCGAGACGGTCAGCCACAGGGCAGAGCGGACGGGGTTGTGGCACTGTGCTGCCTCCGACTCAAAGCTTTTCAAGCTGTAGTTGACCATCACGTTCCTGGACCAGGAGCGGCCTTTTTCTTCTTCTTCTTCTTCTGGGGGTGGTTTGTTCGTTTTGTGTGTTGTAACGAGCCACGGGCGTCGCTGAGATCGTGGTATGTCAGATGGGCATGCGCAGCTGTCGTGCGCCGAGAACGACGTCCCGGCGCGGTTGAAGGCAGACGGGGGGAGGGGGAGTCTTACTCATCCCTTCTGCGTCTCCTGTCTCGGTCGCTCCTGTCCCTGTCTCTGTCTTTGTCTGTTTCGTCCTGTTCGTGGTGTTTTCGTTTTCGTTGACACAAAATAAAACGCACTCTTTCTTTTGCACGACTGCCCGGCCAAATCAACGCGGGGCAGCCCGACACAGCCGGGTTGTCCCTGTGGTAATTTTCTTTTCTGTCTGTCCGCTGAGTTTTCTGCTGCCCTTTTCTGACGTGTAGGCGCTTTGAGGACCACAAAGACATTCCAGGAAGCCTAGGAATACATCAACTACACGACGAAGCTGCAGGGACGTTGCTCGGAACAGGACCGTCAGACTTTTCTGCCAGAGTCAGGTGCTTCAAACGCCAGCCGCGGCAAGCATCTGACAGACAGTAAATCTATCTTCTTGCCTCGAGAAGTTGTTTTCTTGCGTTTAATTCATGTCCCACCAACCAAAGGATCATTTATGGTTAGCTCTCCTTAGCTGTCTTGCTGTTGCCCCGCTTGCCCGCGCAGGGCGATCGGTCCACCTACCGCAGCAGTCAGCCAAGACACTTGCTAAGTGTTCCTTTTGGGAACGAGAGGTCAAACGCACTTTGAGAGTGTAAGTTCGCACAGGGATCCGAGGTTTTTAAAGTCTCCGGGTGACCATCGTCGGAAAGGTTCCTGTTAGGTATCGTAATACTTGTATCGGTGGATGCTGGGAACCGTGAAGACCGCGGCCAGACGCGTCTTCCCCGGAGCTTCATAGAATTGCTTTAAAGCTGTCTGTCACAGAAGCACGAAACGGTACGATCAAGGAGGTAGTCACCTGGTGACTGAATACACGTGTCCCAGAACTGCACGAACATTTGTCTGAGCAGCTCTTCTCCGGTAATGCGTGCCGCCTATGAGGACGACAGGAACGTTTTTGCAACGATTCAGAAGCAGCATCACCCCTTCACATCTGCCAAGGTGGCACAAACTGGACCTTACGTCTACCTGAGGGGCTTCCTTTGAAAATGCAACGCACGGAGCTGGTTAATCTTGCGACAGGGCTGCAAGTGCCTTGCCGTACAAAGGCATCAGCGTTGACTTACGGCTGCAGCTCGGCGATGCTCTCTTTGATCGTTAAACTCAGTCTCCCCTCGCCTGGCGTAGCAAAATAGCGTTTTTGCTGGTGTTTTCCACCGCAGATGAGGGCCTCCTGGTCTCCCAGTATGAATTTAAAGTGAATTTTGGCGGTTGAAGTAGCCTGGGGTAAAAGGGTGGCACGACTTTGGACAGCATTTTTGACAGGCATCATCGGTGCAGATATTCTGCATTCTAACCGCAGACTATCACGGTAACACCATGGCCTATCAGGAGGGGGTGGATTGCAAGAACGTGCTTGGAATGGATATGTGCTCAACACCGCACTAGTCCCGTCTGCTCGATCAGGAGGGGGTGGACCGGCGTAACTACGCAATCGTGGGCGCCCCCACCCAAAGCTATACAGCGGACCACCGATGAAACAGGATTTCCAGCTCCCGAGTACCCACTGTAGAGGTGCCGCGACGGCCCTTCGAAGATGACGCGTGGAAACCTAGCACTAACTATTTTCTTTTTTGTTCCTGTCGGCATCTGGTGCCCTTTTGCTGCCCGGGGGCGTGACTAGTATGAGTTCTCTCCCTCGGCTTCTAGTCGGGGGGGGGGGGGGGTTTTGTTTGCACAGGGAACATCTTTCATGGCGATCATCTCTACGAAAAGGTAAAAGTTTAGCCAAATGCTCTACTGCCTCTGCCCCCTTTTTTTTTTTGCCCACCAGCCAGCAAGGTACCAGGGAAAGCCTGCTACACGACACAGGGAACCCAAAAACATTCGGAAACCCAAGGAAAGTTTGATCCACACCGCTGTGGGTTGATACAAAAAGGGCGAGCGCACAACGTGTCGCCAAACCGCCGGGACCCTGAAAGGACCCTGAAAGACCCCTGTTTTGCCGGAAAAAGGGGGGCCCCAGCCAAGCTTCACGTGCGGGCGGTACTGCAGAGTCATGGGCCTACGGGTCAAGTGGCTACTGATTTCCCTACCAACTAAAGCATCAAAGTGTGGCGCACTTAGGGCTTGGCGCTTGCGCCGAACACAAGCTCGTCGAGACGGTCAGCCACAGGGCAGAGCGGACGGGGTTGTGGCACTGTGCTGCCTCCGACTCAAGCGATGCAAGCTGTGGCTGACCGTCACGTTCCTGGACCAGGAGCGGGTTCCTTTCTTCTTCGAGAACACCAGCTCTCCACTTTTTGTTCTGGGGCATATCATCCCCAGGGAAGGCATCGGTTGGAGTTCCACAGACACTTGCCGTGAACCCTCCAGAACCCCCCCCTCCCCCCCTTGTAAAATTTCCACGGACGTGTCACGGCACGTCCAACCAGTTAGAAACCATTGCACCGACCACACCATGGTCACCACGACTGCACCGCGGGCACCACGACCACACCACGGGAACCACGACCGCGCCACGGGCAGACCCCCCCCCCCTCCCCAATTTTTAAAATCCACGGACGTGTCGCGGCACTCCAATGGGGAAAAATACACGGTGCACTAGTAAGGCCAATCACGAGTCATTTTAAAGTGAACTTACTAGTAAGAAATCTTACTAGTAATATGAGTCATTCTTAGTCATTCTTACTAGTGCCACTAGAAAGAATGACTAGTGGCACTAGTAAGACATTTTCACTAGCAATATTACTAGTAAAAACACTGAATACCTAATGACTAGTGCACCGTGTAAGGCTCGAGACCCCCTTTCCCCCCCCCCCCAGTGCTGATGCTAAGGCCCCTAAACTCGGCATCGTTGTCAGCCGGACGGCAAAGGGGTGGGTGGGTACCCCCCCCCCCCACCCCCCCCCCAGTGCTGATGCTAAGGCCCCTAAACTCGGCATCGTTGTCAGCCGGACGGCAACGAGGGGTGGGTGGGTAGAAGTAAACGTAAACGTTAACTGTTGGTCCATGCGGTGCGGAAATGTCGGGGGGAGTCTCAGTTTAATGTTTGGACAGAACCTAACACTATGCTATCACGAAATATTTTTGTGTTTCCAAACACGTGGGAACGCCTGAACACGCACTCAAAGATCGACTTATACGCAACACGCCTGAGGAAGCTGCTTCGGCATTTTTTTTGAGCGCTTACGCCCGCCACTAAACCCAGATTTACCTGTGTTTCGTGTAGGCTACAGCACATTTACCTCCTTTGATCCATCGCAACTGGCAGCCTCAAAAAACGTCCGCCCTCCAGCGCGGGGGATGAATGACCCGGTTGGCCACCTTCCACCCGGAAGCATTCGGCAGCCGGTACAAGCTTTGTTGAACGAGCATTCCGATCCCTCTCCTTCTGCCAGGAATGCGGCTTCTCTTGGACGAAACAATATTTCCGACCCATCAGCTCGCTCCGCAGCTCTTCTTCTGGACAAGCATCAGTTCCTTCTCCTGCGTTGCCTACCCTCTGCCTTGCTAAGTCATTTCTTCTCTCGCCACGGTGGTGCCGCACAGTTGGGACTCCGCAAGTCCGCGTGCCGATTGCAGTGCTCGCACGTCGAGACATGACTGTTGCGCGCAGAATTAAGGCCTTTTCTTCAAACACACCACTTCATGCGGCCAACAGCTTTTTAGCTTCGCCTTTTTCCTCCAATAACCAGACACGACCGGTGGGACGAGAGCCGACGAACACAACCAGACGAGCGAGCGAGGATTTTATTCCATCGGGTGGATGGAAGGTGATATCGCCCATTGGAATCACTGCCAACAGGCACACTTTATCCCTGCACTACTCCACTGCTTACAGTGCACTGCTGCCTCCTGTCGACAATTCGATTGCATGGGCGTACAGATTGGTGTCTTTCGACGTTTTGTGCTTGTGAGGTCAGCTTTGTGTGTGGTGTGACCGTATGAGGGGATTGAAGGGGGGGGAAATGTTCTTGCACAAGCATTGAGTTCTTTTAGGTACATGAAGCACTGTTCAGCAGCGGTTGCCAGATACTCCCGTAGCACCTATTCACGGGTTTGCAGGGGTAAAAAGGAAGCCCAGGGGGGGGGGGGGGAAGCTTTACTGTATCGGGCAAGGCTTTAACTCATGCTTCAGCCAGGTTGCCACTCTGCTGCCTTATCGCCAGGCTCCTGAAAGCGTACCCTTTCGCATACACACCTTTTTTACCAAACATGCAATGTTGGAGGAAATAAGACGCGTCGCAGTCCATCCACGGCGTTTCCTTAGGGCACAGGTACCACGTGTGGATTTTGACTTCTTTTTCCTCCGCATGTGCTTGCCACAGGTTGATCCACATGCAGGGGAGTCTAGGCCCACAACAGCCAGGTGTCGCCAAGTCCAGTAGTGAGGCTATTTTTTTTGCCCGCTGCACACAGGGGGAACTGACATGTCCAGCGTCATAATGTTGTTCCAAAAAACAATTCCCACCCCTCATCATTTTTCCGGTTTCAACCGTAGCTAGCCAGTGACGCGTTTTATGTTTAGAAGACGTCGAATGAGAGGGGGAGAAGGTTCCAAATCATACCCGGTCTTTCCGCTCCTTCTTTTCCTTCCTGCGCTTCTTCTTGTCGGACGAGTCAGACGATGAAGACCGACGGCGGCGCCGGCGGCTCTTGAAACCTGATGCTCGTGCCGTAAGATAGTTCTGCTCGTTGAGTGTTTGGGGAAGGTGTAAAAAACATTTTGGTAAACATTGTTTACCGATTTTTCAGAAAAGGGGGGGAGTTTAATTTTTAGGCAGTCGCATGCATGTTTGATGCTAGCATCAAGTCTTCGTCGAAGAAAGTGTAAAATGGGGGGGGTCGGTAAACATTCACTGTACTGTGGGTCGGGCCTGGCATGTCGCTCTCTATAGTGCGCCTTCGTCACAACCACACAGCCTGTTTGAGGCGGGGGGTGCCGTAAGGTAGTTCTGCTCGTTGAGTGTTTGGGAGGAATGCGAAGTAAGTTGTTGTGGGAACATGTCAGTTAGTCCGGCATGGGGAGAAAATCTTAGTTTAATGTTTTGGCAGAGCACTGCCTCTCATGCATGGTTGTTGCTGGCATCAAGCCTTCTTCGAGGAAGATGTTGTCTAAGAAAGGGATGAAAAATAGAAAGAGGTAAAAAGGGGAGTGTACGGCTCCCGAAGTGGGGTGAAACTTTGAGGGACTAGCCCCCTGCGTTTTTTCCCCGCGGCACCTCGTTCTTCGTCTCAGGTTTCGCTCTTGAACGCAGACAAGTCCAAAGTCAGAGCTCATCAGTGGGTCCTTTGGGATGGGGATTTTCAGTCCTGTTCCGGTGCGAGCACAACTTGGTTTCATTGTGATATCCTTCCTTCATTCGTTTTTTTTTTTATTTTTAAAAAGGGAGTTTGGATTGGATAGTGCTCGTAACCAACCGCCACGGGGCACTACTTTCAAGGGTTGAAAGTGTTTAAGCTCTCTCCAGGGAAACGATGTAGCTGCTTGTTGTGAACTTGATAGCACATTCTTCCCATGAGAGAAGGGACACTTGCTGGTCGTCGTAACATACGCAGTCGTCGTTTTCTCGCAGCACGGTGTAGTAGTGCCCGGCATGCACTTTCCCTGCGTGGGCAATGAAGCCAATTACTCAGTAAGTGTCTTCCCCGATCGTGATGGCTGGTTGAATGGGCGTGCGGACTTTATTTCCTCGCCGCAGGTACCAGGGAAAGCCTGCTACACGGGAGCCAAGCTTCACGTGTTCGGCGGTACTGCAGAGCCACGGGCCTACGGGTCAAGTGGCTACCGATTTCCCAAACTAAAGCATCAAGGCTTGGCGCACCTCGGGGCTTGGCGCTCGCGCTGAACACAAGCTCGTCGAGACGGTCAGCCGCAGGGCAGAGCGGACGGGGTTGTGGCACTGTGCTGCCTCCGACTCAAGCTTTGCAAGCTGTGGTTGACCGTCACGTTCCTGGACCAGGAGCGGCCTTTTCTCCTTCTTCTTCTTTTCTTCCTCGCCGCAGAGAGGGGGGAATGCAAGAACGTGCTTGGAATGGGTGGGTGCTCAACACCGCACTGGTCCCGTCTGCGCCGTGTTTCGGTCCTTTAAGCCACGGACACAGAAGGCGGACCATCATCAGCGCGGAACCAAAGTGTCTGCAGACAGGACTGCGGTGTGAGTCTGGTTTGTCACGCGGCTGTTCGTAGCTCGTCACAGCCAGGACCACCCGTGCTACTAGAGCACAGGCGAATCCGTCACAGGGAGAAGGCCCCTACAACCGTGTCTGAGCAATCAGTTAAAAAACTCAAGGTCCCCGCCCTGATTGTGACTGCGACTCGCTAGGCAGCACTGACTTGTCTACTTTTGACGGTGGCAATCTGCGAAGTAAACTCCGCAGAGCACAGTGGACATGGGGTTGCCGTGGAGAGGGGGGGGGGCGAAGGTCCAGAGTCTCCGGGGCCCAGGCCCCGGGCCCCGGGTAAGTAAGCGCTAGGGTCCAGAGAGGGTCCAGGCCCACGGTAATCACGCCATCCAAGGGATGGAATCTTCAATATTGCAGCTTCCACAACCGTAGAGGCTTGGGTATGGAGGGGGGATGAGAAAAGTGAGAGGGTGCAGTTCGGTTCGGGTGATGTGTCACTCCGTTGTGAAACCTTGTGAAGTCCCCTGACGCGTTTAGGGGTGTGGTCGTTCTGTAACTGTAAAACTGTCAGAATACCTCCTGTTGCTGTCGAAGTGCTTCGGCGTAGGCCATGTTGTTCGGGAGGCCGCCCGCAGCTGCCGCCTGGACGATGGGGTTGCGGTTGCGAACGACGGTTATCTTGTACGAGCCGTCCGGAGACATCGTCTCGTTCAGCAGGAGAGCCTTGTTCACAGCCTCGGAATCGCCCATCCTGTGCGTGTTTAAGTTCAGGGCTTTGAGTGGGTAACGTCTGAAGCGAAGTATAGCCCACTTGTCACTTCACCAGTCGGCTTTGAGCTTCCGACACGCTGCTTTTGGGTCCTGTGACTCCTCTCCGAAGGGTCGATGGGGCGGGATCCTTCGGGGGGACGGATAGAGCGTGGGGGGCTGTCAGCTTCTCCATCCGGCACTCGGCTCAAGACTTCTGTTTTCATCTTGCGGTGTTAGCACGGGATTTTCGGCCCCGCCTCAACCCACCCGATTCCTCTCAGTGTTCTCATCCTGTCACGTGCTTTGCTTCATTTCCTGCCGTATACTAAAGTAGTCTACCTTCACCGTTGCTTTACCGGGGTTTGGTACAGCTTGCGAGTGTGCGTGTAACGTGTGTGTTAAAGTTCGTGGCGTGCAGCGAGTCACGTCTGAAAATGATGTATAGCGATGCCCCTTTCACCAGCCGGGTTTGGGCTGCCGCCACTTTCGGGGGTAGTACTCCTCTCCGACGCGAGATGTGGGGCGCCTTCAATCTGAGCCTCAGAGCCAATCCTGTCTGTCAGTCACATTCCACTCGCCACCGCTGCGATGAGCGAAATGCTGTGGTTTAATTAACCAGTTGGATTTCTCTTGTTCGTAACAGTTAAGCTGACACTTCATTGCGGGCACAACATGCAAGAAGGCCTGGAAGAAATCAGGAGCCGCGGGTAGCACCCGAGAGCGCCGCCAGCCCAGACCTGACCCGCGCTGACAATCCCGCATGTGTCCTCAGAGTCAATCCTTTTTCTCGAAGATACAGTTCCAGTTTGCTGACTTCCCTTACCTACGTTGTTCTGTCGGCCAGAGGCTTTTAGCCCAGGAGACCTATTGCGGTTAACGGTACGGCCCGATGCAAGATAATGGGGCCTCCCCTGTTTTTTCCACGCGGGTCCCAGAGGCTTAGAATCATACTCGACAACGGCGGCTTTCCTACCCGTCGAATCCGGGCAGAAGTCGACCTTCTTCACCGACCCGCAGCTTCCGAGAAGGATCTCAATGTCGAGTGCTTGCGCCTGCGTGTGGGAGGTGGATTTAACGTAAGTCTCAAGCACAAAAAAAGACAGGCGCTTCGTTTTGTTTGTGCGTGCCGGGTGATCGTTTTCCCACTTGTATTTACCTGTGTATATTCAGGTAAGGAATTCTGATCAACCACCACCAAAACACGCTGCCTACGTCTTTTTAGCCTGCACAATGCATTGAAGGGCAACCCGCAAGATTGTTAGTACTGGCATTCCACCTTTATTTAGACCGTTTCGAAATGTTCAAGAAGTGCCAGTATGTTTTTGAGCCTGGAGTGGCTTTCTGGCTTTGGCGGAAGCGAAGCGGCGGGCGAGAAAGTAGAGCTGGAAGGCATCACAACGTTACGAGCGTTGTAGTTTCAGCTTCGTGTGAGTTTGATCAAAGTAACATCAAGGCAGCCCTTACAAAGACCAGCCACAGTCAACGCCGCGTGGGTGCGGGCTATTGATATCAATCATCTTGTTTCAAACCCCCGATTGCGGAAGTAACCTGGAAGCACCCAGAGGGTGTCCGTGGTACAAAGGTGCATTTGCCCGCATCCAACCGGCAATCAGCTCGCATCTGTCAACTCCCCGATGCGAGCTGAATACACACCTGGAGGTGTCCTGCTGCCTCGTGTTGTAGTCATTCCCACCCTTGTGACATGCCCTTGACGACCACCTGACCGGATTACGTAGTTTGCAATACATGCACTGGTTGCGTTAACTGCTCTACGCATGTCCCTCAAACGATGGCGCACCTTGGGGCTTGGCTTTAGGGCAGAGCATGGGGCTGCGGCTCTGTGCTGTCTTCGGCTCATGCTTTGCAAGCTGTGGTTGACGGTGCCGGCCTTTTTCTTGTTCTGCTTCTGCTTCTTTTCTTTCTTCCTTCCTTCGTCCGGGGGGGAAATCCTTTGTTTCATGTGTTCGTTTGATACCAGCATCAGCCTCATATTTTGAGCCTCCGCAGGTGAGTGATAGGACGCATACTGTTTCCGGGATACCGCCGATCATGATGGACGTCGTGGGGACGCCGGGGGGCCCGGGTGTCCCAGTAGCAGCAAATCCAGTCCCCGGAGTTTCGATGGCAGTCCGGCTCGGCGTGACGTGGATGGCGTGTCCTTCGAACTGTGTGGATTGATATAAGTATGGTTCTGCGCATAATGCAACAAACGCCGTGCCACGTGATTAACGAAGACATTCTTGTCGAATGCTTTCGCAGAAGTTCGTCTACCTCCGATCTAAGGATTTCTCGCAGAAGTTCGTCTTCCTACGATCTAAAGATTTCTCGCAGAAGTTCGTCTTCCTACGATCTAAGGATTTCTCGCAGAAGTTCGTCTTCCTACGATCTAAGGATTTCTCGCAGAAGTTCGTCTTCCTACGATCTAAGGATTTCTCGCAGAAGTTCGTCTTCCTACGATCTAAGGATTTCTCGCAGAAGTTCGTCTTCCTACGATCTAAGGATTTCTCGCAGGTGCCGGTGGTTTCAGCCTTGCGAATGTACTCCCCCCTGAACCCATAATCTTTGATTTCTCGTTCGGGGAGTGCCGTGGGAGCCAAAATGACTTCCCTCGATCCTGAGACGGCATCGTTTACAGCAGTGGACTACGACGGTATCTGATCATCTTGGATCCCCACGCTCTCGTTCTTGATTAATGAAGACATTCTTGTCGAATGCTTTCGCCTAAGTTCGTCTTCCTACGGTCTAAGGACTTCACCTCTGACGTCGGAGTACGTCAGACGTCGTACGTACGACCCCTGCAGTCCCTATTAATCCCGCGCAACGGGGCCGTAGAACTGCTAAGAACTTCGTTTTGATTATTCCTACTCGGGTTAAGAGACCAACAAAAGAGTCGAGAGAATCGATCCCTTGTTATTCCATGCTTTATCATTCACGGCGAACGCCTGCTTTGGGCACGCTGGTTTGTTCACAGTAACATCGGTGGTCGACCCGTATGCGTATGGTGTACGCGTAAGCGCTTTCATCCCGACGAAGAGATTTTTTGCAAGGCACCATTACCACCGTTCATAGAGCACAGGTCTTGATGCGAGGGGATTATCCCAGCGCTGCTGAACAAAGTAGAAGCCCCTTGGGAGTATTCCAGTCTTCCTCTTCTAGACCACGAAGGACCACTTCGGGCCGGTGTTCAACTACTAGATCGAAGAGGGCCCCCAAAGCAAAGTGGGGTGACGCTTTGGAGATTTATAAAGCCGGAGTCGGCTCCTTCGGGATCTGGAAGCGGAAGACTAACCCCATAGGGCTCAACACGACCTTTAGTGGGAGCACCGTCTTGACGCGTCGCGGGCTCTCTTCTTCTTGGCAATTGCACGGCCTGCGGCGGCGGCTAGCGTCTTGATGGGAAACTTATGATGAACTCGCATGGAGTTGGATAGAAAGCATACGGTCTGGCCATCCATGGCACGGCACGCCTCCGCTTGTTGTTCGGTCTCATACTCGACGAAGCAGTAGCGAGTGGTGTGGGTGTTGTCACCGCAGAGCCTGAAGTTCGTAACTTTACCTGTGTGTGATTCGTGCGATTTCTGGCTGTAGGCGGTCGCAAATTCGAGCAATCACTTGAACCAAGCCAACCCCCGAACCGCGAGAGAATATTTTGTACCGTTCTCCCTGAACGAAAAGTGTGCAGCGAACAGTTGCGAACAACACAGCCTGTTCGTTTGGGTGTCCCTTTTTTCTAGAGTTAAAGTTCGCTTGAAATACCGGGGTTTTAGGGTCTCCGTGTGACCGTTCATGAATGGGTTCTCTTAGAGCAAAAAAGGGCTATATGGTTACGGGTTGTATTTTTGGTGCACGCTTTCGTTATGGGTTGTGGCTAGCCATGTCCGGGACTGTTTGTGACCGCACACCATGTACAGTACATTCCTCCGTGGAGTGTAGTCTTGGGCCCCCCCACTTTAAGGTGCAAGTGCCATCAAGGCAGGCGAGCACAGTTGAGCAGGGGTTGCCTTGTAGCCCGTACCCATACGGCGCGCGGCAAGCAGGGCAGGAGAGTGACAGACACAAGCAAAGGAGTGAGGATTTTACTGGCTGTGCATACCGCAGGCGTCTTGGAAGAAGTGGATGACTTGGTCTTCGTTGAGGTGGTTCTGAATGCCGGTGATGTGAACGGTACGCATGGCCTTCTCGCTGCGCTCGGGGTTCAGGGACCGGGTGGGCCCCGTGGTTGACGAGACGATCGGCGTTTTGGAGTGCACGATCCGGAGCGGCCGTGCACCGAGGTAGATTTTCTGCGACTGGGCGACGATGCTCGCGGCCTCCTCCGGGGTCGCGAATTCGACGAATCCGAAGCGGGTGGGGCGGGTGACGTCGCCGACGAGCTTGCACTGCATCACGGTACCGTAGCCTTCGAAAAAGCTCTTCAGCCCGACCGGATCGCAGCTGCAGTCGATGCCCGTGACGTAGACAGTTCTCGACGTGGGGCCGGACTCCGCCTGGGGGACGTGCTCGTGCTCCGTCCTTTTGTGCGGAACGACATGGGGCTTGGCCTCGCCGCCGTAGGCAGGCGCGTCACCCTGCGGCGCCGGAAGAGACCCGTATCCCCCCTTTGAGCCTCCGGAGGAACGCGAGGCTGAGCCGTAGCCAGACCAGTCGCCACCGCCGCCGCCGCCGCGGGAGCCGCCGTCCTTGCTCCAGTCTTGGCCGCCGGCGCCGCCGCCGCCCCAGCTGCCGGACGGCTTGTTCCAGTCGTTCTTCGCCCAGTCGCCGCCGCCGCCGCCGCCGCCCCAGCTGCCGCCGCCGCCGGCCTTCCAGTCGCCCCAGTCGCCGCCGGCGGGCTTCGCCCACTGGTCGCCACCCGCCTTCCAGTCACCGCCGCCCCAGCTGCCGCCGCCGCCGCCGCCGTAGCCGCCGGGCGCCGCGGGCGCTGCCGCGGCGGGCGCGGCGCCCCAGCTCGGGGCCGCCGCAGCCGGCGCCGGCGCGTACGCGCCGGCGGGGCCGCCGTAGCTGGCGGCGGCGGCGCTCGGGGCGGCTTGGCTGTCGTAGCCGCGGCTGCCGCCGCCGTTGTTCCAGCTGCCGCCGGCCTGGCCGCCGTAGGAGCCGCCGCCTCCTCGGTAATCCTCGTAACTCATCTTGTTCCTTGTGATTCCTATGGCAATGGATGTTCGAATGTAACACTGCTATTCTACCATTTTTTAGAGAGAGAAAAAGAGTTTGAGAGTAAAAGACCGTTTGGGGATTTTACAGTTCTCCGGGCGACCTCAGGCAGATGGGGCGACCTCAGGCAGATGGGCTCTTTTTCGCCTCAGGACCCGCTGTCTTGCTCCGGTCGTCGTCCGCCGAGCGATTCGCTAGATACGCTTGTTCCAGTCGTTCTTCGACCAGTCGCCGCCTCCTCCTCGCGCTGCCCATGCCGCCGGCCTTCTCAGTCAGGATCTGACTTGGCCCAGTCGCCGGAGCCGTCGGCGGACCGGCCGCCGCCGGCGGGCTTCGCTACTCCGCCGCCTCCTCGGCTGTAAGGGGTTGGCGTTCTTGTGTTTTTTCCTCTCGTTTGTCTTGAATGCTCAACCATACTTCACTCGTTTTCTGCCCTCAGTTTTCACACACCTGAGTGGCCCTCCGCTGTCTGTCAACTGCAAGCTAAGCGGATGTGTTCAAAAGAAGGAACGCAAGCTGCCAATGTTTCAAGCCACAGAGCAGCGTGTTGTCAGAACGACAGCTGACCGTGGATACAAAGCAACGCACACAAGGGAAAGGCGTCAACTTGAGCAGGAGCGTTCGTGGTTGCCTTTTTATTACGTTCGGAACCCATGTAATCAGTTTCGATTGGAGGGGGGTCTCGTTGGCGGTCCAACTACACCGCAACGGCACGTCTCCCGTACCTCAGAACGTGTCTGAAATTGCTAGACAGGCTACGTTCTGCACCAGCTGCCGCTGGAAAAGGTGTCTGACACCATTTGCGTGACCATGGCTCATGGCTAGGCGCGTAGCTAGCGAGATTGGAAGTGGGTCTTTGCACGACCGGTCGGTTTCAGCAGGAGCTTCGTGCGCAATATGCGATGCGATCTGAAAGGGCGACGCAGATCCTGTTGACCACGATACAGGAACTCGCCTAAACTGAAGTGGTTAGCACAAGTGGTTACGTACCGATGCGAGGAAATAATGCTGTGAGCTGTGAGCACATCGCAGACGCGAAGCACCCTACTGGAATGGTTGTGCACAACCGCACTAGTTCGCGAAAGTCTGCGTACACCGGCTTTGAGCCGGTGTTCGCAGAACTCCGTGTTCGTGAAAGTCTGGAAGTCTGCTAACATCGACTTCGAGAGCTCGGCGTGGCTAACAGGAACAAACAGTCGATAGAAATGTGTTTGTGAAAGTCTGAAGCATGCTTACATCGGCTCTGAGAGCTCGGCGTGGTTTACAGGACCGAAACACGGTATTGATAGAACGTCCGCGGAAGTCTGCCTACGTCGGTTTTGAGAGCTCTGCCAAGGCGTGCAGGGAGGAGCGTGTTGAGGCACTCCCGAACCGCCTTCGGCCGTCCTGGCTGGTTGACGATGAGGCAGCGGTGCCGGACGCCGGCGACCGCGCGCGAGAGGACGGCCAACGGCACGAACGTCGCCGACTCCGCCCGCAGCGTCTCGGGGATGCCGGGAACGGCGCGGTGCAGCACGCGCGCCGTAGCCTCCGGCGTCACATCCCGCTGGCTCAGGCCCGTGCCGCCCGTCGTGACGATGAGGTTCGACCGGCCCGAGTCGGCCCACTCCTTCAGCCGCGCCTCGATGGCGGGTTGGTCGTCGGCTACGAGAGACACTCTCTGCGAAAACGTCACTTTTCCGCGCGATAAGATGGCCTACTGGATCGCGGGGTTCGACTCGTCTTCGTACTCACCGGTCGCCCACGGTGAGAACACTCAATGTCTGCGGGACTGAAACTCGTGGAAGTCTTCGCAGATCGACTTGGAGAGTACGGCGTGGCTTACAAGACCGAAACACGGTGTGCTGATAGAACCATATTCGATGAAAGCCTGCTATCATCGGCTTTGAGAGTTCGGCGTGGTTTGCACGAAACACAGTGCCTACAGAACCGTGTTCGTGAAAGTGTGCCTACATCGGCTTCGAGAGCTCGGCGTGGTTTACAGGTTCGAAATACGGTGTCGATAGAACCGTGTTCGTGGAACATCGGCTTCGAGAGCTCAGCGTGGCTTACAGGACCGAAACACGGTGCTGATGGACCCATGTTCGTGGAGGTCTGCTTACGTCGGCTTCGAGAGCTCTGCCAGGGCGTGCGGGAGGAGGGGGAGGAGCGTGTTGAGGCACTCCCGAACCGCCTTCGGCCGTCCTGGCAGGTTGACGATGAGGCAGCGGTGCCGGACGCCGGCGACCGCGCGCGAGAGGACGGCCAACGGCACGAACTTCGCCGACTCCGCCCGCAGCGTCTCGGGGATGCCGGGAACGGCGCGGTGCAGCACGCGCGCCGTAGCCTCCGGCGTCACGTCCCGCTGGCTCAGGCCCGTGCCACCCGTCGTGACGATGAGGTTCGACCGGCCCGTGTCGGCCCACTCCTTCAGCCGCGCCTCGATGGCGGGTTGGTCGTCTGCCACGATCGCCGTGTGCTCGACGGTCACCGCGAAAACGCCGGTTTTCTGCGCGAAAACGCGGACGGCGTCCTGGATCGCGGGGCCCGACTCGTCTTGGTACTCGCCCCTCGACGCTCGGTCGCTCACGGTGAGCACACTCAGCGTCAGCGGGACGGCTGCCCCCCCGTACGCCGTCTCCGGGGGCGCTTGGGACTCGGGCGCCTCTTGGCAGCAAACGTTGGAGGAAACGGGAGCGTTGGCCGTCTTCGGCGGCGGGCTGGCCGGCTGCTGCTGCCGCTGCTGCGGCTGCTCGTGCTTTGAGTGTCGGTCGTGGGTCTTTTTGAACAGCTCGAGCTGCTCAGCAGTGGCCGGGGTCTGGTGCTTCTTCTTCCACTCGGGGTACGGCATGCCGTACACGTCTTCGCACGCCTCGTCGTACGACATGTCCGCTCCGTGCTCCCGCGCGCCGGCGCACAGCCACTTGCTCAGGCAATTCCGGCAGAACCCGGACAAGTTCATCATGTCTATATTCTGCACGTCGGTGTTCGCCTGCAGGTGTTCGACGAGCTGCCTGAACGCGTACGCCTCCGCGCGGACGCGCAAGTTGGCCATGTTTTTTTTTTTTTTTTTGCTTGGTAGCTTTGGTGGCCGAGGTTTCCCTTTTTGTTGCTGTTACTGTAGGCGTTGCACGCTTTTTTATGTGTGTCCGGGGTTTTCACGCTTTCACAGTTTCACTGAGGGCGTTGATGCAGCACGAGTCAAGAGTTTGGGTTCCCACAGCAGACGGCGGCTCGCCGGGTATAGTACGACTGGGATGGTGTCCCAACCTACGTTGTTTTGGGGAGGCACCAGAATTCGTGGCGCGGACCACAGTGTGATCGAAGAACTGACAATCCACAACGCTACCGCGCATGCAAAGAGACTGCTCGCCTGGGCTGCCTTTCTGCATGTTTCCGCACTAGATGTTCAAACCATGTAATCCAATCAAAGAAGGGACACCAGAAGCATTGCTAAACCAAGAAGGAAGACATAACGATCTTGTCGAGTAGGGTGCTGGGGAGACACGCTTGTGTCGGTCCTGTGATGTGCACGGGGCCACCCCCCTTCCCTTTGCGGTCTTGCAGCACCTGGTCACTTCAGGGGTTGGTCACCGAGGTTCTAGCAGCAAGCTCGCAGATGTGCACGGAAAACCCTACTGAAGAAGCAAAACCCGAGCCAGCGAGCTTTTTTGTGTGTGGCTTTTATTATCCAAACAAAAAGGGTTTTGCTCTCTCTTTTATTTTCCGCTGAAAATTCAAAGGGGGGAACCATGCCACCGGTTGCGTTGCGAGAACTTCCTGCGTCAGCACAGGAAGCGTACAGGCGCACCAGCCCGCTGATGCTGGTAATGGCAAATGGGCGTGTCCGACTTTTCCCGCCCTTTCGGAGCGTTTTATGGCACCTGAGTGGTAGGTTTTGAGAGTTTGGACTTCTGGTAACGCCCAGTTTGGGTTTCTGATGGTATTCCTTAAGGAATTGCCTAGGAATTCCGCCCAGTTCGCCGGTCGCACGTTTCCCGAGTCGCGTCTTACTAAACGCCGAGAACGTGCGTCGCGGCGAGTGGCGTTTTGTTGCGCGTTTTATCAACAGAAGGGAAGTGATTCGGGTATCCCATGAGAATGATGGGATCACGCGCTAAACGCCGAGAACGTTTGAGGGCGTGGCGTGCGGCGACCCCGGTCGCTTTTACATTCTGGCGTGCGGCGGGCCCAGTCGCTTTTACATGCCGCCGGTGCAGGATTGCCGAAAGGCAATGCGTGAACATTCCGCAACCCGGATGCAGAGATCTGACGTGGTGACACATTGACGATCCTGTTGACCATGTCCACAGGCCCCGCACAGTATTCGAAGTGGATGGCGCACGCGTCGATGTTTGCGAGCCGCAGCTTGTCGGGCAGCTGGGTGTACTCGGCGATGAGGTCACCACACACCTCCACGTTCGTCTCCTTCGCGCGGATTCTCATCGACTCGATCGATGCTCCAGTCTGAGTCGCGTCTTACTAAACGCGAACGTGCGACGCAGAGAGAGGCGTCTGTTACACGGTTTATCAACAATAACATGCTTCGGGTCACTTGTCCCATGCGAATAAGTGGGTCGCGTGCTAAACGCCGAGAACGTTTGAGGGCGTAGCGTGCGGCGGGCACGTTCTCCTCTTCCATTCCGCCAGCTGCTCTTTGGACGCGGCGTCGACGCCGAACGGCCCCGCGCAGTCTTCGAAGTGGATGGAGCACGCGTCGGTGTACGCGAGTCGCAGCTTGTCGGGCAGCTGGGTGTACTCGGCGATCAGGTCACCGCACACCTCCAGTTCGTCTCCTTCGCGCGGATTCTCGTCGTCTCGATCGATGCTCCAGTATGAGTCGCGTCTTACTAAACGCGAACGTGCGACGCAGAGAGAGGCGTTTGCTACACGGTTTATCAACATAACATGCTTCGGGTCACTTGTCCCATGAGAATAAGTGGGTCGCGTGCTAAACGCCGAGAACGTTTGAGGGCGTGGCGTGCGGCGGGCATGTTCGCTTCTTCCATTCCGCCAGCTGCTCTTTGGACGCGGCGTCGACGCCGAACGGCCCCGCGCAGTCTTCGAAGTGGATGGCGCATGCGTCGATGTACGCGAGTCGCAACTTGTCTGGCAGCTCGCCGTGCTGCTGGGTGTACTCGGCGATCAGGTCTTCGCACGCCTCCACGTTCCTCTCCTTCGCGTGGATGCTCATCATGATGCCCCACGCCTCGATCCCGCACGCTCGATGCTCCAAACCCACCCGAAACACGTCGGCCGAGAAGTGAACCCATGCGTCGTCTCGTCGCTCTACGCGCGCGCGAGTTGTCGTCAGGTACAACTTCACCAGCGATTCGAACCCGGGCCGCGCCGCCGATTGCTGCAGGTATTCACGGGCGAACTCGAATTCTCCGGTGACGATGTGGACGAGGGCGTAAAAGTTGTAGCCGTAGCTATGCGGCTGCAGACCTTCCCTCTCGACGTACTCCCTCGCGAGACCGAGATTGCGTGCGGCGCGGCAGGCGCGCATGTACGAAACGCCGTCGGTTTCGTACCCTTCACTCCTCGCCTGCGCGGAAACGGCGTCGAGTTCCCCCGGCGTCACGCACCCTTTGACGGCTTCCTTGTACATGCCCAGCATCTTCGGCTTGTCCAAGTCACCCTTCCGCTTCGCTTCTGCGATGCATTTGAGCAAGAAGTCCGCCGGGGCGCCTGCTCTGCGGACGACCTTCGCCACGAACAGATAGTCCAAGCCGAAAAACCGCAGCTTGTGTTCGTGCATGAGCGCAGCGGTTCTCACGAAGCCCGGTAAGTCGCTCCGTGACGAGAACCCGAGGAGCATCCCGGTGGCGTGTCGGTTGTTGAACTTCAGGCCGACTTGGGTGTGCACTGCGTATGCCAGCATAGGGGCCTTCAGCTTGCCGAACAAGTACGCCATAGCGTACGCGGTTTGGCGGCCTTTTGCATAGCGCGGGCTCGCCAGCACTTCTTCCCACCGAGTCGCCAGCTTCTCGAGCGTTTGGCTCGTCTCGGCGCCTCCTTTCTCCGACGAGGCTACGAGGCTTTTAAGCTCCGCGGCCGTCGCTTCGTCCGTTTTGACGGTCATCGCCCACCGGAGTGCGGCGGGGCCCGAAGAAGTAGGAGCGCAGAGCTGCCGGTTCCTTCACGGATTGCGGTGGGACTCGGGGCAGAACGACGTCGGCGGGGTCACGCCTTCCTCCTGCTTCTTTTTTTCCCGCCCTCCATTCCCCCCATTCGCCCGCCCAGGCCTTACGTTCAGCATGCTGAACGTACCGATTTTCAGCACGTTAATTTTCTCAGTTCCTTTTTGTACACATTGCTGAATCAGTACGTGTACACGTGCTAAAAAATCAGTACGTTATCAGCACATACTATCTTTTTTGCAGATTCATCTGGGGAATCAACCGCAGACCGGGGATTCCGGTCGGCAGATCCTGCTGTTGCTTACCACCGCGAAACTGGAGGGTTGAGGCCGGGGAGGAGGCAGAGGCAAAGACATGCAACGCTGGCAGGTGGGCCCCCTATGCTCTATTTATTTTCTGCCTGATTTTCAGTAGGTATTTAGCTTCAAGACAAAAGAGCTGCGTAAGCCCTGCGCCCGCCCGCCCTCTCGGATCAACCTACGGGCTGTTTTTATGGAATTGCCGACGCACACTCCGGCTGCACGCACCTTCGTTGCAAAATTTTCTGCTGCGGCCGCCATGCTGCAGCCGTGTCAGGTCAAGCGGCGAGCTCTGGGGATGGCTAAGTGCACACCTTCCTTTTCCGACTCTTGGCAGCGTACTACATGAAACTTATCAAGCAGGTGAGTTCCGCTAGCACAAACAAAAGAAAGCGCCATACTAATTTCTTAGGTCTTGTCGTGTGCCTCTCCCACCAGGCGGAGACACACGGCCCCGGTTGTCACTCGAGCAACTTGCATAGGCTGTTTCTCCTTCGTACCCGGGGTCCAAAATTCGGCATAACTTAGCAAATGGACGAGGGGCTGGAGTGCGCTGTCACAGACAGCTCACTTCGCAATGGCAAGAGCCCAATTCCCAATTGAGTTCGCACAGGATTCTGCGAGTGGCACAGTGGGGTTCACACTGGATTTGCGGGTGTGTGGGCCTTTGAAGCGTGGATGATGCCTCTCGCGCTGCTCCCCTTGAGGTTCCTGGCTCATGCCAAAGCGCCGCCGCCCGGGTTAAGGGGTTGCCGCATCAGGCGTGGGCCAGGGCCAGGGAGGCTGGATTCACACTGGGTTTGCGAGTGTGAGACACACCCGCAAAATGGACCGCACAGTTTAACTCTTCCGCCTGGTGCCGGATCACTCGGAGGTACTAAACCGGGACGTCTCGTAACGAAGACGCGGGACCGCATTCGGGAAACGGGTCTGCGACGACGATGGAACCCCGTCCACGCTGCAGGAAAGTTCATGCCGGGCACTACTACACCGTGCTGCGAGAAGACGACCAGCAAGTGTCCCTTCTCTCATAGAAAGAATGCGCTATCAAGTTCACAACAAACAGCTACATCGTTTCCCTGGAGAGAGCTTATACACTTTCAACCCTTAGTTCCGGAGGCGACGAAGAATGCCCCGAAGGTGCACTACCCACAAAGGGAAGTGCGCAGTCCACCACGGCCCAACGGTGGAGGCATGTTGCCGGCACCACCACGCCGACGACGACGGCTTGCCGCCGGCGGTGTGCAACTGGCACCGCGTGACGAGATGCGTGGATTGCAACCTCGTGGTACCTGCATTTCAAGTCCACGCTGCTTAACCCGAGTTCCTGGTCCATCTCGTGAGTACAGTCCGAGCTCCACGAAGAAGCTGCCTCAGCCATTGCGACGGCTTCAAAGAAATCCACCAGGGAAGGAAAGCCAAAGGCAAACGAGCTATTGCTGGGTTCGATTCTCTAAAGGACTTGCAACGGAGCTTGTGTGCTCGTGCAAGTGGGGATCAATCTTTTCTCTACAAAAGTGTAAGGGTCGGGTTGGAAGGGTTTCTAAGCACACGCATCTCAAAAGAGACTTTGAAAAGCAAGTCGGCGACAACTTCAACGAATCCATTTCTCACTCTGATGGGCGCTCTCGGGATCGTGATGCGAACATCACTGATCTACCAGCCTGAGTGCGGTGTGCGGCACCTCACAAAAAAGCCGCTTATCCACATCCCCCAGCCAATCGGTAGCAACGACGTGGTGCGCGTTATGCATGGCACAGGGGAAGCTTCCCTCTCCCAAGCTCTATCCCACAGCCAATCGGTAGCAGCGACGTGGCGTGCATCGTGCATGGCCAAGGGTCATGCATCGCGCAACCTAAGTACACAGACGCGGTGGAGGTGGCGGAGGCGGGGGAGGTCTGGGTCGGTTTCCACGGCCCTTGGCCATGACCGCGTCTTCAAGGCGTTTGAGCCTGGCCGAGATCGCGTCGACGAGAGACTTGGTCGGCAGGCTCTGCAGCTTCGCCTGCCACTTTTGACTGAACGCTTCGACCCACGCGCTCAGGTCGGCCTGGTGGCTCTGGACGCTGTTCTCCAGGGCATCGTGCTTCGCGGCCTCGATCTGCTTTTTGAAGGTATGTTTTCTTTCGACGGTTAGAGCACGGACCGACATCAAAAAAGAATAGGCGCGATGTTTGTTTGTACGTGCCGGTCCCCCCAATTACTTGTTATTACGAAAAAGTGCCCTACACACTGGTCCACAAAGCTGTGGCGCCTCGCTCGCCGAGAAGAGGAAGGGATTGCATGCCATGTGGTGGAGTACAAAAAGGGGGCAACCGGTGCGTTTGGCAGTGTTTGTGCTTTCACCTCCAACCTCGCTTTTGGCGAGTGGATATGATGCAGTTCGCTCAGAAACGTGAAAATTCTAACTCGACGCGCCGAAGGCGCTTCAGCATATTGCTTGCTCCAAGTTAAACCATAATTTCGGACCAGGCTGGGCGTATTTGGGGGTGCTTAAGTTTGGTACCTCGGTTTGGATTAGGGGTTAACAACATCGACATGGTTGATACAAATTACACACTGCCGCTCAGTGGGTGTGTGGAATTCAATTACGGGTAACACCTTCTTCGTGATTTGCATGTTGCTGACTACTGCTGCGTGTGTGGTCCTTTTTAAGATGGATTGTGTCTGGCGCTCTCACTCCCTTAAGGTTGCCGCCCGAGGGAACCGGCTGTGAGCCGAAACTCGACGCCGGTGTCTCCGGATTGCACCAGGAGAGAACTTCGCGGCGGATCACAAAGCACCGCCCTGCACGAGGCACGCGCCCAAGACCCGTGCACGGCTACCGTAGCACCCTCCATGTTTGCATCTTCCTCGGATGCTACGGTCGGGAAGGGGCTTCAAAGTAGTTGGGAAAACACGTTCCCCTTCCCCGCGTTCTGCGTGCGGGGCTACCACCGGGCAACCGCCGCAGCAGCCGCAGATACGTCCTTCGCCCTTGGCTCACTTTCGGGAGGTGTCGCTGCTCACCTACCAGTGCGTTCCTGGTTGTTGCCCGTGGACTACTGCTGTGTGTGCTGTAGACCTGTTTTTACGTGGTGCCTTCCTGTGCGAGAGGCGTCCACGTGTGTGTGCGTGTGTGTGTTGCGGACCCGTTTTAACGTGGTGCCTTCCTGTACGAGAGACGTCCACGCTTCTTGTGTGTGTGTGTGTGTGTGTGTGTGTGTGTGTGTGTGTGTGTGTGTGTGTGTGTGTGTGTGTGTGTGTGTGTGTGTGTGTGTGTGTGTGTGTGTGTGTGTGTGTGTGTGTGTGTGTGTGTGTGTGTGTGTGTGTGTGTGTGTGTGTGTGTGTGTGTGTGTGTGTGTGTGTGTGTGTGTGTGTGTGTGTGTGTGTGTGTCCCGGCACACCTTGAGTACGCCGACGAGGCTTTCGACGCTTTCGAGCCGCTCGCGGATGAGCGGAAAAGCGGCGCCGGTGTCGATGTCGTCGGCGGCCTTCGCCAGCCGGTCTTCGACAGCGCGGACGCGGGCAGACAATGTCATGAACTCGCCGTTCGCCTGGAGGAGGGCCGGGCTCAGCGCGTCCAGCTGCGCGGTCCGCGCCCGCAACGCGGCCAATCCCCGCCGCAGCTCGCCGGCTTCGCGCCGGAGCAGTCCGCACTGGTCGTCGACGGCTGCAACCGCGGTCTGCAGGCGTCCCGCGGTGCCTTCGCCGCCGAGCGCGCTGCGGCCTGTTTCGAGCATTGTTTCGAAGTCGGCCGCCATGCCGCGGCGCAGCGCCGCGCAGCTGTCGTTCGCGGCGGCCACGGCGGCCGAGAACCGCGTCTCGCCTTCTCCGACCACCTGTTCCACCCTCGTCGCCGCATCGCGCACGGCGGCCTCGCAATCCCGGCGGATGCCCGCGCAGCTGTCGTTCGCCGCGGCAACCGCGGCCGAAAACCGCCTCTCGCCCTCCCCCACCATCCCCCCCGTTTCGGCGACTCGTGCTACGTGCGCGGCTAAGTCCCGCTGCAAAGCCTCGTGGTCCCTCCGGAGGGCTTGGCAGCTGCCGTGCACGGCTGCGACGCCTGCTTCGAGGCGTCTGACGCTGTGCGCCGCCTTCTGCTCCAGCGCCTTCGCTGCGGTGGCTTCGAAGTCGCGCCGGCCTTTTTCGAGGAGCGTCTCGAAGTCGGCCACGACGCCGCGCATGCCGCTGAGGGTGCCTTCCGCCTTGTCGGCCGCGCTCTTTTTCTCCGCCGCCCACGCCGAGACCCGCGCTTCGACCAGCCGCCCGACGCCGGCCGCCAGCAGCCCGCACACGTTCCACCGCCCCTCGCACCCCTGGCCGCTGTCGTCGAGCAGGGAACCAAACGCGTCAGCTAACGAATCGCGAATGCGCGTCGGCACGCTGCTGGTTAATTCCCTGCATACGGCCTCCAGGTCCGCCTGCGTAGCCGGCGCGCGGTCGCCGGTTGCCAGCGACGTGGTTTCCATGCGCTGCAGGCTGCCTTTCGCGCGCTCAGCGATGCGCCGCCGGGAGGCTTCCTCGTCGCCGGCGAGCACGTGCCGGTCGAACCGTTCCTGCTGGTGAGCGGTGAAGCGTGCGAAGCGCTGGTCCCAGCCCGCCGCGTGCTCCCGGCAGAAGCAGCCCAGCGACGCGTCGGCTTCCGCCCGCGATTCCGCCAAGGCTTGCCGCATCGCCGCCGTCGCGTCGCGCGAGTCGCCGGCGCAGACCCGCCGCAATGTCTCGTTGGCTGCGGCCGCTTCTCGGGCCCCTGCCTCCAGGCGACGCTCTACGTGCTCGTTCACGCAGCGTACAGCCTCGTCGAGGCGCCGGTTCAACGCAGCCTCTGCCGGCTGCAACGCGGCGGCCACCTCGTCGTGCAAGTCCCCCCGCAGAGTCTCGCCGGCTGCAGCTGCTTCTCGGGCTTCTCGGGCCCCTGCCTCAAGCCGACGCTCTACGTGCTCGTTCATGCAGATAACAGCCTCGTCGAGGCGCCGGTTCAACGCTGCCACCGCTGCCGGCTGCAACGCGCCGGCCTCCTCGTCGCGCAAGTCCCCGGCGCAGACCCGCCGCAGGGTCTCGTCGGCTGCAGCCGCTTCGCGGGCTTCTCGGACCCCCGCCTCCAGCCGACGCTCGACGTGCTCGTTCATGCAGAGGACAGCCTCGTCGAGGCGCCGGTTCAGCGCCGCCTCCACCTCATCGCGCAAGTCCCCGGCGCAGACCCGCCGCAGGGTTTCGTTGGCTGCAGCCGCTTCTCGGGCTGCTGCCTCCAGCCGACACTCTACGTGCTCGTTCACGCAGATAACAGCCTCGTCGAGGCGCCGGTTCAACGCTACCACCGCCGCCGGCTGCAACGCGCCGGCCGCCTCGTCGCGCAAGTCCCTGGCGCAGACCCGCCGCAGGGTCTCGTCGGCTGCAGCCGCTTCGCGGGCTTCTCGGACCCCCGCCTCCAGCCGACGCTCGACGTGCTCGTTCATGCAGAGGACAGCCTCGTCGAGGCGCCGGTTCAGCGCCGCCTCCACCTCATCGCGCAAGTCCCCGGCGCAGACCCGCCGCAGGGTTTCGTTGGCTGCAGCCGCTTCTCGGGCTGCTGCCTCCAGCCGACACTCTACGTGCTCGTTCACGCAGATAACAGCCTCGTCGAGGCGCCGGTTCAACGCTACCACCGCCGCCGGCTGCAACGCGCCGGCCGCCTCGTCGCGCAAGTCCCTGGCGCAGACCCGCCGCAGGGTCTCGTCGGCTGCAGCCGCTTCGCTGGCTTCCCGGGCCCGCGCCTCCAGCCGACGCTCGACGTGCTCGTTCATGCAGAGGACAGCCTCGTCGAGGCGCCGGTTCAACGCCGCCTCTGCCGGCTGCAACGCGGCGGCCACCTCATCGTGCAAGTCCCCGGCGCAGACCCGCCGAAGGGTTTCGTTGGCTGCAGCCGCTTCACGTGCTGCTGCCTCCAGGCGACGCTCGACGTGCTCGTTCACGCAGAAAACAGCCTCGTCGAGGCGCCGGTTCAACGCTGCCTCTGCCGGCTGCAACGCGGCGGCCACCTCATCGCGCAAGTCCCCAGCGCAGACCCACCGCGGGGTCTCGTCGGCTGCAGCCGCTTCTCGGGCTCCTGTCTCCAAGCGACGCTCGACGACCTCGTTCACGCAGAGAACAGCCTCCGCCGGCTGCAACGCGGCGGCCGCCCGCCCTTCGGACGGGCGGCGAAAATCGGCCAGCGGGCCGGCTTCGAGCGCTTCTCGCGAATCGTCTTTTTTAGCGTCGAGGACATCGCGCACGGCGTCGAGCACGCTGCCCAGCTGTTCGAGGCGCTCGTCGACGGCGGCGGCGTGCCGTGCGATGCGGCGCTGGACGATCGACTCGATCAGCGGCACCGCGGCTTGCCTCGTGAGGGGCGAAGGCCCGTGTTCCAGTCTTTCGTTGGTCTTGTCGACGACGACGGTCCATGCCGTCAGCTCTTCGACGAGCAGGGTGTGGCTCGCCTTCTGCTCCGCACGGTCCACCTCAAGGGCACGTACCCGGCCTCCCCACTCGAACCCGACGCGGGTCGCCAGGGTTTCGCACTGGGCGCGCAATTCGTGCTGCAGGTCCCGCCGCAGTTCGGCGGCGACGCTTCGCATCCTCGCCTCCAACGCTGCCGTGATCCTTGCTTCCATATCGGGTTCGAGCGGGGGTCCGCATCCTGGAACGGTGTGGCCGCGGCTGCCGGTGAATGTCCAGGCAGACCCAGTGTGTTCGTGTTCGTTGCCTCGGAAGCCGCCGGCTTGTCCCCAGCCTTCGCCGACGCCCGCCGTCCGCCGGACGGCTTGTGGCGGGCTTGTTGCTGCTTCGGGGCACTCTTCCCCCGCCTCGTCAGCTGTTGCAGCGGTGTCCCCGCTGCTTCCGCTCCGCACGCTCGAAAGGGGGGAGTGCCCGCCGGCGGCGAGCGGTCCGAAGCCGCACGGGGCGGTGGCCGGCGGGCGGCTATCGCCCGACTTCGAGACCGCGCGGTGCCAGTCGCTGCCGGTGCTGGCCCGCGTGTGCTGTGACGCACTGCGGGTCGCGGGGCTCGGGCCGGCGTCCCTTCCTTCCCACTCGCAAGCAGAAGCCGTGTTCGGCCCCACGGATTCCTCTTCCCGCTCGGTGCTGCTGTGGGCAAGGCTCTCCACGACGTGGCTCTCGTGCGCCTTGTACTCAAGCTGCACCTCCTCCTTCATCTCCCGGTACGCACAATACTCATCACGGGCGTCGGAGCTCATGGCGCTGCCCGCGGGCGCCCTTCTTCCCCCGTACTTCTCGTTCGGTTCGATGGAGGGAGGGTGGGTCCTATCGTGCACCTGAAGAGAGGAATAGTGATATGACTCAGAGGGAGACGGTCGAGCACATCAACACATGACCCCAGCAGGCGTCTTGATTGCATCTGGCGCTCGACTATGAACGACATATACTAAGGGCGACCGCGAGACGAAGACGAGCCCCGGCCAGGTGGTCAACGAGCCACATGTGTCACCACCAGTGCTGTGAAGCTGGAATATGCCATAACGGTCTGAATACCTTCGGGTGCTGCCGGCGTCCGGATTGCTTTGCAGCGGCACACGTACGACGAGCTGCACTGCGAAGCTGCCATCTCTTACGTCTGAATACTTCCGGTTGCTGCCGAACAAACACCATCGTTCTCAAGAATTGCAATTACTGGAACAGCTGTGCACCACATGTTTGGCGACCAGCAGATATGGAAGACGAGGGAAGATAAGGAACAAGCTAAGAAGCGAAGAAACGTCGCACTGACTCTAAGGTGCCGGGGGTTGGGGGCGTTCGAACACGACGAACAACAAAAGAACGGCGAATCTAAAGATGGGGGGAGAGATGCTAGATTACACACAAGAGCCTGTCCGCAAGTTTCGAAGCGGGCCCAGGTGCAGATGCTTTGCGAGGCGAACGAAAACCAGCCCCAAACGCGCTCATGGTTGCCTCGGGCTCAGCTCTTGCCAGGGTCTGGACTTTCGTTCTACCTTTGTCGCAGTGAGTCCGTGGTTACTAAATTGTGAAGATGGCTACAGTACTACTCGGCACGCATAGTCGCCGGTTTGGGTATTCCATTGCTGAAACGCGTCGGCGAACGCAAACGGGACGACAACGCTCTGACGCCACGGATCGTGTCCTTTTGCGGCTGGAGTGATATCGGGATTTGTATCTTTCTCAGCACAAGTAGTGCAATCTACTGGGCCAGCTTTGTTTGCCGTTTTACCTTTCTTGCTAGCAAGCACACGAGTGCAAGGTCTGAGGGCAGCAACGCAGTTGGTCCCAATGGACCCGAGGCTAGAAGGTCCACCAGTCTACTCGTGCGCCAGCTCCTGTGCGAGGCTGCCCCGGTGGTGGACGTCGCTCCGCCAGGCCTCGCCGTCGGTTCCCTCGTTCTCCACTTGCAGGCGCTGACTTGGCCGCATTTGCATGCCATTCGTGGAGAGTGACAAAACTGGTTGTTCCTGTCAGTAGTCGTATGCTTGTTTCAAGGATTAAGCCATTGCAAGTCTCGTAGAGTAAATGGACTGACAGTCAGTCACTAAAAAAAAAATCGGTGGCAATCTACGCGGGGAAGGTGCCTTTTGGGCCCAGCTGGAAAACAATGATAACTCCAAGCATTCGTTTTCACGTCTCCTGGGGCTCCCGAGCATCGACTGCAGTCTGCAGCCTTTGCACCCAGCGGAGCAGGTCGTTGGCCTGCGCGTTCAATTGCTGAAACGCGTCGTCGAAGACGTGCCGCGGACGGCGACGCTCTGCAGCTGCCGCACGTCGTGCGCCAGCGCCTGCGCGAAGCCCCGGCTTTCGCCAGCCTCGCGGCGGGCGTCCTCCACTTCGCGGAGCAGGAGCCGACGGCTTTCGGCGTCCGGGTTCTTCTGGCTCTTTTCCCGACCCGTGGCGCACACCCAGGCGAGGCGGTCGCACAAGCCGTCGACGGCCTTCCACACGGCGGCGGCGAACTCCCTGAAGATAGCCTTCAGCGCGAACGCCCGCAAACCAGGGGCGGCTCCGGTGCCGCTTGTCGGATCCACCGGGCAGAGCCAGTCCGGCGTGTGACAACGGTCCCTGCCAGTATAGCAGTCATTTGCAAGTCTCAGAGCAAGTGGAGAATAACAGGGGGTCTGCAGACGGCTCATTGAATCGGTGGCAATCTACGCGGGAAAGGTGCCTCTTGTGCCCAGCTGGAAAACAACGATAACTCCAAGCATTCGTTTTCACGTCTCCTGGGGCTCCCGAGCATCGACTGCAGTCTGCAGCCTTTGCACCCAGCGGAGCAGGTCGTTGGTCTGCGCGTTCAATTGCTGAAACGCGTCGTCGAAGACGTGCCGCGGGACGGTGACGCTCTGCAGCTGCCGCACGTCGTGCGCCAGCGCCTGCGCGAAGCCCCGGCTTTCGCCGGCCTCGCGGCGGGCGTCCTCCACTTCGCGGAGCAGGAGCCGACGGCTTTCGGCGTCCGGGTTCTTCTGGCTCTTTTCCCGACCCGTGGCGCACACATAGGCGAGGCGGTCCGACAAGTCGTCGACGGCCTTCCACACGGCGGCAGCGAACTCCCTGAAGTCAGCCTTCAGCGCGAACGCCCGCAAAGCAGGGGCGGCGCCGGAGCCGCTTGTCGGATCCACCGGGCAGAGCCAGTCCGGCGTGTCTGACGGGGCGGGGGAGGCGCCTGCCACGTCCGGGAATCGGGGCACGCTGGGTGGCGAGCAGGGGTCGGGGGGGGCGGTGGGGGTGGCGTGCGGCGCCGTCTTCGCAGGGTGGTCGAAGCGCATGGACGACGCCAGGCGCCGCAGGCTGTCATCGACGCGCCGCGCGTGGTCTTGCAGGTCGGACACCCGCTCCGTCGTGCTCCGGAGCTGCCGCTGGAGGAACGCGGCCTGCGCGTCGCCCCTGCCCCCGGCCCCGCCTTCTCGCCCGCCGCACGCCGCCGCCGGCTCGTTCGCGCGGGCCTCAAACTCCTCGAGTCTCCGCCCCGTCGACTCTGCCAGTTTCGCGGCGAATTTCTGCTGCTCACGGGCGCATTGGTCGCGGAACTCTGACAGCCTGTTCGAGACGAGGTCTTGGACGCCGGCCAAGCAGCGCTCGTTTCCGTTCAAAGCAGAGCCAAGCTCTTCGACGGCTTCGACGCGCTTGACGAGTGCCTGCACCTGCTCCAGTTGACGCTGCCCCGCGTCGCGGTGGTGGGCGGAGATGGCTGCATCTAAAACAGCGCCCCATTGCTCGCGGAACTCCGACAGCTTGTCAGCGACTAAGTCTTCGGCGGCGGAGATGCGTTGGAGCACGTCGGAAGGCGAACCCACGAGCTCTCGCAACCGAGCGATGTCGTGCTTGGACGCGTTTCGCAGCTCCTCGACTTCTTCGTGGACGCCCGATGCCGAGGCTTCTTGCTCAGCGGCCACCTCAGCGACGGCCTCGAACATCTGCGCCACCTGCAGCTTGACTCCTTCGACTCCGGCCACCCCTCGTTCCATCCTGCCTTCGCACGCTGTGACCCGCACTGAGAGGGCGTCCACCGCCCGCTTTACTTCCCGAGGAACGTCCTTCGCGTCGCTGCCGTTGGTTGCTGAACGCTTCGTTTCCCTCCGGGAGGGTGCGGTGAGATCCGCGCCCGGTTGCTCGCTGCCCAGGCCTCGTTCCATCCTGCCTTCGCACGCCGTGACCCGCAGTGAGAGGGCGTCCACCGCCCGCTTTACTTCCCAAGACACGTCCTTTGCATCGCTGCCGTTGGTTGCTGAAGGCTTCGTTTTCCCCCGGGAAGGTGCGAAGAGATCCGAGGATCCGGGGTCGTCGGCCGCCTGCTCGCTGTCCTGGGCGAGGCGGTCCTCGACAAACTGCAGCCGCCGGTCGGATACTTCGACGGCGCACGTCGCATGCCGCGCTGCTTCGACGGCGTCGTGCACGCGCTTCTCGACGAGCGCCAGGCGCAGCGCGGTCGCGTCCGCAGAGCGGGTCGTGGCGCGGAGCCCGCCGCCGACGTCGACGAGCTGCTGCTGCAGTTGTTGCAGCTTCGCGGCGCTTTCGGGCTGCGGCGGCGGGGGCGCGGGGCCTGGGGCGCCTCGGGGTCGGGCTTTCGCGGCGTCCTCCAGCGCCGCAAGCCGCGAAGAGACTTCCGCCGGCAGGACGGGCGACTGCTCGAGAACTGCGAGGCGAGTGTGCAGTTGCTGCAGTTTCGTTTCGGCGCCTTCGCGCTGCGGCAGCAGGAGGGCGGGGCCGCCTTGGGGCCGGTTCTGCACGGCGTCCTCCAGTGCCGCAAGCCGCGAAGAGACGTCGGCGGGCATCACGGGTGGCTGCTCGAGGGCTGCGACGCGCCGGGCGATTTGCTGCAGCAGGTCCTGCAGCTTCGTCTCGGCACCTTCGTGCTGCAGCGGCGGGGGGGCGGGGCCGCCTTGGGGCCGGTTCTGCACGGCGTCCTCCAGCGCCGCAAGCCGCGAAGAGACTTCCGCCGGCAGGACGGGCGACTGCTCGAGAATTGCGAGGCGTGTGTGCAGCTGCTGCAGCTGCGCGGCGCTTTCGGGCTGCGGCAGCGTGGGGGCGGCCCCGGCTTTCGCGGCGTCCTCCAGCGCCGCAAGCCGCGAAGAGACGTCGGCGGGCATCACGGGCGGCTGCTCGAGGGCTGCGACGCGCCGGGCGAGCTGCTGCAGCAGGTCCTGCAGCTTCGTCTCGGCACCTTCGTGCTGCAGCGGGGGGGCGGGGCCGCCTGGGGCGCCTTGAGGCCGGTTCCGCGGTCCGGCGTCCTCCAGCGCCGCCAGCCGCGAAGAGACTTCCGCCGGCACGCACGTGGGCGACTGCTCTAGCATTGCGACACGCCGGGCGAGCTGCTGCTGCAGCTTCGTTTCAGCACCTTCGCGCGGAGGCGACAGGAGGGCGGGGCCGCCTGGGGCACCTTGGGGTCGGTTCTGCACGGCATTCTCCAGCGCCGCAAGCCGCGAAGAGACTTCCACGGGCAGAGTGGGCGACTGCTCTAGCATTGCGACGCGCCGGGCGAGCTGCTGCTGCAGCTTCGTTTCGGCACCTTCGCGCGGAGGCGACAGGAGGGCGGGGCCGCCTGGGGCACCTTGGGGTCGGTTCTGCACGGCATCCTCCAGCGCCGCAAGCCGCGAAGAGACGTCCGCCGGCAGGGCGGACAACTGCTCTAGCATTGAGACGCGCCGGGCGAGCTGCTGCTGCATCTGCTGCAGTTTCACGGCGCTTTCGGCCAGCGGCAACGGGGGGGCGGGAGCGCCTTGGGGCCACGTTTTCGCGGTGTCCTCCAGCGCCGCCAGCCGCGAAGAGACGTCCGCCGGCAGGGTGGGCGACTGCTCTAGCATTGCGACGCGCCGGGCGAGCTGCTGCTGCAGCTTCGTTTCGGCTCCTTCGCGCGGAGGCGACAGGAGGGCGGGGCCGCCTGGGGCACCTTGGTTCTGCACGGCGGCCTCCAGTGCTGCAAGCCGCGAAGAGACGTCCGCCGGCAGGGCGGGCGACTGCTCGTTCTCGAAGAAGTCTTCGTGCGCGCGCAGTCGCCGCTTGACGGCCTCCCACTCCACACGCGCAACGTCCGCCTTCTCCGATAGATCCGCGTCGAGGTTGTCCCATCTGACTTCGTTGCGCTGCCTTTCTCCCACCGCGTCTTCGGAGCACCTGGCGAGTGCGGCGTGGACGTCGTCGAGTTCCGCCGTAACGCGCGCCACGTCGCGCTCGAGACCCGCGCTGATTCGGCGGGACTCCTCCGCCAGGGAGGCGACCGCGTTTTCGCCGAGGCGCGCGTTGCTCTGCAAGACGGCGATCCTGTCGTCGACGTGCCGCAGCGCGGCGGCGTGGTCGGCCGTGAAGGACTCAGCCCATGCTGCCTGCTCTCCCACGAGGGCGTGCAGCGACGTGATGGAGGAGTCGTGGGCAGCGAGCTGCTCACACGCCTCGCGTAGGACGGCTTGCGTGGCGGCGGCGGCGTCCTTCCGCCGGCATTCGCCGCCCCGCGCCTCTTCTTCGCTGCGGCTGGCTTCACAGGCCAGCTCACGCCGCAGCCGGTCTTTGGCGCCGTCGAATTCCGCCCGCCAGGACACCCCCGCGAGCATTGCGTGGGCCCCTGCCGACTGCTCCGCGCACACACGCGCCCGTCCCTCCGCTTCGAGCTGCCGCAGCAGCGCCCGTGCCCCTGCGGCAGACGTTTCGCGCACTGCGTGCAGCTGGCTGCACAGCTGTGACACCTCTTCGCGGGCCGACGCCTGCTCGTCGCGCGCTCGCGCCCGGCGCTCCGCTTCGAGCTGCTGCAGCAGCGCTCGGGTGCCGGCCGCCGCCGTTTCGCCCGCCGCGTGCAGCTGGCTGCGCAGGTGGGACACTTCGCCGGCGAGCTTGCCGTATTTTTCTTCGCCGGCGAGCAAGGCGTGGGCCCCCGCCGACTGCTCCGCGCACACGCGCGCCCGTCCCTCCGCTTCGAGCTGCCGCAGCAGCGCTCGGGTTCCGGCGACAGACGTTTCGCGCACTGCGTGCAGCTGGCTGCGCAGGTGCGACACCTCTTCGCAGGCTCGCTCCCCCGGTCTGTCCCCGGCCGCCGCTCGCGCCTGCGATAGCTGCGCGAGCAACGCGCGGGACTCCGCCGACTGCTCGTCGCGCACTCGCTCCCGTCCCTCGGCTTCGAGTTCCTGCAGCAGCGCTCGGGTGCCAGCCGCGGCCGTTTCGCTCGCTGCGTGCAGCTGGCTGCGCAGCCGCGACACTTCTTCCACCCGGACCAGCCTGCCTGGTCCGTCTTCGGCGGACAGCTCTGCGAGCAAGGCGCGGGCGCCCGCCAGCTGTTCTTCGCACACTCGCTCCCGGCCTTCCGCTTCGAGTTGCTGCAGCAGCGCTCGGGTGCCGACGGCGGCCGTTTGGCTGACTGTGTGCAGCTGCCCGCGCAGGCGCGACACTTCGCCTGCGAGCTCGCAGGACTTGCCTTCGACAGCCGCCGCCCGTTCGCGCAGCGCGGCGGCTGATTCGCGCGCGGCGGTTTCTGCCGCGGCCAGCCTCGCTCGGGACGAATCGCGCGCGGCGTCCTGGTCCGCCAGCCGCAGCTGGCACCCGGCGACGCCGCCCCGCAGATCGACGACGCGCTGCGCAGT
This sequence comes from Diplonema papillatum, assembly GCA_030068145.1. Classification (NCBI taxonomy): domain Eukaryota; phylum Euglenozoa; class Diplonemea; order Diplonemida; family Diplonemidae; genus Diplonema; species Diplonema papillatum. The sequence goes on along the minus strand of JAPJBO010000041.1, from coordinate 359,511 downwards.
GCCGGCTTCCTTTTGTTCCAGCGCTTCCAGCCGAGCTACGGTAGCTTCCCCTCCGGCGGAGGTGGATTCCTCGAGGATTGCGAGCCTTCCGAGCGCGGCGGCCACCGGCTCCCGCCAGCCGCCCTCCGCGGCCACGAGGGACCCGACGGCGGCCTGCGACGAGGCGGCGGCGAGTCTGCAGCGCGAGCAGTCGTCGGAGAGGTCGTTCACGGTGGCCACGACGCCGTTGATCTTGCCGACGAGAACCTGCAGCTTCTTGCCCTGCGTTTTTTTTTTTTTGTATAAAGTGGTGTGATCCACCCTGGAATTTGTGCCGGGTTTGTGCCGGGTTTGTGCCGGGTTTGTACCGGGGGGGTCCGGTTTTTTTATTTTTGTCTCCCCAGCACCCGCTAGCACCCTTGGTCGCGGAGATTTCAGGCTTCGCGGTGGATTTTGCCACGTTTCATGATCGTCTGGTGCTCGTGGGGGTTTGTCCCGCTCTTTGCGGTCCCTCGCCCTTCTGTCATGTTCAGCCTACGGGCTTCGGTATCTTGTCGGTTTGAGGCCCCTTCCGTAGCTTGGAAAACAGAAAGAGAAGCAAGCATCTCCATCGGATCAGAACGAGGGACAGAAGTTCCCACGCTCAACCCGCTCGGCTGTGCCATCGGAACAGAAGTCGGCAACAAGCGGTTCGGACGGGCGGTTCCCAGCCCATCAAGTACAACCGGTTTTCCCTCGCCTAGAAGGTGCTGTCGGATGGCTTAAGATGGCCTGAGCAGACTGCTACCTTTGGTTCCGCATCCTTTCAAACGGTGGCTGACCAAGCCGCTGTTTGAGCTCTGCAGGGGTTTCGCTGCACTCCAAAATGCGGGTACCAACAACCCCGGCAGCTGGGAGGAATGGCTACCGAGCATGGGTGCGTGGCGTTCGTGGACGCGCAACTGCGTGCAAACAAGCGTCACGCAATTAGCAGAGACAGGTCACCACTCGTTCTGCAGTGGAGTCAGCATTAGCTCAATGTGTCGGGAGCAGCAGTTGTCGACTGAAAAGTAAGCACGTACCACGGATGCAGAACATCGATGCAGACGATGAATGCCGCAAATGCAGGCATTCGAGGCCGTTCTACGAGCAGGCAAGATGGCTAGCGAAAGAGCGTGCCGTACCTCAGGCAGGTCGCTCGAAAACGGCGACCCGAAATGGAAGATTCACCCCCAGGAACAATACCCAGCGGACTGGAAGCGCAGGCAGGCCCGGATAGAAACATGAGGTGAAGCAGAAGAGACAGAGGAGCGGAGAAACGGGGCTGCACCAGTGGCAGACCCGGACGTTGGGGTTAAACAATCGAAGAAGAAGTGTAAGACGAGGAAACACCGACTCGGGCATACCGGCCGAGAACAGCCAATCATGGAACCCAGGGCACAAGGGAGGCTACGGCGCGGTGGTGAAGTAACGAAGCTCGCTCGCTAGCATCCGGCAAGAGCCAGCATGACACATGAATTTGGAAATGATGCTTCATTTGGAAACAGCGAGGGCAGGGGGCTAATCTGCTTGTACTAGGCTCCTCGGTTCCCGTAGTATCGGAGGCAATTGCTGGCTGGTGGTCGGTTGTAGTCCGTTGTCAAGCACAACCGGGCTTGCCCTCTGGAGGCTGTGGAAAATAGTGGTTCCTGTCTGTCAGGTGTATTCAGCGCTGCAATGGCAAAGCGCTCCGGGTACCTTCTGCGGTGGACCTACACTTTCGGTGCCGCCTTACATATTTATTGGTGTTGGTTTTTACTCGACAGGACCCTGGTGTAGTCGGTTTAGCTTGATTGCAGGGATCACCTGCCATAACCTGAAGGGTGGTGCAAAATAAAAAATCGGACCCCCCTTGAGTTTTTCCGGGTTTGTGCCGGGTTTGTGCCGGGTTTGCACCGGGCATATGGATCACAAGGGCAGACTATTTTTATTTTTTGATCCGCGTCCCCCGACCCCTGAAAATCTTCCGCGCGCGCGCGCAAAAAACAATAGTTTTTTTTAAAAAAAATAGTTTGGCAAGTCACCTGGCCTGTGGGTTCCTGGGTGGTCTTGGTGGCAAGCGGTCGGGGGGTGGGTCCGGAGGGCCCCCACCCCCCGGAGGCAGTGTGGGCGGCGGGCCGGTGGTGCGGCGCACCGGTGCGCACCACACCGGGTACCGCACCGGTGCGGTCGGTGCGCTGGTTCGATGCCTTGGGTTGTCGTTTTTTGGACTGTTTTTCGCTCAGAGTCGCAGGTCCACGTTGCAGATCTTTTTCGACGATGTTTTGCTCGAGATCAGCTCCGATGAAGAGATCTGTGGAAAATAGACCTGGGGGCCATAGCGTTGGTACGTGGTTCGTCGAGCCAGGGACCGGGACGTGGATCCGCGTGAAAATGGAAATCGTGGAAATCGAAGTTTCCATTTCAGATTTCCTGGTTCAAATGCCTGTGCACGCGAAATTATCAATTCCCGCAGGGCACGTTTTTTGACATTTGACCCCGACGAAACAACACTATTGCGCTGCTAGTTTTGACCGTTTTGGCGTGAATCGATGGTGCAATTATTTGTCAAACCGCGGTGTAGTCTCCGTGCCCGGCTGCCCTGAACACAAGAAAGACCCACGAACCATTTGTTCCCTGGGTTCATTTTTCACAAATCTCTTCATCGGAGCTGAACGTGAGCATAAATTTGACGAAAAAGGTCTGCTACGTGGACCAGTGACAAAATCTCCCCAACAAAGGAATTGTGTAGCGCACCGGCGCACCGAACAGCGCACCGGTGCGCACCGGTGCGGAGGTCGGTGCGGCCCACACTGGGAGGGGTACGCGCCCCTCACTTTGCTTTTTCGGCGACTTTTTGCACTGGGAAATAACCGTCGTCTGCTTGTGCTCAGGCTTCTGTTGTACGGAGGGACTAGGTGAGCCTTCAGCGTAGAGCTGCTGCCACCGACAGTAGTGGGCGTCTAGTCGTGGGCCTTGCGCTGTGTACGCGACTGCCTCGCGAATACCATTGGGAACCGTTTTGTGTACCTGGCAGCAACCGTGCTGTTCGACGTACTCGGCCAGAATTGGTATCGTACCCACGTTTCGGACGGGACGTGGGCATCGGCCGGAAGCCGCTTCTGCACTTGTTCCATGAGAAGCCGGATGCTTGCGGGGGCCTCAAACGTGGGGCGTGAAACTTCTCCATGACGCCTCTCGTCCACGACAGTACCGCACTCCTCAAGAACGCGGCCCAGCCGTCGTATTTGGGACGACGAAAGCGCGTCTTTTGTCGAGATTCGGAATGCAACCTCACTGAACTCCTCAGGAGTGAAATCAGTTGTGAGGAGTTCAGCCAGGTGGCTTTCGGTAGGTGTGCGCAGGGGGTTCGCATCTCCACTTTTTCATCGCCTTGAGGATGGTACGCGGAACCCCAGATGACTTCCAGACCTCGACGAACTTCATCCTCGTGGCCCGGGTGTGGAACCTTTTCCCCGTCCCGATGCACGACTTGAGCGCCTTGACGACATCCTCCTGTAGGCGGCGGTCGCTCGGTGGCAGCTTGAATACCAAGCTCTTGCCCCAGCGTTGTATTTGTGGACACCGAAGGGGAAACTCGTCCTTACCCCTTGGATCTGCTTGAACCGAGCACGGCGATCGTCAGAGAGGCCGGGCACGGTGTCCAGTGAAAACGGCTCGAATTGCCTCGACGAATTTCCCTTCCAGCTCTCCCCAAGAAGAAGACCCTCCGCCTTCACGGTGGACTGCTCCCAGTCGCAAACAGGGTTTCTGGATGGGACTCCCGCACTGCGTGCTTGCGCTGTTGGTTTTGCGCTTGCCGCGTGACGATACGGGTGCACACCACGTCTCTCACTTCCTGCAGTTTCGTGCATTGGATGCTGAGAATACCTTAGCTCTGCGACCCACGGCAAGGTCAACACATTTCGCAGGCTACTTTCTTGTTCTTGCAGGTTCTGAAGGGTGCACCGGGGGATGTCGGCGGTACGGCGCTGGGCAATCACCTTGTTGGTGCCCTCGTGCTGCTGCAACAGCTGCGCAGAAAGTGGGAGTCCATCAAGTTTGAGAAGGGTCTTGGCCACTTCCTGATAGAACGGATGTCCTTTTTCATCGACCAGGAGGGCCCTGTCGAAGTCTACGGGGTAGTCCTGGACTAGCCTGTTGAACAACACTACCCACGACTTCGTTTCACCCACTTGCAGCGGCTTCACGCGGGCTTTGCTCTTTTTCATAAGCAGGTCGAAGGCGTTGACAGGTGTTCGAGCTACGGGAACTCTTGCTTCACAACGTACCGAACCTCCCGGTACTGCATGGACTCCATGGCCTGCACAGACATCCCAAGAGAAACATCTCTCCACACACTCCTGCTATCAGCCCTAGCCGACCACCACATCATCATCATACTCGGCAGGCGTCTGAGGTGACGGTCTTTTATGATCTGCTGAAACATCTAACGACAGGTCGTTGATCTCAAGGAGGTGTCGATCCTTCACTGCACCAATCTCAACATCGATGGCGAAAAAACACGTCCCTTCCCTTTGCTTGTGCCCTGTTTTTGCGTCAGTATGCAACACTCACTTAGTCAAGGTGAAACTGCTGAAGGTACTTTCTCTCACCCGGGAAGGCGCGTCGGCAGGCGGAGCGGGTTCTCCGGTTTGTCCTCGGTCTGTGTCGGGTGTGCTTTGCCGGCGTCACAACTTTCGTGGTGCTGCAGCAACAGAGGCGTTCCGCTGACGTGTCCTTGTTGGCCCCACGAGCGGGGTTTGGTGTTTCCGCAGCCGAAGCGCGGACTTCAGTGACCACCTGGAGTCCCCCCATGGCACCCTGTTGTGCCCTTCCCACAGCGAAAAAGAAATAACTATTTATTACTAGGACTAAAAAAAGCCTTTTAGTCCCGAGGAAGGGTTTATTGTCCCGAGGAAGTTTTTTTTGCCCGAGGGGCCCGAAGGGGGCACTTTTCATACTGGCCTCGCAAGCAAAAATCCGTTCTATAAAAAAGCCTTTATTTCCTGCCAGGACTATAATTTCTTTTATTCCTACCTACCCCCCCCCCGTGTTTAAGATCGCGTTTTTCCGTGTTTAAGATCGCCCCCCCAAAAAACCGATCTTATACACGGGGGGGGGACGATCTTAAACACGGGGGGGGACAAAAACACCCCAAAAATTTTTTTTCCGCTGCGCGGGGCCTTGAACCCCCCCCCCCACCCCTCCATCCAAACCAGACTACACCGCTGTCCTGTCTGCAGACACTCAGGTTCCGCGCTGATGATGGTCCGCCTTATGTGTCCGTGGCTTAGAGGACCGAAACACGGCGCAGACGGGACCAGTGCGGTGTTGAGCACATACCCATTCCAAGCACGTTCTTGCAATCCCCCCACCCCCCAGTGCTGATGCTAAGGCCCCTAAACTCGGCATCGTTGTCAGCCGGACGGCAAGTGGGGCCCTTTTGAGGCTGTTTTTGGGGTGTTTCCCAGAGGAGTAAACGTTGCTTCCGTTTGTTTGGGCTTTCTTTTGTGAAAGTCAGGGTGCAAAGACGAGCCTGCCCACAGAGCACTTTTGAAGGCAGAATCTATGTCTGCATGTGATTGCCAAGTATGAGTCCGCGAGCCACTTGCACACCTCGTCACGGGTTGGTGCAGGAAGCTTCGCACTGTTTTCTGCAACAAGCTGTTGCGAGGACCAGTCTATCCACTTGGAACGAAGAAGTCGTCGCACCTTCAGATTGCAGGCGCTCTGGTCGCCAACATTCAAGTGACCTGACGTGTTCGGAGGTACAATGAACACCAGCCAGCCCCGCGATCTCGCCTCCTTCACGACAGGAATGCTGTAGTGCGACTTGTACCCATCCACCATAACGAGAAGCCCATACTTCCCTGAGGGGAAGCTGGGTAATGTACAGCTGTACTCGAGCATTACTTCGTAGTCGCACACCTTCTTTTTGGCACGTGAAGTGCACGTTGATGTCGTGCTTGTGCCTGTTCTGGTAAAACGTGGGGCGGCCCCGTCCTTCCGTGATAGTTTTTGGCCCCTGCCAAACAACAAGTGGGTCCATCCTCACCTTTTCCGACACAGAGATGTTTCTTTGGGTGTGCACCCCCCAGCTCAGGATAGCTGTCATGTTCCGCTTCTCGTTTCCAGCGGTGCATGCTCTGACCCGGGGCTCCACACTCTTTACTGAGCACACCGTGGACTTCGCCAACGGGAGACAAATCTTCCATTGCGTGTACCACTTCGAATCTCTTCGAATAAACGACCGCATGGATCGCTTGGCGGGCAAGCGAAATACACCACCAAGTTTCTAGATTCTTTGGCGGGTCCAGGTGATGCCCTTCGTTCCCCTCATATTCGTGCTGCGACGAGAGGCTCTTCTCCGTGAGACGGGTGTGACAACTTCAATGAACTCAATAGGACGGCCAGGATCAAATACCCCTTGATTCCCCTTTCTGCAGAGGTTTTGCATTCGGAAGACCAGCAGAAGGAAAAAAACCGCAACTTACCACGGGCAACCAAGGATCTGTGTATCTCCCAACTTGGGGGGCCCAAGAGATATTTTCCCGCCAGAACCTCCCAGAGAAAAGTACCCCAAAAAAAAAAAATTTCCGCTGCGCGGGGCCAAAATCCCCCCCCACAGTAAAACACCCAAAAAAAAAAATTTTCCGCTGCGCGGGACCCCACCCCACTCCCCCCCGTGTATAAGATCGCCCTCATTTCTCAAAAAACCCGATCTTATACACGGGGGGGGAGGGCGCGATCTTAAACACGGGGGGGGGTAGGTACTAGGTAAAAAAGCCTTTTACTGTCCCTCGGAAGGGTTTATTGTCCCTCGGAAGTTTTTTTTGCCCTCGGGTCCCCCTTCGGGGCCCCGAGGGCAAAAAAAACTTCCTCGGGACAATAAACCCTTCCTCGGGACTAAAAGGCTTTTTTTAGTCCTACTAATAAATAGTTATTTTTTTCAACTATTTTTTTTTCCACGGTTTCCCAAAATTTTCCGCGCGCTAGGACGCGGATCAAAAAAAAAAATAGTCTGCCCTAAGCACCTGCTTTGTAGGAAAATGCTTGAGGAGACTGCCAGTTACGGTAGACCAAAGGAGGTAAATGTGCTGTAGCCCACGAAACACAGGTAAATCTGGGTATAGTGGCTGGCGTAAGCGTTCAACAAAAAAGACCCACTTTTGTAGTTGTATTGTTTTCTCCCCCTCTAGCCTCCTTCGAAATGAGCACAAGGCAGTCCCCCCGAGTGATCCCGAATGGGCGTGCAGACTTCTTTTTTTGTGGTGTAAAGGCTCGGTGTTTTGGGGTCTCCGGTTGACCATACCCTCAGGTGACACCACTATTTTAACTATACTTCAACTGTCTTGGTACCAGGGAAAGCCTGCTACACGGGAGCGAAGCTTCACGTGTTCGGCGGTACTGCAGAGCCACGGGCCTACGGGTCAAGTGGCTACCGATTTCCCAAACTGAAGCATCAAGGCTTGGCGCACCTTGGGGCTTGCCGCTCGCGCTGAACACAAGCTCGTCGAGACGGTCAGCCGCAGGGCAGAGCGGACGGGGTTGTGGCACTGTGCTGCCTCCGACTCAAGCCTTGCAAGCTGTGGTTGACCGTCACGTTCCTGGACCAGGAGCGGCCTTTTTCTTTTTCTCTTCTTCTTCTTCAACTGTCTTGAGTGTCATCAAGGCCGTTCTTACTCCAGAATCAGTTCTTGTGTTGTTCCGGACCATTGTTCCGGAAATGTACTCATACTCTTTTTCTCACGAACGGGGGGGGGTCGGTCCTGCTTTAGGCTACGTTAGGTTCTCCCGACTCCCCAAATCGTGGTTAGCACAAACTCAAGAGGTCCAGTCAACTATTTCCTGCAGGATTAGCATACTTTCGTTGAGATTTCGCAACTGGCACTCACCGCCAAGTATTTTCTTCAAAGCAGGTGCTTATAAAATACTCGAGGGACTGCCTTGTGCTCATTTCGAAGGAGTTTGTATAAGCACCTGCTTTGAAGGAAATGCTTGAGGAGACTGCCAGTTGCGATAGATCAAAGGAGGTAAATGTGCTGTAGCCCACACGAAACACAGGTAAATCTGGGTATAGTGGCGGGCGTAAGCGTTCAACAAAAAAGACCCCCTTTGTAGTTGTATTGTTTTCTCCCCCTCTAGCCTCCTTCGAAATGAGCACACGGGGCAGTCCTTCGAGTATTTTTGAGCGCTTACGCCCGCCACTAAACCCAGCTTTACCTGGGCTACACCTATGATCTATCGCAACTGGCATTTCCTACAAAGCAGGTGCTTATACAAGAAGAAAGGTCAAGAACGGCCTTCACGATGGCACTCAAGAAAGAAGTATACCTGCGCTTCGCTCGCGGTTTCCACGTTGTGCAGCCGCTGCGCCAGCCGAGCCACCTCGTCCGCCGTCGACGGCGAATCGCCCCGCTGCGCGGCCGGCCCGGCCGCCGAAGCGAGCGACAGGGCGCGGTGCCGCAGGGCCTCGGTGCTTCCCGACGCGGATTGGACGTGGCCCGCCACCTTCCGCACGCGCCGCTCGAGCCCGCCGCCGGCACCCGCCGGGGGAGCGCCGCGGATGCTGCCGCCAAGGTCGTGCAGGGCGAGCTCCGCTTCGGCCAGCGAGCATTGCAGGGAGCCGAACGACCCTTCCGTCTCTTCTTCGAGCAGAGCGGCGAACTGCCGCGCCGCCTGCGCGCCCGCGCGCTGGTGGCCCCAGTCGGTTTCGAGCTTCGAAACGCGGAGCACCAAATCGGCGGCCGGCGCCTGGTGGTCGACGCTTGCGGGGTTGGCCGTCTTCACTCCGGACACGTCCCTTCCTTCCTTCCACTCCGACGCCGCTTCGCGGACCGCATCCTGCACAAGGTGGCGCAGTTGCTCCGCGCACGCGCCGCTCCTCAGCACCTGGTCAGCGATCTGCTTGACGAAGTCCTTCGGCGCTGGCGCGCGCGGCGGCGGCTCTGGGGGTGGGCCCCTTCCGCCCGCCAACGCATCGCCTCGTTGCAGACGCGACTCCGCCGCAGCAAGCTCGCTGAGCGCCGCTTCCATGTACAGGCACCTGTTGACCTCCTTTGGCGGGGGTCGCCGTGTTCAAGGGCTCATTTTCTTTTTCGCGCCTGCTCTTGTTTATTAGGAGTGCACGTTTCGGCTGAGTATCTGGGGTTTCAAGTCCCCGGGTGACCATCGTCGAAAGAGTTCTTTTGTAAGTCTGTCTCGGGGGGAGGCTAATAGAATCGAGCAAGGCCGACCTCCGCTTCGGCCAGCGAGCACTGCAGGGACCCGAAGGACCCTTCTGTCTCTTCTTCGAGCAGAGCGGCGAACTGCCGCGCCGCCTGCGCGCCCGTGCGCTGGTGGCCCCAGTCGGTTTCGAGCTTCGAAACGCGGAGCTCCAAATCGGCGGCTGACGCTTGCGGGGTTGGCCGTCTTGACGTATCCTCGTGACCCCAGGCGTCTGAACCTTGGCGCCTCTATTGCGGGTATCCTGTGTCCTGCCATGGCGATCGGATCACGCGATCAGATCGTATGGACGTATGGACTAAATATTGGCGCCGCAAAAGGTGTCTTCGAAGGAGAGTGAAATCTGGTAAAACGCCGCGCGGAAGCTAGAAATCGTCACGGAATGGGTGGGGGGGGGTGCAAGAACGTGCTTGCAATGGATACGTGCCGAACACCGCACTGATCCTATCTGCACCGTGAATCGGTCCTATAAACCATCGACACGTGAGGCACCATCAGCGCGGAACCTGAGCGTCTGCAGACAGGACAACGACGTGAGGCTGGCTTGTCTTAAATTTAACTTCCTCTACCAACCCCACTTTGAAAGCTGTGTGAAGTCCTCATTTCGACCTTACGGCGGTGCTCCTCAGTGAACACTGTGACCGTCCGTAGCTCGTCACGGCCATCAGGGCACCTGGTGCCACCTATGCAGAGCACAGACAAAACCGTCGTCTGAGCCGTCACATGAGAAGGGCTGAGTTACAAGAACGCGGCTCCTACAAGGGGGCGCCAGCGAAGTATACAAAAAAGACAGGCGCTTCGTTTTGTTTCTGCGTGCCGGTTGATCGTTTTCCCGCTTGTATTTACCCTGTGTCATGTTCAGGTAAGGAACTCTGATCACCACCAAAACATGCTGCCTACGCACTGGCTTTTCCGCCCAGAAACCCCCGTACATCTCCAGCGAACGCGGCGTATTGGGCCTCCATCGCCATGTGGGAAGGTTCGTTGCTGCGGACCCTTTTAAGGACCGTTTGTCTCGGGAGAAACGCCTTTGTGCACTTGACCGTCCAAACCTTCCATGCATGTCACTCGATGCATTTACGCAGGACAATACTGCCAGCGCCCGAGGGCCGAAGGAGAAGCGAAGCACCAGGCGCGCGCCTGAGTGCGACGATCAAGACGAGCTGGAGAGGCGAAAGCATGACACATCACGTGCGAAGAGAACCGCGACGCCGGCGATGCAGATTATCGCCACACCTTCTTTGCATTATACTCCGATGAATACCGCCCGTAGAGACCAATCAACCACGGGGCACCATCGGACGGTGCTGCGACACTGTGCTAACTCAACGGCTCAAGCTTCTGGTTGCGCTCTTGCTCTGGGGTTGGCTTCACGTGCGGAAGACTTTGCGGCAGGTCACCGACTTGAAACGGTACCTCTCGTGCTTTCGGATGAGCGGCTTGGTGAACGTAACCACGTGCACACCGCCCAGCAGCGGCGGTGCCGGGAAGCCAGCCGGGGGCTCGAACAAACTGTTCGGCTCCACGGACGTGACCGTCACAACCTTCCACATCCCGCTGCGCGGCATGTGCCGCTCTTTGAAGAGCCGGGCGAGCTCGTGTCCGATGGCGCAAGACATGGACACGACGCGCAAGACGAAAGGCGGCTCCACCGGCCCCTCCGCCACCCGGCAAACGACGCGGCTCCAGTACGAAGTGTACCGCAGTGCCGCGGCAGGGTGGGACAGCCTGGGTGCTTGGCTGGCTTGCGCCATGGGGTTGCCGCGGGGGCGGTATGCCGTGGGCAGGATGAACGTCACCCGGGGGATACGGGCCGCGGGGGTCGCTCCGCCGGCGAGGAGGTGGCGCTCCTTTTCGGCTTGCAGGACCACGTTCGAGAGGCCGATCATCCTGCAGCGGTCGAGTGCCCGACGGACGCGGGTTTCCTCGAATTCGACCTCGCGGACGGTCGAGATCTTCTCGACCACAACCGGCAGCCCGGCTTGGTCGGCTTGCACGGACAACGACCGGCGCCTGCTGCGCTCCTTGGCTTGGGTCAGACTCCGCGTGCTCGTCACTTCTTCGACCAACGCGCGCAGCCGCCCTTCGAAGGAGTCCCCCACGCTGCAGATCCTTCCGACCACCAGCGGGCGCTCGATGGAGATGGCCTCCACGCCGTCGGGACCGGGTTTCATGAAGGACAGAAACGCGCGGTTGCGCCGGACTGACGAGGAGCGGAGGAGGGACTGGAGGTACAGGTTGAGCGACAGCAGCCGGCGGGACGCGAACTCCGGCGAGGAAGACCGGACGAGCGTCTTGTTCGGCACGTTCGGCAGCAGGTCGGCGGGCAGGCTGTTGCGCAGGCGCTGGTGCATGTGGTAGAACGACGAGTACCGCTGCTTGACGCACCATCGGAAGTCGCCGTTTTTGCACTGGACCACGTAGTTGAGCACGGTATGCCGGGGGATGAACCCGACGAGCCGCAAGAACGCTCGGCCGAGCATCCCGCCCGTATCGGACAACGGCTCCGAAGACCACTCCACCCCGCACACCTGACAGTCGTCGATGACCAAATCCTCGTGTGGTTGATCCGACAAAGCGCCGCCCAACGCGCTGAAGTAACTGTTCGTCTCATCGGAGCCGTAAGCGGGTGCCGGGAGGAGTGTGACGCTGCCTCCGTCGGAGTTCAGACTGGGCCGGTACGCATCGAGCCCGGCCGCGGGTCTCGCCTCCGTTCGCCGCCGGCTGGACGCCGAGGATCGAAAGGAGAGCTGGGAGAAGAAGCCGCCCGGCTGCTCGAAACCCGGCCGGCCCGCGCCGCCGTCGGCGGCCTCCGTCAACTCTTGCAGGTCGTGCCCGTCGTCGTCGTCGCCCCGGCCTCTTTCTCCGCCGCCTCTCCCCTTTAGCCTTCCGAAAAGCCACGGCTTCCGTCGTTCCTCGGCTTTGTACATCGTCGCAGCAACGCCCCGCCCGCTACTTCTTGAAAAATACGCGGCCGCGCCGTCAACGCCGCGCGAACGCCTACCTTTCAAGTGAAGACCGCGGGAAGTCTGCTGAAGTGGAGAGCTACCGGAGAAGTGTCGTGTGGTTGCTCAGTGTGTACGTGCTTGGGCGCCGCGCCTTACGTCCGCGGTTGCACCGTCAAAGCGCGAACGCCTACCTTTCAAGAAGACCGCGGGAAGTCCGCTGGACTGGAGAGCTACCGGAGAAGGGTGTCGTGTGGTTGCTCAGTGTGTACGTGCTTGGGCGCCGTGCCTTACGTCCGCGGTTGCACCGTCAAAGCGCGAACGCCTACCTTTCAAGTGAAGACCGCGGGAAGTCCGCTGGACTGGAGAGGTGCCGGAGAAGAGTGCGTACGTAGAGGGTACGTGCTTGGGTACCACACTTGCGCTACCGCGGTTCGTGTCTCGCGGGACAAAGGCGCCCCGCCGAACGCCTACCTTTCGAGAAGACAGCGGGAAGTCTGCTGCACTGGAGAGCTACCGGAGCAGGGTGCGTGCGTAGTGTGTACGTGCTTGGGTGCCACACGTACGTTACCGCAGCTCGTTTCTCGCGGGACGAAACCTCGGAGATAAGGCCCGAGCGCGGCCGCACCGTCAAAGCGCGAACGCCTGCCTTTCAAGAAACCCGCAAAGTCCGCTGAACCAGAAGCCGCCGGAGAAGGGTGTGGATGTCACCCCTAGGTAGGTCCGTGATTCGGTTTTGCGGGACTCGTACAACTTTGGGGAGACAAGGCCGACACGCGTGTTTTCCCCGTTCGACAAACCACCTTGCTTCCGAGTTGAAAGCGAGGCAAAATACTCGAGGGAGGACTGTTGAACCGCTTGCGCCGCCGCCACTAAACCCAGATTTTACCAGTGCTTCGTGTGGCTACAGCGCATTTACCTCCTATGAGATTCGTCAACGTGGCGGTCTTCTCAAGTGTTTCCTAAAGGGGGGGGGTCGAATAATAACAGTTATATGACACACGTCTGGTTGTCTAAAAACACTACCACGATTTGATCCTGCTACTGTTCGGCTACCCGGAATCTTTTTATTATTCGACAAGATTATTCGACCACCCCCCTTTACAAAGCAGGTGCTCGTACAAAAATGGAAGGAGGACCGGTTCCCTCCTCTCCCCGTGACGCGTCGGAAAAGAGGTCGCGCCGTTTATGAGCGAATGCCCGCCCGGCTGAGAAATATAATTGTACAACCCGCCTATGTTTCTGTGTTTCAGTCGGGTTCTTTTTTCCCTTTTTCTTTCGCTCTTCTTCTTCTTGTGCTCTCGTGTTTCTGACGATCTCGTATAGGCGTACGAATCGTCCAGTCGGCTTTTTTTCCGGTGGTTCCGGGGCCTCGAAAAGAAGCACAAGAAAAGCCCAGAAGTCGCTTTTTTCGATACACACCAAAAAAAAAAAAGAAAAAGGGTGTGTGTGTGTGCGGAAAACGCCCAAGTTGCGCGGCCAGTGAGAAAAAGACCGGACGGGCAAGGCGCGGGGCGAAGATAAGGGCCTTCTTGCGTTGCGGAAGGAACGAAGAAGTGAATAAAAATAAAAAAAGGTTTAAAAAAAAAAGAGAACAAAAAAGGAAAGAACCGCAAAAGAAACAGAAGGACTTCTTTGGTGAAAATAGGTGGGGTGTGTGTGGTTGGTGTGAGCCGTTTACGTGGTGCCTCCCTTTCACGGAAATACGACCACGTTTGTGTGTGTGTGTGTAGGTGTAGCTCACCCGTTTAACGTGGTGCCTCCCTTCACGAAAATACAGTGTGTGTGTGTTTGTGTGTTTCTTTCTCACACAGGGCGGGTGTTCCTTTTGTCAAGAAGAACTGGCACGGATTTGCCCTCCACCTGGATACCCTTGTACCCGAGAAACTGCCGGGGCGAATGCACACGAAGGTCAGCAAGGTTCGTCGTCGATGAACGACGGGCCTGCACACGATCAGACCAAAGTCAACTCGCCTGCAAACTGTGAGACAGGCGCTGCCGGCTGAGGACGTGAAACTCCGTCGCTCTCTCTGTTCAGATATAAGCTGGCATGCGTTCGTTCGGGCGGCACCGGACCTCTTTCAGCATATGTCGGCGGTGGAACAGGAACGACAGTTCCCAAAGAGTTCCACCAACGCCCTTCCCGCCCAAAGGAGTCCTGCAAGTGTGGAGGCACGGTTTTTGAAGTTCGGCATCAAAAAGCTGGAGTTGAAAAGCCGCCGTCGCCCGCTTTTCGAGGTGGGCCAATACGCACGTTTCGGGTGTAGCACCCGCTGTTTCGGGTGTAGCACCCGCTGTTTCGGGTGTAGCACCCGCTGTTTCGGGTGTAGCACCCGCTGTTTCGGGTGTAGCACCCGCTGTTTCGGGTGTAGCACCCGCTGTTTCGGGTGTAGCACCCGCTGTTTCGGGTGTAGCACCCGCTGTTTCGGGTGTAGCACCCGCTGTTTCGGGTGTAGCACCCGCTGTTTCGGGTGTAGCACCCGCTGTTTCGGGTGTAGCACCCGCTGTTTCGGGTGTAGCACCCGCTGTTTCGGGTGTAACACCCGCTGTTTCGGGTAAATTCGCTTTTGAAAGCACATTCGCTTAGGAGGTATTGATCCGATGGGAGAAGAATCGTCGGAGCATGGATCGGTGTTCGGGTGCCGCTGGCGAGTTTTCTGCTCCGTTTACTGGCTCTGCTTGACGCAAGCAACGACGCTGCGGCCTTTTCTTTTCAATGCGAGAGCGTTCAGGTGGTCTCACGATCACGCTGAAACGCGTGACAGGAATAGGGACATGCACGTGAACCTGCGTGGCGGGCTTCCAGCCCGCTGTGCAAGGCATGACGGCCACCGCCGAGTATTCGGGTCATGGCCGCCTTTCCTGTTGCAACCTTACCTTGGGCCGCGCAAAGCTGGTTTTCCAACCCGCTGTGCAAGGCCCGACGGCCACCGCCGAGTATTCGGGTCGTCGGTCGCCTTTCCTGTCACGACCTTACCCTGGGCCGCGCAAAGCTGGTTTTCCAACCCGCTGTGCAAGGCCCGACGGCCACCGCCGAGTATTCGGGTCGTCGGTCGCCTTTCCTGTCACGACCTTACCCTGGGCCTGTGCCAGCCACGCGCAAAGCTGGTCTTCCAACCCGCTGGGCAAGGCATGGCGGCCACCGCCGAGTATTCTGGTCATGGTCGCCTTTCCTGTCGTAACCTTACCTTGTGCCAAGCGCAAAGCTGGTTCTCCAACCCGCTGTGCAAGGGCACGACGTGAGTGAGTGAATATGATCGTTGGGCTAATTCTCTCCCAAAAACACGCTGCCAGCGTTCTCTTCGTGTTTACAAAAAAAAAAAAAAGGCGGGCAAAGACGAAGCGAAACCGTTATATAATCTTTTTTTTTTTCCTCTCTGTGCAAGGTGTTGTGCCGATAGTACAAATGAAAACAAGGAATCGAAGGCGGGGTGGGGGGTTGAGGGGGATAAAACCGAATGTTAGAAGAGCAAGGGGAAGGCTCCCGACCCCGCATCCATATGCTGAGGGAAGTGCGAGTGTCTGGTCAAACCTCGTTAACACGACCCAAAGACTGTGGCCCGCATTGCACGATGCCGGAGCTAGCGCCAGCAACAAAACAGAAGCGGTGAAGCGAGAGGCATCGGTTCACGATGTCAAAGGACAATACTGCAGCAGTAGTCAGAGGGCTTACGAACGTGGTCTGTGGCTTTTTCCACGGGTTTCCTACGATGTAAGCCGGCCATCCCTGCGATAGACTGCACTGTGATAGACTGCACTGTGATAGACTGCACTGTGATAGACTGCACTGTGATAGACTGCACTGTGATAGACTGCACTGTGATAGACTGCACTGTGATAGACTGCACTGTGATAGACTGCACTGTGATAGACTGCACTGTGATAGACTGCACTGTGATAGACAACAAGGCAATTCGATGCAGCTTCAGGTAAGCTCCTCAGTGCGTTACGCCCGCCGGTCCATTCGGACTCGTATAGACCCGGTTGGAGACACGGGATCTGGATGTGAATTTGGAAGTTGCCGTTCGCCGAAGCTAGTCGTGGCCCGATAAATCCGATGTGCCCTGAGTAACTCACGCATTCCTCTAGACTGGGTTCTGGCTTAGAGGCGTTCAGCCAGAATCCATCCAGTGGTAGGACCACGGCGCGTCTTTTCCCCAGAAAGCCTCGCAACAACGCACTGGGATAATGTCGACACCACCTGGCAGCTGGATCCTCATCGTCGGAGGCCGACTGCGAGTTGCACGCCGACTGCCAGTGGCGTCTGGCGAGCCAGGACGCCTGCAGGCCGCGATCTTGCGCGAAAAAGGTGTATTTCCAAGGACCCGTGGTGCCGAAGTGCGGAGTCTGCGTCGATGACGAGGCCGAATTCGTGCCGGAGGTCATCATCCGTTGAACGTGGACTGCCAGCGGGTCAGTGTGACTTCTACGGGAGAGATATCCAACTGATTTTTTAGTACTAACAAATCTTGCGGGTTGCCCTTCAATGTATCGTGCAGGCTATCAATAGGAGCGGGGACGGAAGCCGAGGTAACAAATCGTGGCGGCCGTAGAGTCGTACGCCCGGCCCACAATGGAGGGGAGGGAGGATCTGTGGAGGGCAAAGGAGAAGAATAGAGCCGCAGCTCTCGGGCGGGACAGGTAGAAAAAAGACAAGGTGTTTCGTTTTGTTTGTGCGTGCCGGGTGATCGTTTTCCCACTTGTATTTACCCTGTGTATATTTAGGTAAGGAATTCTGATCAACCACCAAAACACGCTGCCTACGTCGTTTTAGCCTGCACAATACATTGAAGGGCAACCCGCAAGATTGTTAGTACTAAAAAGACAGGCGCTTCGGTTTGTTTGCCGCGTGCCCGGTTGATCGGTTCCCACACTTGTGTGTACTTTGCCATTTTCAGGCTAGAATTAAGATCAACGGCCCAAACACGCTGCCCGTCTTTTTTAGCCTGCACAATACATTGAAAGACAACCCGCAAGATTGGTAGTGCTGAAAAAGGAAGGTGCTTTTCGTTCTTCGCTCTTTTCTCACGACACAAAGGGGTACGATAGGCCGCCGTCGTGAGCAGCACAAACTCAAGAGGTCTGGTCTACTATTCCCTGCAGGATTTGCATACTTTCAAGAAAAGCCGTCGCTTTTCCCCCAGCTCACCCCACTTCAGGCTGTTTCGAGTTTTGAGAAGTTCTCTTTCTTTTTCCCCCCCTCCGACGATATCGGTTGTGTCTACCGTCCGGCAGTTGCAAATGGGCTCGTTTGAGCGTGAAGGTTCGCTTGAGGATCCGGGGGGTTGAAGTCGCCGGGTGACCATCGTCGAAAGGGTTCACATGTTGTTGGTACGCATATCTTATTCGCGGTAGTAGCGGGCGCATGTGCGGGTGAGTGTCTTTTAGAGTTAAAGTTCGCTTGAAATTCCGCGGTTTTAGGGTCTCCGTGTGACCGTTGATAAATATGGTTACGGGCTGTATTCATTATGGGTTATGGCTAGCCATGTCCGGGACTGTTTGTGACCGACCCTAGTACATTCCTTCGAGGAGTGTAGTCTTGGGCCCCCCACTTTTTGTTGCCTGTTGCCTTCTTCTGGCGGGCAACGATCCTTCCGGGCCACCTGCTCGCCGCTTCGCCCCCGCTGCTGAGTGATGCAAAGTGACGATATGAAAGAACCCCCCTAGAAATATACGATGTGGTTTGCGGGTTCGCATTGGTATCCAACGGGCCGTTCTTGGCCCGAAGAAAACTTGTATGCTCGAACGTTCAAGATGATGGTAAGAGGCAGTACGAGGGTTGGAAAGCGAAAAAAAAATAGAAAGCGGTGCTCTAAGGGAGTGCAGGAACATGTAGGGGAATGGGAGGCGGGAGAAATAACCGATCGGAGGAACGGTGCTGAAAACTGTTGGAAAACGCAGGACAGAAGGCGGCAACAGAGAAAAGAGAACCAAACTGAACATGCTCGAGGTGTCCAACCGTATAATACAATTGAATTGTAATGTTACTGTACGGCTGACACTTTCGCACTGCCGTTGAGTGTGAGCCAGCCAGTGAGGCTGTTTCAGGGCCGTTTTCGTTTCGGCTTTTTTTTGGAAAAGTCATGTTGGACCTCCAAAGCGGAGAAGAAATCTTAAAACGAGGTTTTGGTGTGCATTCCGAACCCGGGGGCTTCCTAAGGTTTTGAGCCGCCCGTGTGAATAAGTTTGACGGCTGAACGAACAAAGGGGAAGGAGCAAGAAACCGCAAACGGTCTTGCCCACTGAACCCAGATTGGCCTGTGCTCCGTGTGGGCTGCAGCACGTTTCTCTCGTTTGAGGTTTTGCGAAGTTTGCTCCATTATCCTGTGTTCTGTGTGGAGTTCCAGCTTATTCTCTCCTTTGCGATTCGCAACTGGCGCGGCGTTCTTGAGTCGAAAGAAGAAAGGAAGCGAAGAACCAAAGAAAAAGAACAGGCGCTTCCGCATTCGTTTGTGCGTGCCAGTTGATCGACTTCCGTCTCGCCCTCTAACCCCCTCCGGTCCCTGTCCATTGGGCTAGGAACTCGGATTAACCTTCAAACACAATAGCAAAGCCGCTTGCACCAACAGTACTCTCCTCCTTGTTGCGTGTTCGTGTATTTGCTGTCTCTCCTTCATTCTCTACGTCGTTGCAGAAAGGTCGTTGTGATCTTCGTGGGGTTCTCCACACAACTCTTCCATTCAAAGAAAAGAGCAAAATGATGGATCATATGCTTCGATTGCACCCCGGACTTCAGCAGCCATATACTAAGTCAATGCGGGAGTGCCACTCCCGCAATGAGGGGGTCCCACTCCCGCAGCACCCCAAGGCGCGGGCAAACACCAGCGATATTCTGCAGAACACAAATCCCCGAATAATGCCGAATCGATTGACCCTGGGACACCCCGCCAAAACGGGTCCAATTTTTTACCCGGTTCAACATTAGTCCAATTCCGGTACTTAAACAGCGAATACTTCCTAGTCTTCCGGGACGCAACGGTTCGCTGCGACAACCTGCTTTTTGCAAAACGCAGGTCCAAGGATCCCGAGCGGCGCCAACGACGACCGCGAATCCGAAAGTTGAGAATGTTGCTTTCCAGCGTTATTTCCTGTACAACTTTGAAGGCGAGAGGGGAAAGAGAAAAGAAAATGAAAGGAGAAAAAAATAAACTGCTCGCCATCGACCTGATTAGTATTGACAAGGGATCTGTTGCGATAAAATGCGCATCCTCACTGGCGAGCGATTCTGGGCGTAAAAAAGTGACGGTCAGTTTTTGGGACTAACGTGTAACCAATCTGACGACCAAAACCAAAAAACAAGCCTGGTACACCACAAGTCGTTCCAAGTTTATTTGGTCCAACATGCTTTTGTGTTGCCGAGTCTTCAGAATCAAGGTTTCTTGAACGTTCTGTCGAAACACAACGGCGGGGGATGCAAGAACGCGCTGCGAGAGCAGAGGGAGGCGAGGGAGAACACATCAAAACAAGTTAAAGGGTGTGGCTAGCCACGCCTTAGCAGTCCCAGGGCCTCTCCCCACCCACCTGTGTGGGTTCTCGTGGTCATCGCTACACAGCGAGAGTCACCTGGCAACAACGCGCCCACCTCTGATACGGAGACGATGACACGGACGAGAAGCGTGTAGGCGGATGAGTCATCCCTGTCGCCGTCGCATCACCAGGTTCTCTGCAGAAGTCTAGCGTGTCTCTCAAACCAGAAAGACGGGACTTCGGGCCGCAAAGCCCGACGATTCGAGCAACTCTCTCTCTCTCTCTCTCTCTCTCTCTCTCTCTCTCTCTCTCTCTCTCTCTCTCTCTCTCTCTCTCTCTCTCTCTCTCTCTCTCTCTCTCTCTCTCTCTCTCTCTCTCTCTCTCTCGGAAATGTCAGCGCGGTAGCGATGACAGCGAGAACACATATAGGTGGGAGGGGAGAGGCCCTGGGACTGCTAAGGCGTGACAACCCCGCCCCTGTCCCTCCCAGGGAGCCACCCCGAAACTAGCCTGCCCACCTGACGGTGGGGGCCCACCTGACGGTGGAGGCCCACACCCTTTGACTTTGCCACACCCTTTGACTTGTTTTATGTCTCTCTCTCTCTCTCTCTCTCTCTCTCTCTCTCTCTCTCTCTCTCTCTCTCTCTCTCTCTCTCTCTCTCTCTCTCTCTCTCTCTCTCTCTCTCTCTCTCTCTCTCTCTCTCTCTCTCTCTCTCTCTCTCTCTCTCTCTCTCTCTCTCTCTCTCTCTCTCTCTCTCGCCCCTCGGCATCACTCCTCCCCTTTAACTCCGTCTCTTCTCATGTTATCGTCCCGAGTTGCTTCACAGGAAAGTCCGTCACGGGGAAAGAATGCCCCCCTACAACCGTGGTGGTCATAACAGGAACTTTGGCGCGTAGAAGAAAACGACGATTCGAGCAACCAGCTGGCAAACGCTCACACCGTGTGCTAGGAGAAAAAGAAAACAAAAAGAAAAACAACTGCAACTCTAGTTTGTCGGATCTAAGGCGAGAAGGGGGGGGGGGGGGGAGGCTCGTGGTGGTGGAAAACGCAAAAATACTAGACGTAGCTGCTTCGACTCCGAATGGAAGGGGGGAAATATAGAGGTAAGGGGCAAATAGGGACAAACACAATCTGATTTGTTCTTCGCTTACACCAGTTTTGACCTGTTGTGTTTGTGTGATTTGTCGTGTAGGGGTAGACCCGCATGACCGTCCGTTCAACACGTGGTTCGGTAGGTACAGCACTTTGGATCCCTTCTGTTCTTTGTCGGGCAGCATCGTCGAGCATTTCCTTTCAAGCTGGCGCTTATGTAAAAAACGACTCAGTTTCGGGCTTGGATGGCGTTGGGCGGGACGAGGTCGTAGGTGATGTGGCGGAGTTCAATGGTCATCTCGACGGCGGGGTGGCGGCGTAGGGTGTCAAGGGAGATCGCGTTCTGCCAGCCGATGGCCGAGTCCTTGGGGAACTTCCCGTCGGCGACTTTGGTGGTGATCAGCGGGTCGCGGTTGAGGTCCAGAATGTCGAGGGCCCACTCCATCGTGACGTACACCGGATCGCAGATGGGGCAGTGCAGGAACACGCCCATGTGCGTCGGGGAGTGCTTCAGGTGCAACTCGAAGAACAACCCTTGGAAGCACACGTTGCCGACGTCGGTTTGACCTTCCGTCAGGAGAAGCGTGCTCTGGGGGATGCGGACCGTGGTGCCAACGGGCGGCACGACGCGGTGCAAGGGGAGCGTGTGGATTTGCGGCGTGTAGTTCTCGTACTGGCTGGATTCGACCGGCGGAAGCGGGACGTCGTCTGCTTGCTTGTCGAAGAACTCCTTCACGCGCTTGTGGAAGGCGGGTGGGTGCGTCTCCTCCAAAACGCCGTCGGCGGTGTCGAGCCTCGCGTTCAGCTCTTGGAGCGCCATCTCCGCCTCGCCCAGCTTCTCCCACACGACGCGTTCGTTCCGCTCGCGCATGGCGTCGATGCGGGCGAGCTCCTTCTGCTCCTCCTGCCGCAGGTACTCTATGGCCGCCTCGATGCTGCCTTGCACCTGCTGCTTCATCTTCTCGTACTCGTACCGCTGGTTCTGCAGTTGTTGGAAGAACGTGCGGCATTTCCCGACCTCCTCCTTCGCGTGCGTGTGGCGTTGTTTGACTTCGTGGACCTGTGCCATGGTCTTCTGCATGAACTCGTCGATGGAGACGACGGTGTGCCCTACACTCCTGCCGGACAGCGCGCACACGTGGCAGACGAGTTCGTCGATGTCGTGGTCGTAGAGGCAGAGTTTTTCGCCGTCGATGGGGCAGCTCATCTCGCGGGGTTGGATCGAGACGTCGATGCTGTGAGCCAGGTCGACCTTCAGCCTGTCCGGCATGGCCTCCCACCCGCCGTGGCCGTCGGCCTGCTGCCAAGCGTGGCAGTCCGTCGGGTACTGCTTCCCGCGCTCGGCGCTCCGCACCCGCCCGCGCTGGGCCGCGACGTCGTCCTCGTCGCCGAAAATCCACAGCATCCCGGCCCCGCAGTACAGCCGCTTCCCGCCTTTGCCCCACAGCGGCGAATCGTTGACGATCTCCTCGAGCTGTGAGTGTATTGGACGCCTCGTGATGGAGAGCTCGTTAAAGCCACTCGTGATGGAGAGCTCGTTCAAGCCATTCTATGAAGTTCGAGGGGATATAGACCACGGCAGTATCTTCATCGTGATAGACAGCTCCAACCACATCCTGCGAGCACCAGGGATAGGGCATGGTGCATGCACACTGTGACAGACAGCTCCAAGCAATTCTGTAAAATTCCAGGGGAATGGACCTGATAGACCACGGTGGATCTTCGCCGCGATAGACAGCTCCAAGCAAGTCTATGAAGTTCCAGGGATGAGACCACGGTGTACCGTGGTACAGACAGCGGCAGGCAGAAGAACAACAGTACATTGTTGCAGGACAACCCGCATGATGGCTAGTACTACAAAAATACTCGACGTAGCTGCTTCGACTCCGAATGGAAGGAGGAAATATGGAGGTAAGCCTTACCGTAAGCAAATACAAAACTAACACAATCTGATTTGTTCTTCGCTTACACCACCGTGTGTTGTTTCTCACTCAGGACTTTGACCTGTTGTGTTTGTGTGATTTGTCGTGTCGGGGAAGACCCGCATGACCTCACGTCCGTTCAACACGTGGTTCGGTAGTTACAGCACTTGAAATCCCTTCTGTTCTTTGTCGGGCAGCATCGTCGAGCATTTCCTTTCAAGCTGGCGCTTATGTAAATACTGCCTTGTGCTTATTTCGTGAGGGGGTAACCTCAGGGCCGCCCACGTGAGTATTTTTTGTTGAACGCTTACGCCCGCCACTAAACCCAGCTTTTCCTGGGTTTCGTGTGGGCTACAGCACATTTACCTCCTTTGATCTATCTTGGTGTCGGTCACAAACAGTCCCGGACATGGCTAGCCATAACCCATAACGAAAGCGTGCAAGACACTCAGCTGTTGCACGGGGCGAAATCCCATGCAGCTAACACCGCAAGATGATCATCTTGAGCCGAGTGCCGGATGGAGAAGCTGACAGCCTCCCATGGCTCTATCCGTCCCCCGAAGGGAAATAAAACCTTTTCCTTATCCCTCAAAACCAGCACCAATACCTAACGACCCCTTTCTTGCTCTAAGAGAATCCATTCATCAACGGTCACACGGAGACCCTAAACTCCCGGAATTTCAAGCGAACTTTAACTCTGAACAGAAAAGTGCCACGTACCATCTCGTATACGCCTTCAATATCCCTCCGCGAATTAGAACCAACGCTGACTCTAAGGCACGTGAGCGTCTTCACCTGCCTCGCCCCCATTCCGCATTTTGAGAGCTGGTCGGCCAATTCGATGCGCTTCGCTAACTCGGACATTGTCGCGTTTTTTTTCTTTCGTGCGTGAAGCCGGTGCCCTTTCCACCTCTCTCACCCCCCACCAGTCCCTAGAGGCGTCGGGTTGAACGCGTTTTTTTCTTTCGTGCGTGAAGCCGGTGCCCTTTCCACCTCTCTCACCCCCCACCAGTCCCTAGAGGCGTCGGGTTGAACGCGTTTTTTTCTTTCGTGCGTGAAGCCGGTGCCCTTTCCACCTCTCTCACCCCCCACCAGTCCCTAGAGGCGTCGGGTTGAACGCGTTTTTTTCTTTCGTGCGTGAAGCCGGTGCCCTTTCCACCTCTCTCACCCCCCACCAGTCCCTAGAGGCGTCGGGTTGAACGCGTTTTTTTCTTTCGTGCGTGAAGCCGGTGCCCTTTCCACCTCTCTCACCCCCCACCAGTCCCTAGAGGCGTCGGGTTGAACGCGTTTTTTTCTTTCGTGCGTGAAGCCGGTGCCCTTTCCACCTCTCTCACCCCCCACCAGTCCCTAGAGGCGTCGGGTTGAACGCGTTTTTTTCTTTCGTGCGTGAAGCCGGTGCCCTTTCCACCTCTCTCACCCCCCACCAGTCCCTAGAGGCGTCGGGTTGAACGCGTTTTTTTCTTTCGTGCGTGAAGCCGGTGCCCTTTCCACCTCTCTCACCCCCCACCAGTCCCTAGAGGCGTCGGGTTGAACGCGTTTTTTTCTTTCGTGCGTGAAGCCGGTGCCCTTTCCACCTCTCTCACCCCCCACCAGTCCCTAGAGGCGTCGGGTTGAACGCGTTTTTTTCTTTCGTGCGTGAAGCCGGTGCCCTTTCCACCTCTCTCACCCCCCACCAGTCCCTAGAGGCGTCGGGTTGAACGCGTTTTTTTCTTTCGTGCGTGAAGCCGGTGCCCTTTCCACCTCTCTCACCCCCCACCAGTCCCTAGAGGCGTCGGGTTGAACGCGTTTTTTTCTTTCGTGCGTGAAGCCGGTGCCCTTTCCACCTCTCTCACCCCCCACCAGTCCCTAGAGGCGTCGGGTTGAACGCGTTTTTTTCTTTCGTGCGTGAAGCCGGTGCCCTTTCCACCTCTCTCACCCCCCACCAGTCCCTAGAGGCGTCGGGTTGAACGCGTTTTTTTCTTTCGTGCGTGAAGCCGGTGCCCTTTCCACCTCTCTCACCCCCCACCAGTCCCTAGAGGCGTCGGGTTGAACGCGTTTTTTTCTTTCGTGCGTGAAGCCGGTGCCCTTTCCACCTCTCTCACCCCCCACCAGTCCCTAGAGGCGTCGGGTTGAACGCGTTTTTTTCTTTCGTGCGTGAAGCCGGTGCCCTTTCCACCTCTCTCACCCCCCACCAGTCCCTAGAGGCGTCGGGTTGAACGCGTTTTTTTCTTTCGTGCGTGAAGCCGGTGCCCTTTCCACCTCTCTCACCCCCCACCAGTCCCTAGAGGCGTCGGGTTGAACGCGTTTTTTTCTTTCGTGCGTGAAGCCGGTGCCCTTTCCACCTCTCTCACCCCCCACCAGTCCCTAGAGGCGTCGGGTTGAACGCGTTTTTTTCTTTCGTGCGTGAAGCCGGTGCCCTTTCCACCTCTCTCACCCCCCACCAGTCCCTAGAGGCGTCGGGTTGAACGCGTTTTTTTCTTTCGTGCGTGAAGCCGGTGCCCTTTCCACCTCTCTCACCCCCCACCAGTCCCTAGAGGCGTCGGGTTGAACGCGTTTTTTTCTTTCGTGCGTGAAGCCGGTGCCCTTTCCACCTCTCTCACCCCCCACCAGTCCCTAGAGGCGTCGGGTTGAACGCGTTTTTTTCTTTCGTGCGTGAAGCCGGTGCCCTTTCCACCTCTCTCACCCCCCACCAGTCCCTAGAGGCGTCGGGTTGAACGCGTTTTTTTCTTTCGTGCGTGAAGCCGGTGCCCTTTCCACCTCTCTCACCCCCCACCAGTCCCTAGAGGCGTCGGGTTGAACGCGTTTTTTTCTTTCGTGCGTGAAGCCGGTGCCCTTTCCACCTCTCTCACCCCCCACCAGTCCCTAGAGGCGTCGGGTTGAACGCGTTTTTTTCTTTCGTGCGTGAAGCCGGTGCCCTTTCCACCTCTCTCACCCCCCACCAGTCCCTAGAGGCGTCGGGTTGAACGCGTTTTTTTCTTTCGTGCGTGAAGCCGGTGCCCTTTCCACCTCTCTCACCCCCCACCAGTCCCTAGAGGCGTCGGGTTGAACGCGTTTTTTTCTTTCGTGCGTGAAGCCGGTGCCCTTTCCACCTCTCTCACCCCCCACCAGTCCCTAGAGGCGTCGGGTTGAACGCGTTTTTTTCTTTCGTGCGTGAAGCCGGTGCCCTTTCCACCTCTCTCACCCCCCACCAGTCCCTAGAGGCGTCGGGTTGAACGCGTTTTTTTCTTTCGTGCGTGAAGCCGGTGCCCTTTCCACCTCTCTCACCCCCCACCAGTCCCTAGAGGCGTCGGGTTGAACGCGTTTTTTTCTTTCGTGCGTGAAGCCGGTGCCCTTTCCACCTCTCTCACCCCCCACCAGTCCCTAGAGGCGTCGGGTTGAACGCGTTTTTTTCTTTCGTGCGTGAAGCCGGTGCCCTTTCCACCTCTCTCACCCCCCACCAGTCCCTAGAGGCGTCGGGTTGAACGCGTTTTTTTCTTTCGTGCGTGAAGCCGGTGCCCTTTCCACCTCTCTCACCCCCCACCAGTCCCTAGAGGCGTCGGGTTGAACGCGTTTTTTTCTTTCGTGCGTGAAGCCGGTGCCCTTTCCACCTCTCTCACCCCCCACCAGTCCCTAGAGGCGTCGGGTTGAACGCGTTTTTTTCTTTCGTGCGTGAAGCCGGTGCCCTTTCCACCTCTCTCACCCCCCACCAGTCCCTAGAGGCGTCGGGTTGAACGCGTTTTTTTCTTTCGTGCGTGAAGCCGGTGCCCTTTCCACCTCTCTCACCCCCCACCAGTCCCTAGAGGCGTCGGGTTGAACGCGTTTTTTTCTTTCGTGCGTGAAGCCGGTGCCCTTTCCACCTCTCTCACCCCCCACCAGTCCCTAGAGGCGTCGGGTTGAACGCGTTTTTTTCTTTCGTGCGTGAAGCCGGTGCCCTTTCCACCTCTCTCACCCCCCACCAGTCCCTAGAGGCGTCGGGTTGAACGCGTTTTTTTCTTTCGTGCGTGAAGCCGGTGCCCTTTCCACCTCTCTCACCCCCCACCAGTCCCTAGAGGCGTCGGGTTGAACGCGTTTTTTTCTTTCGTGCGTGAAGCCGGTGCCCTTTCCACCTCTCTCACCCCCCACCAGTCCCTAGAGGCGTCGGGTTGAACGCGTTTTTTTCTTTCGTGCGTGAAGCCGGTGCCCTTTCCACCTCTCTCACCCCCCACCAGTCCCTAGAGGCGTCGGGTTGAACGCGTTTTTTTCTTTCGTGCGTGAAGCCGGTGCCCTTTCCACCTCTCTCACCCCCCACCAGTCCCTAGAGGCGTCGGGTTGAACGCGTTTTTTTCTTTCGTGCGTGAAGCCGGTGCCCTTTCCACCTCTCTCACCCCCCACCAGTCCCTAGAGGCGTCGGGTTGAACGCGTTTTTTTCTTTCGTGCGTGAAGCCGGTGCCCTTTCCACCTCTCTCACCCCCCACCAGTCCCTAGAGGCGTCGGGTTGAACGCGTTTTTTTCTTTCGTGCGTGAAGCCGGTGCCCTTTCCACCTCTCTCACCCCCCACCAGTCCCTAGAGGCGTCGGGTTGAACGCGTTTTTTTCTTTCGTGCGTGAAGCCGGTGCCCTTTCCACCTCTCTCACCCCCCACCAGTCCCTAGAGGCGTCGGGTTGAACGCGTTTTTTTCTTTCGTGCGTGAAGCCGGTGCCCTTTCCACCTCTCTCACCCCCCACCAGTCCCTAGAGGCGTCGGGTTGAACGCGTTTTTTTCTTTCGTGCGTGAAGCCGGTGCCCTTTCCACCTCTCTCACCCCCCACCAGTCCCTAGAGGCGTCGGGTTGAACGCGTTTTTTTCTTTCGTGCGTGAAGCCGGTGCCCTTTCCACCTCTCTCACCCCCCACCAGTCCCTAGAGGCGTCGGGTTGAACGCGTTTTTTTCTTTCGTGCGTGAAGCCGGTGCCCTTTCCACCTCTCTCACCCCCCACCAGTCCCTAGAGGCGTCGGGTTGAACGCGTTTTTTTCTTTCGTGCGTGAAGCCGGTGCCCTTTCCACCTCTCTCACCCCCCACCAGTCCCTAGAGGCGTCGGGTTGAACGCGTTTTTTTCTTTCGTGCGTGAAGCCGGTGCCCTTTCCACCTCTCTCACCCCCCACCAGTCCCTAGAGGCGTCGGGTTGAACGCGTTTTTTTCTTTCGTGCGTGAAGCCGGTGCCCTTTCCACCTCTCTCACCCCCCACCAGTCCCTAGAGGCGTCGGGTTGAACGCGTTTTTTTTCATCGCCCGCCCAGTGTGCGCACGATCAGCCGGCTTGCCAGCTGATGAAATTTTCGAGCCTTTTTTTTTTTTTTTTTTTGAAAGTATGCTATTACTGCAGGGAATAGTTGACTACCTCTTGAGTTTGTGCTAACCACGATTTGGGGAGTCGGGAGAACCTACAAAGCTAAAAGCAGGACCGACCCCCCCGTTCGTGAGAAATGAGAGTCTTGTTGCGCCCGCCACTGAACCCAGATTCGCCTGTGTTATGTGGGCTACAGCACATTTACCTCCTTTGATCTATCGCAACTGGCAGTCTCCTCAAGCATTTCCTACAAAGCAGGTGCTTATACAAAAAAACAATTTCTTCCCGACGAACAAACACCCTGTAAGTTCGTCAAGTCTAGCAGACTCCTTCGGAAAGTTCCGTGAGACAAAAGAAAGGGACGTCAGGGTCGTGCGACTTGTGGCACTGCATGTAAATGCAGCCCCGTTGTCACAAGACTGCGCGCCAAAGCCAGCGGGCGAGGGACAGGAATAGATGAAATTGTTTGAGGTGTTCGGGTACTGTACTAATTTAGTTTCCTTTCTTCTGGTCTTATATCCTGGTGGCGATGAATGAAGAGAACGCTGGCAGCGTGTTTGGGAGGAGACTCGCCTAGCGATCTCGTATGCACTCTCTACGCGACCATAAGCTATGGAAGTTTTACGTGATTTCACACGGCATGAAGATGACGTGTGGCATTCACGTGTTGTCTTTTCACGTGTTGTCCACCTGGTCCAGACGAAAATATCGGGGAGTATCGGGGAACTTCAGGGAGTTTCGGGGTATTTCCTTTGTGGCGACCACTTTCCCTGCAGCCGGCCTTGGCGAAGGCGGGAAGAGGGGGCTAGGCCCTACCTTGCGCAGAGCGGTTCCGTGTTTGGATATGCCCCGAAGACGAAGATAGGCTGAGAAGGAAAGACAGACTGGGAGGTACAGGTTGACACGGTTTGACACAGGTAGGGACAGGAACCGGGGCAAGTGTTGTAAAATACATGTGGTGTCACCTGAGGGTAATCTCAGGGCCGCTCACGTGATAAGCCGTTAAGCAGCGGCTGCCGGCTTATCCCGTGACACCTTTTATATGTACGTTATAGAAAGAGTAGCGTTGGCACTCTTACAGGTTCGTTCCCTCGTAGCTCGCCGGGAACGGGCACTCCAGTGAAACTTGGTATGTTACCGTTTCAGGTTTGGATTTTGGCTCATGTGAATTCTGAGACCTGCTTCTCTTTCTTCTCCCCTTTCGTTGACGTGAATAAGAGCGCAAACTCAGATTGGTTACACGTTAGTCCCAAGACTGACCGTCACCTTTTTACGCCCAGAATCGCGCGCCAATCGATGCGCATTTTATCGCAACAGATCCCTTGTCAATACAACTCATCGAAGCATAGCTCCCATCAGGAGGAATGATGTGAGGTGAAAACACTCGTGGAGTTCATTTCAAAATGAACCACATTGAGCCGGTCCATCCCCTCTTGATAGACCGAGATAGACCGAAGAATACAGCACCGGGCAATTCGATGCAGCTCTAGGGACTAGGGATGGACCTGATAGACCGTGACCGTGATTCACTGTGATAAACAGCGGCAGGCACTTCGACGCAGTTTCAAGAGATAGGGACGGACGGGCTCACACATGAAGTATAAGGCGTGTGGAACCCCGTAGCAATTCGGTCGTGGAACAAACTAAATCCCTGCCTCCCCCCGGTTCAAACCGAAACAGACAGGCGCTTCGTTTTGTTTGTGCGTGCCGGTTGATCGCTTTCCCACTTGTAGTCGCCCTGTGTCGTCTTCAAGTTTGGAACGAGCAACCACAAAACAAACAGTGTGAGACTTAGCTATAGCTAGCTGATAGCTAGCTATAGCTAGCTAGCTATAGCTGAAAATAGCTAAAATAGCTAAAATAGCTCAGGGTTCGGGACGTGGATCCACGTGGAAATGGAAATCGTGGAAATGGAAATCGTGGAAATTTCCACGGATTTCCACGTTCCACTGCCGCGCCGGTGAAATTATCAATTCCGCCAGTTAGGGTTTTTTGACGACTTGCCCGACTGTGGAGACACATTTTCAACCGCCATTTTGACCTTCTGGGGCTCAACCCAAAACACGCTGCCTACGTCTTTTTAGCCGAGCACAATACATTGAAGGGGAAAACCGCATTCTAGGACTAAGGACATCCAGAAAACCCCCGAAAGAAGACTTCGCCACGAAGTGGCTGGAAAGACACTGTTTACTCTCAAGAAGCCGTCGCCACGAACATCTTGTACTCGTGCAGCTTTTGGATGAACGCCGCGTCCTGGACGAGGAGCAGCGGGTTCTCGAAGGTGACCCCCTCGGCGGTGAGGTACTTGGCGCTGCAGGAGAAGTTGTCGCTGACCCTCGTGAGCTTGCGCTTGATGTTGTCCGAGTCGGCGTCGACGCCCTCCTTTTCGATCTGCAGCGCCTTGGTCCGCGTGCTGAGCTCCTTGGCGGCGGGGTCCATGGTTTCGAGGCACACGTCGTAGTTGATCTTCAGCTTCGTGATGCTCTCGTGCAGTGCCCGCCGCTGGTCGTCGTTGGAGAGGAGGGCTTGGCCGAGTGTGCGAACTAGGCTGTCGACGACTTGGAGGTGGTACCGATGGGCTGCGTCGAGGTGCTTCGCAACGATGGCTGCCTCGCTGTCGACGAAGGCGCACATTTCGTCGAACGTGCTTTCGATGCGGGAGCGCAGCGCTCGGCCGTCGCTTGCGATGCGTTCGATTCGCTTCGCCTCCGCTTCTATCCTCGCGCTGTGCTCGGCTTGCACGGTGGTCATCCGCTGCAGCAGCATGTACTGCTGCTGCAGAACGACTGCTTTCACGTCGCGTTTGGCGGCCTCGTCGAACCTCGCCATTTCAAGCTGCCGCAGGCTTTCGAGGGCGGCGTCGATCTGCCGCCAGTGCGCCTGCCCCGCGGCCGCGTGCTCCTCGAGCGCGCGCTCCTTCTCCCGCTCTATCTCGGCCAGCTTCTCCTTCACCTCCGCCACCCGCCCGGCGACCGAGCTGCTGTGCGCCGCAAGCCGCTCGGCGTCCAGCCGCAGGGCTTCGCCGGCGGCGCCGGCGGGCAGCTGCTCTCCGTCGAAAACGCCGACGAACTCCGTTTTCTCGGCTGCGACCCACTCACGCGCGTTCTGCAGCCGTTCGGCGAGGCGTTCGACGCTTTGGACGACGGCGGTGACCTTGTGCTGCTCCTCCTCCTTGAGAGACACGAGGGATTGCATGCACGCTTCGCGGCTCTCGTCGGTGCCGGCGTGGCCGCCTTGCTTTTCGAGCCGGTCGACGATCACGTCGATCATCTCCTCCCACTCGAGCACTTCCGTCGAATTCGGCAGCATGTCGCACTTCGCGGACACGTCGCTAGCCCGCTTCATCGTCTCCGTGCAGTGCAAGTCCCCCGCCTCGGAGAGCTCCAAAAGAGTTTCGGTCACGCCCCGAAGACACTGGCGAAACCCCTGTGTGTGCGCACAAATGGTTAGGGGTGTTGTTTTCTTTTTGAGTTAAAGTTCGCTTGGGACTCCGGGATTTTAGGGTCTCCGGGTGACCTTTGTTCAAGTCAGTTGGTTTAGAGCAAGTAAGGACTATGTGGGTGTGGGTTGTTTTCGGTGTCCACTTTCACTATGAGTAATGGCTAGCCATGTCCGGGACTGCTTGTGACCGAACACTGAGTAATGGCTAGCCATGTCCGGACTGTTTGTGACCGAACACTGAGTAATGGCTAGCCATGTCCGGGACTGCTTGTGACCGAACACTGAGTAATGGCTAGCCATGTCCGGGACTGCTTGTGACCGAACACTGAGTAATGGCTAGCCATGTCCGGACTGTTTGTGACCGAACACTGAGTAATGGCTAGCCATGTCCGGACTGTTGCGGAGCGCGCCTGCTTCGGTAAGTCTCAATGCAGCTGCCTCGCATGCATGCTCCATGCTCGCTCAAGTCTTTGTCTACGGAGAATCTTCATCGCCGCGGTGTTATGCGCACCGTTTTTCGCCTCGGGTTCCGCTCGAGGGGAGGGGGAGGAAAACTGGCTGTGGTGCGCGCGGTGCTAAACACCGTGGAAAGTAAGTGAAATCCGCGTCTTTGCCTCGGTGATCGGCGTGCAAGCATGAAACATGAACCCGAGCTTGCATACCTCTCTTTTCGGATGCGCACGCGGCTGGAGCTCAGATCGGATCTCGTTCAGCAGAGCGGCATCAGCGGTCTTTTTGCACATCACGGGCAGCTCAACCGAAAGACCCGCATTAGACATTAGATCGGCCTCCTGAAATGTTGGGTAGTGTAAGATGATCCACAGTGCAGTGTAAGATGATCCACAGTGCAGTGTAAGATGATCCACAGTGCAGTGTAAGATGATCCACAGTGCAGTGTAAGATGATCCACAGTGCAGTGTAAGATGATCCACAGAGCAGTGTAAGATGATCCACAGTGCAGTGTAAGATGATCCACAGTGCAGTGTAAGATGATCCACAGTGCAGTGTAAGATGATCCACAGTGCAGTGTAAGATGATCCACAGTGCGGCTCGATGTATGCGTGTATGACTCGCAGTGCAGCTTTATATACGTGCAGGCATACGCGCAGAGAATGAGCCCAGACTTTCCATGCACGTCAAGCAAGACATCCTACTTCACGGAAGTGCTGCTTTTCCGGGATAGATAGTACCCAGCGCAAGAACACGCCTAGCAAACCTGCTTGAGCGCCTTCGGCGCGTCAAGTTGGAATCCTTGCGTTTCTGAGCGAACTCCTCAGATCCACTCGCCAAAAGCGAGGTTGGAGGGGTAAAGCTGACGAATGCAGGCCCCCACTGTTGGCCTTCTTCCTGTACTCCCGCTTCGAATCCCTTCGTTCCGTCTCTGACGGCCCTTCTATTTGTACCTGTATGCTCTTCCCCCATTCATCTGTATCCCACATTTTCCCCGTGACTTCGACGGATGCCTCTCCTTTTGCTCTGCTGCAAAACAGCTGGGGATATAGCGGAACAGCGGAGGACGGAGCCACAAAAACAGCAGCAAACCCAAGCGGGGCGTCACCAGAAATCCAAAACTCGAAACCTACCACACAGGTGCCCATAAAATGCCCCGAAACGGCGGGAAAAGTGGCCAGACGCTCGTTTAGGCTGAAATAATGGCTGCAGAATGCGAAAACAAGGCCAAATCACCCCCACAAGCCAATTCCTAGGCAATTCCTTAAGGAAAATCATCAAAACCCAAACCGCAGCCACAAAAAACAGCCCGACTAGGACATAACCACACTGACGTGCTTTCGGTTTCCAAGGAATAGCGAAGAAATAAGAGCTCGTCACTGGCACAACCGCGGCTGATACAAAACTAATGATGATGATGATGATGATGTGAAGAGAGAGTTGTTTTCGTTGAACGCAGTGCCTGATCGTTTTTTACGTAAAGCTGGATTCAGGACGCAAGTGAAAACGCCACGGTTTGCGGCGACGAGCTTCTCAGTTCCTCCAACATTTCATGTTTGGTAAAAACAGAAGGGATTCCAACACCCGGTGTGTCGTGGCGCGGAACTTCATTGCTTGACTGTCGACGGATAGCCACGCGCGAGAACGGAGAAAAGGGCTGCGCATTTACTATTACAAGAGAGCGGAGAAATAATTCTCGATCGGGGCCGGTCGATACTCGCGAATTCCGAGAAAGTAGGGTGCACGTTCCACATTGAAACTGGGGGTCGGGTAGTGTAGACATCTTCTCACTTTTTGGCCAGTCAAGGTTCGCAGTGCGACCGACACCAAGACCGCATTCGCTAAAAAAATGTCCTTGGGTGATTTGGTGCGGCATCGGCAGGCACAAACGAGGTGGGCGCGCCAATTCGGACACTAATGCCAAGCAAAGCAAACGGCGAAGGCCATACCGAATACGGGACGTTGCCGAAATCAACGGACGTCACGGGCAGCGTCTGCCTCGCGAGGCACGTGAGCTTCTGGTGGCATTCCTTCGGGATGTTTTCGAGCGCCTGAAACACCTCCTGGCGGAACTGCTCTAGCTCGCGGTGATCCTTGGTGCTGCGGGTCACGGAAAACCGCTTCTTCGCAGCAGGGACGCCGCTGCCGGGCGGGGGCGGCGATCCTCCTTCTTGAGGGAGTATGTTCACCATCTTGTCCTTTCCCTTTCTGTCTGGCCGGGAGTCAGTACTAGGCGTCCCCCCGTCCTAAATTTGGGTGTGTGGGTGTGCTTTTTAAGTTCAGGGCTTTGAGTGGGTAACGGCTGATTCGAAGTATAACCCACTTGTCACTTTCACCAGTCGGCTTTGAGTTTCCGACACGCTGTTTTGGGTCCTGTGATTCCTCTCCGAAGGGTGGGTGGGGCAGGATCCTTCGGAGGACCGATAGAGCATGGGAGGCTGTCAGCTTCTCCATCCGGCGCTCGGCTCAAGACTTCTGTTCATCTTGCGGTGTTAGCTGCACGGGGTTTTCGGCCCCGTGCAACAGCTGAATGTCTTCTCACAGGCGGCACATCTCACCCGAGGATGTGGCAAGCTCTCTCTGTGCAATGAACTTAGCCTGACTAGCTGTTCCAAACTCCTGGTGCAAGCACCCGTCGTGGTCGGCAGTCGCCACCTGGACCACAGTTTTGAGTCCTGTTCCGAAACTCGCTCGCACGGGGAAGTGGCGCGAATCACTTGTCGCCAAGCATTCTGCAATGCTGACGACTGCTACCCCTGTGTGGGTGTGTGTATGTTACGGCCCGTTGTTTAACGTGGTGGCTCCCTTCACGTAAGTACGGCGCTGTTGAAGTTCAGGGCTTCAAGTGGGTAACGGCTGAATCGAAGTATAGCCCACTTGTCACGGCGGAACTACTAAAGCTCGCGGTGTGATTCGTGGTCTGCGGATCACAAAAAACCGTTTCTTCGCGGCAGGAACGCCGTTGACGGCCGGGGCGGCGATCCTTCTTGAGGGAGTACACCATCTTGTCCTTCCCTTTTTTGTGCATCACCTCCCACACGGAGGCTCCGCCCTGCAGGTGCGTCTTCGTGAGCGAACGCTCGAAGGAAAAGGTCAATGGAACGAGGACAAAGGCAGACAGAAGCAGCAGCGGCGGACGCCCTCAAAGACAACGATGCTGAACGCTTTGCAGCCCAGCCGTTGAGCCCAGATTTACGTGTGTGCTTTCCGGCGGGCCACGGGACGTTCCTTTGTAATTCGCGACCGGCAGCCTCCTCGCACCCCTCCCCGCATTCCGGGCATGTTTCTGGCACAAAGCAGCTGCTCAGGGTAGACCATTTCCGTTTATGAGCCGGTTCACCCCCTGGCTAATAGACTGCTGATGGACTGTGATATACTATTACGGGTCATTGATAGCCTACGATAGCCTGCGCCAGCCTGAGATAGACTGCTGATGGACTGTGATAAACTATACGAGCCTACGATAGCCTGCACTAGCCTGAGATAGACTGCTGATGGACTGTGATAAACTATACGAGCCTACGATAGCCTGCACTAGCCTGAGATAGACTGCTGATGGACTGTGATAAACTATACGAGCCTACGATAGCCTGCGCTAGCCTGAGATAGACTGCTGATGGACTGTGATAAACTATACGAGCCTACGATAGCCTGCACTAGCCTGAGATAGAATGCTGATGGACTGTGATAAACTATACGGGTCAGTGATAGCCTACGATAGCCTGCGCTAGCCTGTGATAGACTGCTGACAGACTGCCGTAGTTTGGGTTAGTCGAGGTTAGAAAGCAGAAGATCAGTAGCCACGACGATGACTAATGCAGGCCATCGCTGTCATAGTTTGGGATAAAATTCAAAGAGTCTGTGCATCGCTGGCATCGGTTATCTCTTCGTCATGCTACTGCCAAAGACAGCCGCAGGCGGTTCGGTGCACTTCGAGGAAATAGGGGTGGACTGGCTCATTTTTGTTTCGCCTTCTTCACGAGAACCTTCACGCGGGGGTCATACCCCGCCCGCAGTGAACATCCGAACCGCAGGTTTTCCGCGCCAACCGTCTACGGGAAAAACAAAGAGAAGCTTGCTTCCCCTCTCTTCCCTTTCCTTTTTATCTTCAGAGTTGCCCGTGGCACCACTTACGTGTGGTCAGCATCTTGTTTCTTTTCAGACGATCTCTTCTAAGACGAGAAAGAACCCGCTTGGGACTGCGGTTCCACAAGACGGCGATTTCGAAAACCGCCAGGGCCCGGGGATTGCAAGAACGTGTTTGGAATGGATATGTGCTCAACACCGCACTGTGTGGAATGGATATGTGCTCAACACCGCACTGTGTGGAATGGATATGTGCTCAACGCCGCCTTGTGTGGAATGGATATGTGCTCAACACCGCACTGTGTGGAATGGATATGTGCTCAACGCCGCCTTGTGTGGAATGGATATGTGCTCAACACCGCACTGTGTGGAAGGATATGTGCTCAACACCGCACTGTGTGGAATGGATATGTGCTCAACACCGCACTGGTCCCATCTGCACCGTGCCTCTGGTCCTGGAAGTCTGGTCCTGGAAGCCACGGACCCATAAGGCGGACCATCATCAGCGCGGAACCTGCGTGTCTGCAGACAGGGCAGCGGTGTGAGTCTGGTTTGCCAGGCGGCTCGCCGCAGCCAGGACCACCCATACTACTGAAGCACAGGGCCCCTACAACCGGTGCCTGCGCAATCAGCTAAAAAAACTCTTCGAGCCCTTGATGGCGAGATGCAAGAACGTGCTTCGATTAGTCAGCACTGCGTTCAGTCCTTCCAGACAGGACAGCGGTGCCCAGCCTCAAATATATAAACGGAAACGTTCTGCGACCCCACACGAGACACACGTAAAGCTGGGTTTGGTCCCGGGTGCACGTTCAAAATGCCGCGGGAAACCTTGGGGGGGTCGTGCAGCGCGGAACAAAAAGAAGGATTCATTCAGGCGTCCGCCCTTATTCAAAAACGAAAAAGGAACATTTCCGGGGCGTCCACTGATTAACGAAGAGTAAACGGCCGATCAGCATCAACTGATCGGCGGTGATGAAAATGATACAGCAACTTCCGCATTCTGCAGTTCCGGAAGATAGGGATGGACCAGTTTTTCAGAGTAAAGAGTTCGCTTGAGATTCCAGGGCTGTAGAGTCTCAGTGACAGTTGCTAAATAGGTTCTCTTAGAGCAAGAAAGGGCTATACGAGTGCGGGTTGTTTATTTTGGTGTACACTGTCGTTATGGGTTATGGCAGACGCCAAGTAATTTTCGTTGGGTTATATTTTAACTTTTACCTTTTCACGTGCGCCGTTACCCCGGAAATGATCCCTTCAGTACAAATGTACTGTTAAGAAGGCAAAAAGAAAAAAAGAAATGAAGAAAGTATGCAACAACACAGCGCAGAACGAAGTGCCTTTTTCGGGCAGTCGCCGATCAAAATTAGGCTTGCGATTCGGCTGTTATCATCGATGGCTGTCATTACGTTTTCGGCGACTTCGGTTGTTCTTCGCTTTTTCCCTCGAAAGGGACCAACAGCCTGCCCTGGATTTCGCTTGAGACTCCCATTCGTGGATACGACTAGCTCGTGAGGTCCAGGTGAACTTTCCTTACAGGAGTTGCCTTTTTGTTTGTGCGATTTGACCTGTACGCTTTCAGGGTAAACTGCTGCCAACGTTCCTTTTTAGCTGTAACAAGTATGCTCACTAAGGAGGTGGTTACTGGTTATCGCAAAAAAGACAGGCACTTCATCCGAACTCTGATCAATCCACCAAAACACGCTCTGTCTGCATCTCTTGGCTGTAGGGAAAACCCGCAAGGTTGCTGGCACTG
Source organism: Diplonema papillatum (assembly GCA_030068145.1). Lineage (NCBI taxonomy): Eukaryota > Euglenozoa > Diplonemea > Diplonemida > Diplonemidae > Diplonema > Diplonema papillatum. The sequence continues at coordinate 321,893 of JAPJBO010000041.1, read as the reverse complement.
CAGAAAAGGTCCTGGGAGAAGAAAGCGAACAGGTCTGCTAGGCCTCGTTGTGGATTCGATTCCCCTTTTGTTCTTGCGCACCTTCTTGTGTGTCCTTTGTAGTGACTCGAGGCCTGAGCCAACGTGCGGTGTACCGACGGAGTACACCAACGAGGACCACGTGCTGCTACGTACGCATGCAACGTGCTTGTGGTTAGCAGTAAAGCATACACCTCCACCGTGCTGCTGTGTGGCATCTGCTGTGCATCCTCCGCTGATGGTGGTGCAGTACACGCGTGCTGCTACGTACGCATCCTCTGCAAGTACCACGTACACCGTGTTGCTGTGTGGTATCACCTGCTGCGTATCCTCCGCTGATGGTGGTGCAGTGCACGAATGCGTGCTGCTACGTACGCACACTAGGTGCGTGCAGCACTCCCTCTTAAACGCTTGCACGACAGAGTTAAAGACACAAAGCGTGAAGAACGCGCCGGCGAGGGCTCTTTTTTCGCAGTCGTTCGGTTGCTGGTTTCGACCGTTGTCCACGGATTGCGTACGGTGGGGCGTCGGTGTCCAGCCTCTAGCAGCTGGAGCTGACGGTGGGTGTGCATCACCCAAATCGCGTGTAAACGTACACCCGCTTGACACCTCCAGCCCGCCCAGTGCCAGCAGTCAACGCAAAAGACGCGTTCCTTAAGGACTCGGATCTCGCGCCTTCTGCACCTTGTCATACACACCGAGAGGCTTGACCGGGAGCAGGTTAGGTTGCGGCGCAATGTGTGGACTCTGTGGTGAAAAAGTGGTTTGTATCATAATACGCGGGTCTCTCATGCTTCGATAAATACAAATGAAGAACGCGCTTTGTTGCGTAGTAATACGATGGACGCAGACGCGGGACTTTGTAGTCTTTCTGCTGTCCATTCAATTTCGTTAATACATTGTGTTCGCTTTGGGAACGTGTCAGTTAGACTTTGGCGGACACTTGCCGTTGTGCGCCTCCTCCTGCAAGGCTCCAGTCTCAGAATTCTGATCAAACACCAAAACACGCTGCGTACGTCTTTTTAGCCTTCAGAAAACATAAACCCGCAAGCCTGTTAATTCTAACAAAGAGAGCATGGGGGACGGACGGCTCGTGGGTGACTGTGAGGTGTATCCCAGTCGGGCTGTTTTTTGTGGCTGCGGTGTGGGGTTTTGATGTTTTTCCTTGGAATTGCCTAGGAATTGCCTTGTGGGGGTGATTTCGCATTCTGCAGCCATTGTTTCAGCCTAAACGAGCGTCCGACCGCTTTTCCCGCCCTTACGGAGCACCGCAGTGGTCCTGTTAGGGTCCTTGTAGGACGGCCCAACCTTTCTTCGGCCTCGTCGACACGCAAGAGGCTGAACTTCGGCGGGGGCTCCATCAGCTCGTTCAGCGGGCGGCCGTCGACGATGGCCCGCGAGTGTTGTTCGCCCTTTTCAACAGCAAAAGCCGGAAGGACGCACTTAAACATGGTTAAGAAGACGCACGAAAACCTGGACACAAATATAGCTCAAAACATCTGCAGAACAACACGAAAAGCCTCCAGGCATTTTCACCTTTCCTTCAGGAAATGCTCGACGCTGCTGGGGTTGTGGAGAAGAATCTCTATCGGCTATCCTCAGTGTTGGCAAATGGACTTGAACTTACCGTGAGGTAGTACCCCATAGTGGGGAGTCATTTGCATGTAAATGAGTACCACACTATGCCTGCTTTTCGCTACGTGACTCCAGAAGGGTCACGTTTGCCGCGCTTTCGTCGTGGTGCAACCCTTGTCGGTTGCAACTGTTCTTGGAAGTTACTCACGAGTTCATAATCCGGAAAGGAATCGGAATCTTCGCTTTCCCGTTTGCGCCGACAGGCACGCCGAGATGCGGAGGACGCGAGTAGCCGGGAAGAGCCGGCGGGAGGGCGCGATCGTTGTGCGACCCGTGTAGGGAGCATGTAATCTGGCACGCGATAATATGCGGTAGTCCATGATACTGTATTTCGGGTTTAATCGTGCAACAATGCGAATTGAAATGCGATAATTGGCGCCAAAACCCCGAATGCGAAAATATGCCTGGGCTTCCCGAGCACCTTCTCTGACGGGGCGACCGTGCTGGCGCCGCGATCGAAGCCGACTCCGATGAAGTCGTATCAGCCATGGCAAGGAGTTTCAGGTCCTTTCAGCGCGTATAATCGCCCCTGACAGTCCTACTGATGGGCTGAGGCAATGTTCTCCCTGGGCAACGTGGCCGAGAAGTACCGGATTACCTGGAAACAGGCTGATAGTGTTGATTTGGGTGAACAGTATGATTTCTTCTAGGTGTTTCGTTTGACCACAAAGCAAAAGCTGCTGCAAAAGATCGACGCAGCTGACCTATCGCAGGCCACTGCATCCGAGTTGGAAGATTGGGGGAAGATTGTTGCACGCAAGCGCTGTGGCAGCTGGATCCCCGGTCAGCACTGGAATCGCCTATCGGCGAGCATGACGGAGCTGAGGGGTGGCCCAGCTGAAGGAGCCTTGAATAACCGACCCAGCGGAACCCTCTCGCGCTACCCTACGTTACCCGTTGCCCGGGGCCTAATTATTAGAGTGAATTTTCGCTTGAAACTCCGGGGTTTTAAAGTCTCCGGGTGACCTTCGTCGTTAAGAGTGGTGGTTACACGAGGTAAGAGGAACGGTGGGTACCTTTTTATGTTGCCCGGCAGTGCTCCCGCTAACCTCACTTTTAGTGAGGAAACCCAAAAACCTGGGTTAGGCTTTTTTTTTTGAAAGTATGTCAATACTGCAGGGAATAGTTGACTAGACCTCTTGTGTTTGTGCTGACCACGAATTGGGGAGTCGGGAGAACCTACAAAGCCAAAAGCAGGACCGACCCCCCCGTTCGTGAGAAAAAGCGAAGAATAAAAACACCTTCTTTTTTCCATTCATCTTTGTCAAGAGCTGCAACTCAACTATTCTTAGCCACATGCAATGTGTGAGGAAACTGAACCGCCCACGTAGGACCTTCTGATCATGATCATCTGCCAAATTTGCCACCTGAAACCACGTCCAGGATTTGGGCCCAGGGTAGTGCGGTCAACGAAAAACATTGTGTCGTTCGAAAACTCTAGTTTCCCTTTCTACTTTCTCCTACTCTCGCGGTATACGGTTTTTCTCCCCCCGCTAGGCTCTCGCGTTTGGTGCAGGCTATTAGCTTCTGCTGCAGGGGGGCCGAGTCTTCCAAAGGGGGGGCTCCGGCCCCCGGCGAACGGTATCAACGGGGAAACGGTGAAGAATTCCTCATGAGGAGTTCCTCCCCCTCTTTTTTCCAGCCTCTTTTTTTTTTTTTTTTTTTTTTTCCTGTTGACAACTTGTGTCAGACTAGCCCACCCGGGGGTGGTTGATTCCTTCGGGCAGGGTCTCCCCCGTCCAGCGTTTGCTTGGGTCCACGGTGATGATCGCCCTTCGGCTCTTTATTTCCTATTTCGCTCTCTTTGTCATTTTCATTTTATTGATCTGCGTCCTCCCTCACTCTTAGCGTCCTAACCGGTCCCTTCTTCTTTTTATATGCCGAAACCAACTGGGAAAGGAAAAAAAAAAAGCCCCGGAAGACGAGGAGATGACGGCCTCGGACGGCGCGCAGGCTGACGTCGAGCGACGGAAGGCGACGCGACGGGAAAGCGAAGTCCCCCCCCCAACAGCAACACCCCCGGTGCCGCCAGCACCCCCGAAAGAAACGGTAGCACCCCAGCCCCTCCAACACGTCGCGGCCAAAACGGCAGAGGGAGCGCGGGTGGCACCCCTGCGCCCAAGGCAGGCAGGAAAGGCGAACCCCAAGAGGGGACCGAGTCAAGTCGTGGACTCGAGGGCAGGCACAGGGGCAACAGGGAGCGGGTTCCCCCCACAGCACCCCCCCATCCAACACGACACCCACATGCAGGTCGAGGAGGCAGAGGCGACGAGGAAGGCCACCCTCAAGCCACTCGAAGCAGGCAGGGTGGGCACGGCATCATCGCGCGACGGCTGGCGATGCGCACCACCGAGGGCAGCCCCGTCCGAGCCGTACAGGCAAAGACAGCAGTCGGCGGGGACCAGGCGGGACCCGTTGGGGGTCGAGGACACGCCATCCTCGTCGGTCGTGCCGCCGCTGCCACCGGTCGTCCCAACCCCGAAGCCGCAGGTCCGCAAGGGGGAGACCGCCCCGGCCACCTCGAAGCCCCTGGATCCCCCCGGAAAAGGCCGACCCCCACCAAAAAAGCAAGGGCTACCAAAAGGCCTCAATCCACACACACAGGCGCTCAAGCTGCAGGCAGCCGCGAAAGCCCCCCAGCCCCCCGAAAAACGCCAACCACCCGCAAACCTCGCAGCCCCCCAAAAAAGAGAGCTCCCCCCCCCGAAAAACGCCTCAGCACCAGAAACAAACCCGCAGGCACCTCCCCCAAAACGAGAGCCACTCCCCCCGAAAAACGCACCAGCACCAGAAACAAACCCGCAGGCACTCAAGAGAAAAGACCCCCCGGTGGGACTGAGCAACCCACAACTCTTGAAAAAACCGCGCCCCCCGGGGGACGACCAGCCACCACCGCCCCCCCCGAAAAAGGCTCCCTCCCCCCCAGAAATAATAATAATCGCCGCCCATCAGCCACCGCCCCGGCTGAAGCGAAAAGACCCCCCCTGCTCCATACTCCTGGGTGAGAAATACTGCCCCAAAAAAGCCCGCCCTCAGGACCCCAGCCTGAGCAAGAGCGCCCAAAACACCCAGGTGCAGCAGCAACCTCACCCGAGGCACTCTCCCAGACCGGTCGCAAGCCGGTCGCTTGTGGAGGGTGTCTCCCCGAGTGAGTTGAGCGGCGTGATCGTACCCTTGCCACAGTCTGCCGGTTCAACCGGACTCGCCCAGACTGGACGATCACCAGGTACCCCAACGACCGTAGAAAAACGGAATTGGGGACCGCCAAGCCGCGCCACAGCGAGCGCAGGGGTTCCGACGCAAGATCCGGCTAGCCACCGGGCACCCCTGCGGCAGACAGCGCAAGGACTGGCCAAGTCCCGCGTGGAGGGTGGCCCCTCCATCGCGCCGCGTACACGGTGAGAACCGTGGGTAGCACCCTCTGCATCTCTCGAATCTCTGAGTTAGGTGGTTTTAGTGGGTAAGTCCCGACGGAAAAACGGACAGTCCCACACTCACAAGTTTGGTCCGGCTTGTGGTCGTGCGTCATGCATTTCCCCCCTCAGTTACCAAAAAAAAAAAAAAAAAAAAAAATTTTTTTTTTTTTTTTTTTTGAGGAATTCCTCGCACTTTTTTCGTTAGCGGGAGCACTGATGCCTTGCGGGGTCACTCCGCCTATCCCTGGAGAAGAGGGTCGGCATACCATGCTCGAGATGTGGGGAGACGCGGCCGCCAGCATGTCGATGTACGCGGGCGTCTCGTCGCCCATTTCGGCCATGTGCGAGTGCGGGTACGGCGACGTTGCGTACGCCGCCCCGTAGCTCGGCGACGGGAACGTCGCGCCGTAGCTCGGCGACGGGAACGTCGCGCCGTAGCTCGGCGATGCGAAGGTGCACCCATTGTACGCGTTGGTGGCCGCGGTCCAGAAGCTTGCGGCCGCGGCAGCCTGCTGGGCGGGCGTCGGCACCGGCGTCGCCAGCGCCGGCTGCTGCGCGGGCTGCGGCTGCGCCGGCATCGTCGACGGCGGCGGCTTCATTTTTTCGGCGCCGCCGCCGCCGCCGGGCCGAGGCGCCGTCGTCGATATGGTCGGCAGCGCTTGCAGCGCCGCCTCCGCCGCCTGCCGCCCCCGCTGCTGCTGCGGCGGGTCTTTCGCACCGTCGTCCGCCCTTTGCGGGTCCTGCTGCGGCGCCGCCTTCGCGTCGCCCGGCAGCGGCGGCGCCGGCGCGTCGTGCTTCTCCGGCGGCATTATCCCGGCTAGCCACTCTCGGATGCCTTCTTCGACTTCCGACGCCTGCCGCGTGCAGTCGATTCCTCGCCGTGCCTTCTCGTACGTGTCCTTCACGTCTTTCCAGGTGTACCCTGCGTCTCGGTCGTCCTGCGGGAGTTTTCCGCGGGCGATGAGCCTCTTTTGGATGTCGTCGGGGAAGCGGCCGTGGATCTTTTGGTACGACGTGGCCCGGGCCGCCTCGGCTTCGTCGTTGAAGATGCCGAGGGAGCCGGCCGACGAGCGGTCGGTGCCGACCACCTGCGACGGCGGCTTGAGCGGGATCCGCCGCGGCGGCGCCGGCGGCTGCTGCTGGCGGACGGCCCCGCCGCCGTCCGCCAGCCGCGGCCGCTTCGGCGGCGGCGCCGCGCCGCGGCCGTCGTCGGCGCCCCGCTTCTTGTGCGCAGCGCCGTTGATGGTGCCGCTGGTGCCGTCGGCGCCGCCAACGTCGTTGGTTTTGGCGACGTTGTTGTTGTTGTTGTTGTTGTTGTTGTCGTTGTTGTTGTTGTTGTCGCCCCCGCCGTTGTCGCCGCCGGGGCGAGCACGCGGCGCCTTGACGCCGTTCGGCACCGCCGCATCGCTTTTCCCGCCGTTGTGACCTTTGCCGCCGTAGTCGTCGTTGTTGTTATTGTTGTTGTTGTTGTTGTTGTTGGCGCTGCTGTCGTTGTTGTTGTTGGTGTTGTTGTTGTGGGCCCGGCCGCTTTGCTTGTTCTCCGCCGAGTCACCCCGCGCCTCTCCGTCGAACGCCCGCTTGAGGGGAAGGAAGGTGTGCCGCTCGGCGGTGTCCGGAGCGCCCGCCGCCGGTTCGTGCGGCTTCGCTTTGGGCGCCTCCTTCAAGCTGTCCCGCGCCGCCGAGAGGCTGACGCCCCTCCACTTGAAGTCGGTACCCGGTTGGTACCTGCCGCCGTCGGTTCCGATCTGCCACGTCACGGTCTGGATGACCGGCTTGCTGGGGTTTCCGAGCCCCTCGACCAAAAACGAGGTGTTCGTCTGCGCAGCAACCATCAGCAGCCGGACAGAATAGTGCCCGGGCCGCCTCATCTTCCACGACGACTTGGCCGGGTCGATCACTGCTACCGGCAAGTGGCTTCCGTCCTCGTCAGACGCGTACCGCCGCCCCGCGATCGAGCCGTCGTCCCTCATCTCGACGAGGAGCACCGCTGGATACACCGTCTTCTCCTCGGTCTCATCATCGCGGTAGAACAGCTTCCCGGTGTACACACCATTCAGCAGCGCGTGCTCCCGCCGCCGCTGGCCGTGGTGCCGGTTGCTCGACGGGTGGACGGTGCGCCACTCGTCCTTGATTTGCAACAGCAACTTATCGACGGGGTCCATCGAGCATCATGAAACAGAGCGAAGGCCCCTTTTTCGGCCCTCTCGGCGGGTCCGGTTGTCCAAAGAGCCAACTATATTTTAAAAGAAAGCAATGTGTGTGTGTGTGTGAGTTCGGCTTCGTGCGCTTTTCTTTCCCTTGAATGGTTAGTCTTTTAATGTTTGGCAGCAGTGCTCCCGCTAACCTCACTTTTAGAGTTACAGTTCGCTTGAGAATCCGGGATTTTAGAGTCTCCGGGTGACCTTCGTCGAATGGGTTCTTTTAAAGCTAATACGTACTGGGTGGGTTGAGGGGGGGCATGCATGGCTTCTTTCGTGTACACTTTACTTGCTCGCTTTGGCGAGTCAGGTTCGAAACAATTTGTGACCGACACCAAGTTCACGCCAGGCTAGGTGAGTGTTCTTGGGCTCCCCACGTCTTTTAGTGTCAGAAGAATCCCAAAACCCCTGGGTTAGGCTTCTTTTTTTCTCCCCCCGCTAGGCCCTCGCGGGGGGGGGGGGTGGCACCCGAGTCTTCCAAAGGGGGGGTCCGGGTGAGGAAATCCTCATGAGGAATTCCTCACCCTCTTTTTTCCAGCCTCTTTTTTTTTGAGGAATTCCTCGCACTTTTTCGTTAGCGGGAGCACTGTTTGGCAGAGCACTGCCTCTCTCATGCACGGGGGAGGGAATGCGGGAGTGAAAGAGCGCGGCGGTGATTCTCCGCCAAGTCGACACGAAATCGCCTGTATTTTGCACCAAAATGCGGGCGTTCCGCTCCCGCATTGCGGGGTGTAAAATGAAAAATGAAGCAAAGAACCCGGCTGCACAAAAGACCGCAAAATCACTCCCCATCCGTCGGGGAGTCCGCCGTGGCATTCCTATCTATGAACGATCCGAGCAAAACTAGAGCTGCTGGCATGCCGTGGGCAGCAGTGTTGTGCGCAGAGCTGGTGGGCCACGCAGTGCTGCGCACGGAAGCAGCCATACCATCATCAGGTGATACGAACAAGCCGCTATGCTGCTGGTGCTGCGCGTTAACAACACCGGCCTCGGCTGTCACGCTGCTGCTCTCATGAAAGGGGTGATCGTTTTCCCACTTGTATTTACCCTGTGTATATTCAGGTAAGGAATTCTGATCAACCCCCAAAACACGCTGCCAGCATATTTTTAGCCTGCACAATACATTGAAGAGCAACCCGCAAGATTCTTAGTACTAAAAAAAGAGGAACGCCGGGAAATAGAGAAAGAGCACCGCCCAGCGCGGCGTGGGCTTTGTGAGGGTGGGATTTTGGCTAGCATTGACGGAGCACCGATCGAAACGCGCCGCATCCGTTGGCGGCTCTGAGCCAGACCGAGACCGGAACAACAGCAGCGGAGAGGGATCTATCGGTGATGGCGATTTGCGCACGATCTGCAGTCGGCGCAAGCCCGCAAAGGGGATGATCTCTGTCTACCTTGTCAGGCTTGGACGGTAGTGTGTGTGTGGGCCTTTGAAGCGTGGATGATGCTTCTCGCGCTGCTTACCTTGAGGTTCCTGGCTCATGCCAAAGCGCCGCCGCCCGGGTTAAGGGGTTGCGGCATCAGGCGTGGGCCAGGGCCAGGGAGGCTGTTCGGAGGGGTCACCACCAACCGTTCGCGGGCTTCGTCACTTCACTGCCCCCGGCTCTCCCCGGCCTTCGTCGTCCCGGGGGAGGGTTCCACGGCCATCCCCCCCCGCGTGGGGAATGGATTGTTGCTGTGCCGCGGGTTCTTCGGTGCGCTCTCGCGACGTCGCTTGTCAGTTTGGACGGTAGTGCACTCGAGCGACGCGCAAACCTTCGTCAGCACTTCGGAGTTTAGGCACTGCAGCAGGTTGATCAGAGCGCCGATGTACAGCCTCTTCTTCCTCGAGAGCTCCGTCAACCGGTGCTCCTCCGAAGACAGCCCGAGGATCGTCTTCCGCAGGGCTTCGACGCCGCTTTGATCGTACCGTGTCGTGCTTCGCAGGCACAATAAAGCCAGGCAAATCGTTGATTCGATGTAGTCTTACTCCAGGGCAAAAGACATTGCGAGACACTGCTACAGTTTCGCTCGGATGCCGAGATGCTGCGGCCGCGCAGGAGAGCCTGCAAGCGGAGGAACCACTCGACGATCTGCTGCTTCGTGCTCGGGTTGTGGCTGTTTTTGATGGCCTTGCTCGTGTGCTGGAGCCAGATGGTCACCTCGCTGATGTCGGACTGCGACGAAAGCACGGACTCGAGCGACGCGCAAACTTCGTCAGCACCTCGGAGTTCAGGCACTGCAGCAGGTTGATCAGAGCGCCGATGTACAGCCTCCTCTTCCTCGAAAGCTCCGCCGTCAACCGGTGCTCCTCCGAAGACAGCCCGAGGATCGTCTTGCGCAGGGCTTCGACGACGTAGAGCACAAGGCCCGCTTTGATCGTACCGTGTCGTGCTTCGCAGGCACAATAAAGCCAGGCAAATCGTTGATTCGATGTAGTCTTACTCCAGGGCAAAAGACATTGCGAGACACTGCTACAGTTTCGCTTGGATGCCGAGATGCTGCGGCCGCAGGAGAGCCTGCAAGCGGAGGAACCACTCGACGACCTGCTGCTTCGTGCTCGGGTTGTGGCTGTTTTTGATGGCCTTGCTCGTGTGCTGGAGCCAGAAGGTCACCTCGCTGATGTCGGACTGCGACGAAAGCACGGATTCGAGCGACGCGCAAACCTTCGTCAGCACCTCGGAGTTCAGGCACTGCAGCAGGTTGATCAGAGCGCCGATGTACAGCCTCCTCTTCCTCGAAAGCTCCGCCGTCAACCGGTGCTCCTCCGAAGACAGCCCGAGGATCGTCTTCCGCAGGGCTTCGACGACGTAGAGCACGAGGCCCACGCCGGACGCGTGCCGGCGGGGGTTTCTGTCTTTTTCCGGCTTCTTCCCCGCCTCGCGGGGGGCGGCTGCGGCCTCGCCGGGGGGCTGGGGGCGAGCCTGCTGCAGCGAGTCAACGCCGACGTCCCACTCTTCAACTTTTTGGCACAGCCCGCGGATGTGCTTGGTGAACTCCTTGAGGAGTTCGAGGGACGGGAGCAGGCGGGTGTTGACCGGGCCGATGACGGCCGGGGATCCAGCTGCAACGTCGGCAGACGACCGCGGCTTCGGTCGTACAGGGAGGCAGGCGTTGATGTACAACGACAGGCAGATGACGCTGTCGCGGGTAGGCTCACCCAGCAGTTTGATGATGATGGCATGCGCGGTCACCAGGATGCGGGTGTCGTACCCGGGCCGGATGAATCGGAGCAGCCTCGGCGCCACCGGCGTGAGCGCCTTGATCTCGTCGGAAGTCGAAGGGATGAGGGAGAGGCAGAAAAGCCAGAACTGCAGCGGGTACCGGGCCATCGGGTCGGTTTTCCCGTCGGCGTCCGCCCGGAACACGTTCGAGATGACCTCGTCGCTGTATGGGGTCCCGCCAGCGAGCGACTTCGACGCCCGCTGCTGGTACCGGACGAACGACGCGAGCGTAGCCTTGAACACGTGGAACGTGCCGCGCTCGACGAGCGCCTTCTTCTTCCGCTCCTGCGCCTCCGGCGAGTTGCTCTGCAGCACGCTGGCGGGGAGGGGCGGCAGCGACGTGTGCGGGAACACCGCGAAGTAGTTGCGGAGGATCGCGACGCAGCTCTCCGGCAGTCCTTCGGGGGCGGAGACTCGGTCGTTTTGGGGGGCCGCGGCTTGGACGGCGAACAGGACGTCTCGGTACCCCGGGGTGAAGAACCCGAGCGTAGCGACCATCTCGTTGGTCCGCTTTTCCACGCTCCGGTTGAAGCTCGCGGTGATGTGCGCGTGGACGGACGCGGAGTGGGCCTCGAGCCTTTTGTAGAAGGAAGCCTCCGCCGGGATGGATAACGCGCGCAGCAGCCGCAGCAGCGCGTGCCGCTGGGACGGGCTCGCGAAGAACGGCTGCCGCTGCTTCGCGTGAGGGGAGGCGGGCGGGATGCCCTTGCTGAGGTCGGCCCGGGCGGCGTCGCGGTGCAGGATTTCGTCCGCGAGCTGGAGACCGACGAACGTGTCGGCGAAGCGCTCGCGCAGCGCCGGGTTGGCCGGAATCCGGACGGCGGCGGGCGCGTACGGGTTGCTCTCCGACTCCTCGCCCTGCAGCGCCGCGCACGCGTACACGTGGCAGTGCTGCTGGATCTTCCGGCGCAGCGGCGCCGGCAGCGGGTCGACTCCCGCGCTTACCTGCGCGGAAAAGGTGGTTTCGTGTGGGTTGCCGTCGTTCCCGAGGGACGACAAACAGTTAGTTGGGAATTTCTTGCTGGTTTTGTGTGACCGTTGTGATTGTTACTGGTTCGACAAGCGTTTTTTGAAGTCTCGCGACTTCTGCTCGTTTTGCAAGCGATTTTGAAGACGCGCTTGTAGTTGCAGTAGTAAGGAGTTCGGTAAGTCGCGTTTTAGTTACTCAAACACGAAATTGGTGTGATCCACAGTAGAAAACTTAGCTTCCGACGAACGTGTCGGCGAAGCGCTCGCGCAGCGCCCGGTTGTCCGGAATCCGGACGGCGGCGGGCGCGAACGGGTTGCTCTCCGACTCCTCGCCCTGCAGTGCCGCGCACGCGTACACGTGGCAGTGCTGCTGGATCTTCCGGCGCAGCGGCGCCGGCAGCGGGTCGACTCCCGCGCTTACCTGCGCGGAAAAGGTGGGTTGCCGTCGTTCCCGAGGGACAAACAGTTAGTTGGGCATTTTTTGCTGGTTTTGTGTGACCGTTGTTATTTTTACTGGTTCGGCAAGCGTTTTTTGAAGTCTCGCGACTTCTGCTCGTTTTGCAAGCGATTTTGAAGACGCGCTTGTAGTTGCAGTAGTAAGGAGTTCGGTCAGTCGCGTTTTAGTTAACTCAAACATGAAATTGGTGTGATCCACAGTAGAAAACTTAGCTTCCGACGAACGTGTCGGCGAAGCGCTCGCGCAGCGCCGGGTTGTCCGAATGGGGTGCTCTCCGACTCCTCGCCCTGCAGCGCCGCGCACGCGTACACGTAGCAGTGCCGCTGGATCGCGACTGACCGACTACTGTAACTGAAGCGCGTCTTCGAAAAAAAAGTCGCGAGACTTCAAATTGCTTACGAAAGAAGTCGCGAGACTTCAAAAACGCTTACGAAACGAGCAGAAGTCGCGAGACTTCAAATTGCTTACGAAAGAAGTCGCGAGACTTCAAAAACGCTTACGAAACGAGCAGAAGTCGCGAGACTTCAAATTGCTTACGAAAGAAGTCGCGAGACTTCAAAAACGCTTACGAAACGAGCAGAAGTCGCGAGACTTCAAATTGCTTACGAAAGAAGTCGCGAGACTTCAAAAACGCTTACGAAACGAGCAGAAGTCGCGAGACTTCAAATTGCTTACGAAAGAAGTCGCGAGACTTCAAAAACGCTTACGAAACGAGCAGAAGTCGCGAGACTTCAAATTGCTTACGAAAGAAGTCGCGAGACTTCAAAAACGCTTACGAAACGAGCAGAAGTCGCGAGACTTCAAATTGCTTACGAAAGAAGTCGCGAGACTTCAAATTCGCTTAGAAACGAGCAGAAGTCGCGAGACTTCAAAAACGCTTACGAAACGAGCAGAAGTCGCGAGACTTCAAATTGCTTACGAAAGAAGTCGCGAGACTTCAAAAACGCTTACGAAACGAGCAGAAGTCGCGAGACTTCAAATTGCTTACGAAAGAAGTCGCGAGACTTCAAAAACGCTTACGAAACGAGCAGAAGTCGCGAGACTTCAAATTGCTTACGAAAGAAGTCGCGAGACTTCAAAAACGCTTACGAAACGAGCAGAAGTCGCGAGACTTCAAATTGCTTACGAAAGAAGTCGCGAGACTTCAAAAACGCTTACGAAACGAGCAGAAGTCGCGAGACTTCAAATTGCTTACGAAAGAAGTCGCGAGACTTCAAATTCGCTTAGAAACGAGCAGAAGTCGCGAGACTTCAAAAACGCTTACGAAACGAGCAGAAGTCGCGAGACTTCAAATTGCTTACGAAAGAAGTCGCGAGACTTCAAAAACGCTTACGAAACGAGCAGAAGTCGCGAGACTTCAAATTGCTTACGAAAGAAGTCGCGAGACTTCAAAAACGCTTACGAAACGAGCAGAAGTCGCGAGACTTCAAATTGCTTACGAAAGAAGTCGCGAGACTTCAAATTCGCTTAGAAACGAGCAGAAGTCGCGAGACTTCAAATTGCTTACGAAAGAAGTCGCGAGACTTCAAATTCGCTTAGAAACGAGCAGAAGTCGCGAGACTTCAAATTGCTTACGAAAGAAGTCGCGAGACTTCAAATTCGCTTAGAAACGAGCAGAAGTCGCGAGACTTCAAATTGCTTACGAAAGAAGTCGCGAGACTTCAAATTCGCTTAGAAACGAGCAGAAGTCGCGAGACTTCAAATTGCTTACGAAAGAAGTCGCGAGACTTCAAAAACGCTTACGAAACGAGCAGAAGCTGCTCGCTTTCGTAAGCGATTTTGAAGTCTCGCGACTTCACAATCAAGGGGCGCTTCACATTTTCTTCTTCGCGAAAGGGAGGGACATCCTGTTTCAGGGTACGCGAGCAAACTTTCCAGCACCCGCAATCGTGAGCAGCGCGGAGTCAAGAGGCCTAGTCAACTATCCCTGCATCACTTGCGTGCTTTCAAGAATAAGACTTCCGGGTTTTTGCATCGACAAACAAAAACGATCAGCGCCGACCTATCATGAGAAGCTCGCGCCGAGGCAGCATGAAACGCTCTGAGCATACCTCCTCAAGGTCGAGGAACCGCGTTGCAAGACCGTCGACAGCTTTCACGGCGGAGCTGCTTAGCAACGCCTTGCTGTGCACCGCGGCCGCCAGAACGCCAGCGTAAACAGTCGAAGGCACCGCCGTTTTCTCCTGCAGTGTTGCTTTTAGATTAGAAGTCTTCTTCAAACGGAGATGTCGTACAGGGAAGAAGAAGAAATGCGAAAATGGGAAAGGGAGTGTAGAGCTCCCAAAGAAGGGTCTAAACCATGAAGGACTGGGGGAAAAGTATGATATTTCCCGAGGGGAAGCTTAGTTGACTCGGAAGACTGTTTGTGCTGCGCATACCCCATCGAGAAGCGCTTTGACGACCGCGGTGCGGAGCGCGTTCGGCTTGTCGCCGACGCCGAATATGCGCTCGGAAATGCCCGCCGGCTGCGTCGGCTCGCTGAGGAGCTGCTGGAACAGCCGCGACGTCAGGCTCAGCAGCGCAGTGAAGTCGGCTACCGCCGCGAAGACGACGTCAACGGCCGTCGGCGACAAGCTCCCGAGCCACAGCGGGCCCCCGGCGGCCGACAAGCCGGGAGGCCCTACGAGGAGCAGCGAGTCGAACGGGTTGGGCTTGGGCTGCGGGAGAAGCCCGTCGTGCTGCCGACTGCTGATAGGCCGCGGCGGCCCCGGCGAACTGACCTTCGACTCTCGCGGCGGGCCGTTGGCGGGACTTTCGGACACTCCATCCCCACCACCACCACTACCACCACTTCCTCCAGCCGCTGGCGCGCCTTCCACCACGCGGGCCGTCTTCGGCGAGGAAGACGGATTTTTTTTGAGCGCCGACGGCAGCGCGGGGGGCCCGGGGCCGCTGGCCTCTGCGCTTTGGCCCGGTGAGCTGGGTGCAATGGGCGGGGTTTTTGAGGCGGCGGCGGCGTTTTGCTCGGCGAGGTCTGATATTCGGAGGCTGAGGGGCCTTTGCAGCTGCAGCAGCGCCGTGGCAAGCTGGACAACGAGGTTCTGCCAGTTGTCGACGTTGCCGCTGGGCAGCCAGTGGAGGACGTTGACGGTGGCGATGATGAACGTCGGGAGCGTGTCGCTGCCGCCGACGAGGGGCCCTACGACCGGATCGGTCATGCTGTGGTGCAGGCATCGCAGGACGCTGCGCGGGTTCAACGGCGCGGAGTGGCCGACGAGGAGCCACAGGGAGTTGAAAAAGCTCACGACCACTTGGTGGGTTGCCCGCGCCTTCTTCTGTATCCAGCCTTTGCACAGCAGGTCGATGCCTTGCATGCCCCCCGCGAGGAGCAAGTCGTCGGTCACATTCTGGCCCTGCGTGTGTGTGTTTCAGGTCAGGGCTTTTGAGTGGGTAACGGCTGAATCGAAGTATAACCCACTTGTCACGTTCACCAGTCGGCTTTGAGTTTCCGACACGCTGCTTTTGGATTGGCTGCCTGCATAGCACAGGACGAGGATGCATGCTGTGTGTTGCGCAGTCAGCCACCGCAGGGTCACCCACCGAAGGCCGCAGCAGCAACCTTCGCAAAATACGGCGCGCGCCAACCAGTCTCGTGCCCATAGCAACAGCTGCATCAGACGCAGGTTGATCCGAGAGCTCGGTCCTGGTGACTCCTCTCCAAAGGGTGGGTGGGGCGGGATCCTTCGGGGGACGGATAGAGCGTCGGCTCAGGACTTCTGTTTTCATCTTGCGGTGTCAGCTGAGTGTCTTTACACAGGCGGCACATCTCACCCGAGATTGTGGCAAGCTCTCTCTGTGCAATGAGCTTGGGGGGAAAAATAACGGAGGTTCCTCGCAGCGGGGGTTGTTACTTTGCACAATTCTCGTCGGAATAGTATTAGTCTCCCGAGATCTTTGATCGGATAGGCATAAGAAATGCGTAGTTTTGGTTTATTCTTTTGCTTCTAGTTGTCGACAACATTATTTACTTTCAGCGTCTTTTCATGCCTTTAAATGACGGTATTTTTGGTTTTCTTTCTTCACCATGGTTTTTCTGGACTTTATGGTGCCATAGAGTTGTCGTACTCTCTCTATGCCGCCCACGTCATGTTCGTTTGGCATTGAGTTCTTTTAAGTACATGAACCACATGGATTAGCATGCACTGCCTTGAAAGTCAGGTTATCGGATGACGTCGTCACCTGCCATTGCGTCGTCAAGGTCGAGCATTTGTGGAGCTAGCGGGGTTTGGCTTTCTTGCGATTCCAGAGACTGAGTCGGCGAGTACGAGGGCGGGCACGTGTGTCCGTTTTTCACTTTCGAGGGCATTGGTGTGCCCGTGGTCCCCGGTCGTTTCTGAGAGCTGCTTGCCCTCGGTACCTTCTTCTTCCTTCGATGCACCCCTGAGTCGGGGGTGGTCGCCTTCGTCTTCTTCCGCTTGCGGCCGGCGATCGGGCCTTCCTTCGGGGTGCCTAGCACCCTTTTCTTCAGCGCTGGTCGTTCGCTGGTTCCTGGCGTTGGTGGCGGCCTTTTGGTCGCCCGTCCGGTCGTCGCCGTCTCCTTTTTCGTTGCCGCGGGCGGCGCTTGCGCCGCTCGCTTTCCAACTGGCGTTCCCCGTTGTACGCCCACCTGGGTGGGTGAGGAGGGCCTCTTCTTCTTGTTGCGTCCGGGGGTTGACGGGACGTTCGGTTCGTTGGACTGGTGGTGGCCGCGGCGGCAACATGCCGCCGGTCGCCTCTGCGTCAGCGTAGGGAGCCTCTTGCACTCTTGGCAGGTTCCTCTGCCATGCGTGCGGCAGGCATGATGCCCGCTGCGGCAACACGCCGCCGCCGTCTTGCACTCGCCGCACTTCGTCGTGCTGTGCTCTGTGCACACCGCGATCGGCTGCCCATCGTTCGCGTGGTGATGGTGCCGGCAGCACATCTCTACCGTGGGCACGTCCCTTCGGACGAGTGCTCTGCACGCCTCACACTTCCCTTTGTGATGGGTCGCGCACGTGACGAGTGCCTTCTCTATATCGACACCCGGCATATGCACGGGGTCTGGGTGCAGTTGTGGTGGGGCAGGCAGGGCCCACCTCGCCGCTCTCCCGATCGTCCAGTCAGGGTACGCCGGGCACTGCGTCCCTACATCGCTTCCTTTCACTTGTTCCTCAAGTATCGTCCCCGTGTGTGCCTCGCGAAAGCGTGGCCTGGGCCGTACACCCGATATCCCCGAGATGCCCATGAACGACAGCGACGTCGTCGGGCACACCCTCTCCCCTCTCATGCAGCTTCCCAGCCCTTGCTGTGCCGCCAGCTTGTCCAACGCGCTCATCATGCAGCGCAGGACGTTTCCCCGTTCTCTCACCCCCTTCGGCGCATTCCCGTGCAGCGGCATGCTGAGGCCCGAGAAGAGTTCAAAGTCGATCGCAAGCTCTAGCATTGACGCCTGCCCGCTCTCGGTCCACTGCATGTCAGACAGCCACGCTACCAACGCATAAAACGTCGGTAGTCCCCAGGTCTTGTTTCGCTCCCACGTCCATGCCGGGGCAATCCGCGCAAAGGGGTGGTCAAATTTCTCGGCAGGCATCGCATCCGCTCTCGACCAGGGGGTCGTGGGGTTCCTGGCTACCCAGCCACGTGCTTCGAGCCCTGCACGTTCCGCAAGGATTTCAGCCATCATCTCCTGGAGCCGCCTCGATAAGTGGGCGTTCCCCGGTACAACCACACCATGTTCCAGCGTGCATCGGGGCCACTCGGTTCGGTTGGCCGCCATCAGCCCGGCGTGTGCTTCCCGCCGGCGAATGTGTGAGTATGCGTCGCAGTCCCAGTAGATATGCTGTTCGTTCTCCGTCACGCCGCTCCCACAGTGCTTGCAGCTGGGCGCCTGCGGCTCAGCTCCAGCCTGCCTCATCCGCGACGTGAACTCCGCCGTGTTCACACCCCCCGCAATCGCAACTCGAATTAGCTTCGCCGTGTGCGCGGAACATTCCCTCGTCTTCCAGAACGCATTCGTGCGCTCCAAGTCGGCTCTTTCCAGCCCCTGATATCCTGGCCTTCTCGCCATCAGTCGGGCCCACGTCCTCGTTCTCAGGTCCGCCCTCACTTCGTGCCCCCTCTTCGAGGGCGACGAGGCCAGCGGGTCGAACACTGCACCATTCCGTCGTAGCGTGCGAGATAGGGGCCCAGGCTCCCATATGTGTCCACACTCCTCCATGCTCCTCATCGCCAGCCCGACTGGGCCGAGGGGTTGGTCCCCCTCGGCGTACCGCCCCCGGATACTCTCCATCAGAGGTAGCAGTCGCGGCAGCCTCTCGCACGCCGCGTAGAACGCCGTCGTCACCCGGTACGCTAAACACGTACCGGGGTCCGTCAGGTGGCCCTTCTCCTGGAAGTTCAGGACCATTTCTCTCGCGCGCTTCGGGTTTGCTCCACCCCAGATCAGACCCATCACCGACGTCGTCAACCGCTTCATCGCCACCTTTGACACCGGCGCGAAGGAGCAGCCCGATAGCGCTGCCGGCAACACATTCGACTGCACAATACGGACCCGCTTTTCGTACCGGAATGGCGCGTGGCGGAGGCCCTCCGCTAGGGCCGCCGCCCTCTCTACCCTCTTAGAGTCGGACCTCTCCTTTCTGTTCTTCGCCGTTGAGACTAGGGCCCCCAGACACGTGACGGACTTGCTAAATCGCAGCAGCGCATTTCCGCTTCGGAGTCTGAGCGTCGACTGGTGCCTCTGCCTCGTCGAGAATGCGATGGTCTTCTCGATGTTTAGCTGCATTCCGGTGAGTGTGCAGAACTCGTCAACAATGTCGACTTCCTTTTGCAGTGCGGCCTCCGACAGCCTGGACAGTAGTGTGGCATCATCCGCGTACGACTTAGGACTCACACCCTCAGCTTCTTTTTTGACCGCTTTCATCACTACCGACAGTTTGGCAGCGGTTGCCGAAACATGCCGTAGCACCGTCCTTTCGCGTTTTTTTTGGCTTTTTCTGATACGAAACGCAGAAGCACAGACCGGAAATTGAACAGGGTCCGGAACTAGGTTCGGAGTCATGCCCTTTTCGACCATCTTCGTCAGGAGCCGGGTGGCGTAGATTCCGCACGTCAGAGGATGCCGTCGGATCGGCTTCGGGCCACCTTCCAGGGACGCGACAGCTCGTCTCATGATGCTGTAAAGTGCCTGCAGAGTGGTTCATATAATGAAGTGGTTCATGTAGTGAGCGTTTGCGCGAAAGCTCCGGGGTTTAAAAAGTGAGAGTGAAAGCTCGCCAGGGACGCGACAGCTCGTCTCATCATGCTATAAAGTGCCCGCAGAGTGGTTCAAGAGTGAAAGTCGCTTGTAACACCGAGGCTCCAGAGTCAACGGGTGACGGTTCGGTAGGAAACTCCGCTATACGCAGCGTGCTCGGTAGGTACAAGGTTTGGAACGTCGTCTAAGCACACCTGGCAAAAAGACTTTGTCACATAAGCCTTCGCTTTTTCGAGCAAGAATGCGGCGTTCGTGAAGAGTATCTGTTTTGTGTAGGTGTGCGCTTGCTTGAGTCCCAAGAAAGGTTGGCAAGGGGGAGCATCGGAAGCGTCCTCCGCTGCATTCGTCTTCTCACGCGGTGGTGCCGTTTCTTACGCCGTGTCCCCTTCGGCGGCTCTTTGGTGGCTCTCTTTTGCGGGCTAAATTTGAGAACTGCAAATTTAACGTCTCAGCTCTGTACGGAAATCCCCGTATGGTTTTTGAAAAAGTTTCGTGAGTCGTTGACTCACACTTTCACTATCGCGAGAACCGTTGTAGCGACAACACCCTTAAGAGAAGTAGCAGTGGGCTTTGAGGCCAAACTGATCAGCGCAAATCCAACAGAACCCAAGTGATGCTACGAATCTCGAGCACACTGAGAGATCCGCAAAGACACTGAAATCCGCTGTGTACCTGGAGATGATGCGAGTCAGCGGTGCCTTCCCAGTCGTCTCTGCGGGCGGACCATATAACCTCCGCAATGGTCTCGCCGACCAGCTTTAACCGCGTCGCGGAATCCATGGCGTTCGGCGCCGCGGTTATGCGGAGCGCCATGTCGGGCTCGCCTCCCCCGTTACCCTCCCAGACGAAGCGGCCGCGGGCGTCGTATTACCTTCGGCGGACGCGTGCGGGTACACACACCCTTTTCGGACCCTTTTATTTTCCCTTTTTTTCCGAAGGTGTTCCTGGGGCGGACGTGGGGTACCAGGGAAAGCCTGCTACACGGGAGCCAAGCTTCACGTGTTCGGCGGTACTGCAGAGCCACGGGCCTACGGGTCAAGTGGCTACCGATTTCCCAAACTAAAGCATCAAGGCTTGGCGCACCTTGGGGCTTGGCGCTCGCGCTGAAGCTCGTCGAGACGGTCAGCCACGCAGAGCGGACGGGGTTGTGGCACTGTGCTGCCTCCGACTCAAGCTTTGCAAGCTGTGGTTGACCGTCACGTTCCTGGACCAGGAGCGGCCTTTTTCTTCTTCTTCTTTCCGAAGGTGTTCCTGGGGCGGACGTGGAGGTTGACGCGTCGCTAGAAACAGACTGGTGGACCTTCTAGCCTCGGGTCTATTTGGACCGACTGCGTTGCTGCCTCAAACCTTGCACTCGCGTGCTTGCTAGCAAGAACGGTAAAACGGCAAACCAAGCTGGCCCAGTAGACTGCACTACTTGTGCTGAGAAAGATATAAATCCCGATATCACTCCATGCCGCAAAAGGACACGATCCATGGCGTTCGGCACGACACCCACTTTCTTCCAGGTTTCGGCTGTAGCCTTGTGCAAGAAACTCGAACTGAATTTCACGTCTTTTGGTGTTCCTGGCGCACGGATGTACCAGTTTTTAGCGTTTATTATGGTTTGAAGGTTGTTTTAGGGTATCCGGTTGGCCATTGAGGCTGGGAGTCGGGTAGTGAAAGGGATGTAGACATATTTGCACACTCCACACTTTAACGGCTAGCCAAGCTCATGACTACGTGGTTTCGAAGAACACGAAGGTGCCAAAGTACACGTGGCCACCGCCCGAGGGATCCTCGCAGTAGATCCAGCGGTTGGCCGTCGACGCCTGGTCCGTGGCCGTGGCGCCGCCGAAGATGCGGCCGCGGATCTCTTTCGCGCGCACGGGGTGCACATGCTCACGCAGCCTTCGACGCGCGACACAAGAGTCTGGTCGCACCCCAGCGAAACCAGCTCAAAATGGCCAAGACACAGCAACGAGAGCTTGCAGCACTTTGCGGATTGGCACTCACTCTGCGCAGGCTGTCTCGTGCATGCACACACCACCACCCAGCAGCACAGCAGCAACACTGTATCCTCTACACGGTGTCGTGCACCAGCAGCAGCGTAGCGTGCAGCGGTGCACCACCACAGCATGTAGTAGGTACATGCTACCATCCTCTCTGTTCCACACGTAGTAGGTGCACGTAGCAGCAGCGCAGCGTAGCATGCAGCGGTGCATCACACGTAGCAGTGTGTGTAGCATCACACGTAGCAGTGTGTGTAGCAGCACACGTAGCAGTGTGCGTAGCAGCACACGTAGCAGTGTGTGTAGCAGCACACGTAGCAGTGTGTGTAGCAGCACACGTAGCAGCAGCACGCGGGCCTGACTCCTGCGAGATTGAACGTTTCCGCAATATTAATTAGTTGGGGCTGCTGCCCCACCTGGCTGCCCTGGCCCGATATATGCTCTCTGCATTCGCCAAGCAAGCCACAACAGCGCTCACCACAACCGAACAGCATCTAACCTGCTTCAGGCAGAAGCGGAGGCGTAGCGGCTGAAGACTTTCAACGAGCCGTTGGCATCCATCAGCGCAGCCGTGTATCCGTTGCCGCGCACGCAGCGGCTGTACGTGCCGAAGTACACGTGACCGCCGCCCGAGGGGTCCTCGCAGTAGATCCAGCGGTTGGCCGTCGACGCCTGGTCCGCGTCCGTGGCGCCGCCGAAGATGCGGCCGCGGACCTCTTTCGCGCGCACGGGGTACTTGCAGCTGCACATGCTCACGCAGCCGGCAACGCCCTTCCAGCCCTCGGCGCGCGACAGCGAGTGCGCGCAGTTCGTCCCCGGAATGGTCGTTGAACAGTCGGGGCACACGAACGACATGATTCTTGGATCAAGAACTTCGTGAACGAAGTGAGTGAAGTTCTGGACGAACTTATACCGAAGGGCGGACTTGGCGTGCGGGGGGGTGAACCTGTTGGTCAAGTACGAAAAAACACAAAGACCGCAGGAGCACACAGCAACTCCCCTCCCGAAAAACTGTGTACTGTTCGGGCGGGTTTCTTTTGCAGGCTCATGTTCTTTATGCGGCATGATACCGGGACTTGTATCTTTCGTGGCACAAGTAGTGCAGTTTAGTGGTCTAGCTTGGTTTGCCGTTTACCTTTCTTGTTAGCAAGCACACGAGTGCAAGGTTTGAGGGCAGCAACGCGGCCGGTCCAAAATAAGCCCGAGGTAAGAAGTTCCGTGTTTTCTTTTTTCAGAGTGCACCACTGGGTGACCGAGTCAGGCTGACTGGGGGTTACCACCCCCCAGCGGTACGTTTCTTCTTTCGGGAGCCCTTTCGCGGACAGTTGGACAGGTTGATCATTTCGTCCCCGAAATGGTCATTGAAAGTAGAAACGTACCGCTGGGGGGTAAACCTCGGCCAGCCTGGCTGTTCAATGACCATTTCGGGGACGAAATGATCAACCTGTCCAACCGTCCGCGAAAGTGCTCCCGGACAGTCATGCTGGGTGACCTAGCCAGGCTGATCGAGGTTTATACTGTACAATACACAACCTCGGTCAGGCTGACAGAGGGTTACCCGCCTTGCGGTACGTACGTTTCTTTTTCAGGACAGGTTGAACACCCCTCACCAATACATGCTGCCGTTACACAGCAACAAAGTCTATTTTCGACGTCAACCCCCGGTTGTGAGTCTCTCAGTCGGACCGGGATTCGTATTTGCTCTGTGCGCTTCCGGCTTCGACCGGCTTCCCGCTTTGGGTTCCACCATATTCCGCGTGCAGAGGACTAACTATGGTCGTGTGCGCTGACCTCGGTCTATCATTGCAAGAGCAAAGGGCGCGGGCCCCCACCGTCAGGTGGGCCAGACTAGATCCGGGCGGCTCCCCTGGGATAGACAGCGTCACGCCTTAGCAGTCCCAGGGCCCCTCCCCGCTCACCTGCGTGTGGTCTCGTGGCCAGCGCTACCGCGCTTGCCTTTCCCCGTGTTAAGGCCCAGACCGTCGTTTTGTGCATTCCGCTATGCTGCTGGGCAACCTGCGGGCACGCACAAAAAGGGAAAGACTGCACGGAGCTGCCGAGTCTCGTGTGGAAAGATTTCAGTTCAGGGCAAAAGCGAAGCATAAGAGAAGGCAGGAGAGGGGAGTGGTGGGGACAATTACAGCGGGAAGAGCAGGGAGAGCGGGGGGGGCGGAGGGACTCAATACAGAAGATCCGAGCGACGTTAAGAGGGGGGGGGACCGGTATCGAAGGTTAGCTAATCTGCGCAAGAGTGTCGTGCAGCCGAGACGCGGCTCGGAGACTGCACCACTGCTGAGGGCAGGAGTACTGCAGCGTCGCTGCTGGACAGGTTTACACGAGGAAGGTACAAGCAAGTGACTATTTCACGATGTCGCGGTGGTCGCTCATGCGGGGGAGAGTGTGTTGTATGCACCTGTGCTTTGCCTTAGGAGGGACGTCAGCATCATGCGTGGTGCAGCAATTGCGGGAAGCGGAAAGGGCAGCCACTGCGCTGGTGACATGCACCTTATTTCGCGATGAGCGAGGTTTCCGAAGCCTCCGACGTTCATCAAGCAACAGACGCACTGACGGACAGGACAGTTGCCCATCGCTCATCGACAGCGTTTGAAGCTGTCGACGTCAACTTCCGGTCTGGCTTGTCATCGCAACTCTTGCTTCCTGCTGCTGATACCCTCAGCTTGTTTGTGTGGGATACGAACTGGTCTTTGCCTGACAGGAGATGCTTGGTGGATCTGCAACGAAAAGTGTATAAT
Source organism: Diplonema papillatum (assembly GCA_030068145.1). Taxonomy (NCBI): domain Eukaryota; phylum Euglenozoa; class Diplonemea; order Diplonemida; family Diplonemidae; genus Diplonema; species Diplonema papillatum. The sequence continues at coordinate 298,040 of JAPJBO010000041.1, read as the reverse complement.
CGGCCATCGGCCCTGCACTGCTCGCATCTCGCAAAAGATGGGTTTGCCCTGTCTACTGGGAAGAGCCGCATAGGTTGCACGTGTAGCTTGACCGTGTTGCAAACTGGGATTGTCGTCTAGCACGGCTTCGATCAGCCTTGACTTCCGGTCTGCATTGCTCTTGCCCTTGCTTCCTGCTGATGATACCCTCAGCATGTTGGAGATGTTTGGTGGATGCGAGGAAGCAGAAAGAGCAGTCATCAACTACGAGGGCTTCGAATCCAGCAAACGCACGGCTTCATCACGCTGCATCAGCAGCAGATGAACTGACGGCACATCCATTGCCCTCGTTCTTGACGTCGTGTGTTGCTCAGTTTGCTAGTGTGCTGTACGAACTCGTCTTTTGCCTGACCGGAGAGCGGGAGACGTTTGGTGGATCTGCAGCACGTGCCGGAGTGAATGCGGCGAAGGAAAGCAGAAGGGTGGTGCCAGCAAGGTCTTCGAGGCGACTCGGCACACCTGGCACTCGCAAGGCTCCGGCACCATCAGCAGCAGACATAGATTGACCATCATCATCGGGTGCTGCCCTGCTGAATGAATATCATCAACGGTTCAGCTTGTTGGAGTGCATTATGAGCTTGTCGCCTTTCTGCCTGAAGCAGCGTGTGCAGGAGCAGCAAATGCTGCGAAGGAAAGCCGTCCACGCCGCACTGGTGCCACAAGCCGTGCCTCGCGCGCTCTTTGTGCCGGGCGAGATCTTCGAACCCTTGGCAGACGACGTGGCACATTAGGACTCCAACGCCGCGTCCGCAGCAGACGAACTGACTGACAGCATATCTATAGATTGCTCATCGTCATCAACATCGGGTGCTGCTGATACCTCTCTGCAGACTTAACACCTCAACAAGCTGAGCCAACGGCTCAGCTTGTCAGTGTGCTGTATGAGCTCGTCGTCTTTTGCCCAGCGGGAGACATTTGGTGGATCTGCAGCGTGTGCAGGAGCAGCGAATGCTGCGAAGGAAAGCGGAAGGGGCAGTCGTCCACGCCGCACTGGTGCCACAAGCCGTGAGATCTTCGAACCCTTGGCAGACGACGTGGCATTAGGACTCCAACGCCGCGTCCGCAGCAGACGGACTGGCTGACAGCATATCCATAGATCGCTCATCGTCATCAACATCGGGTGCTGCTGATACCTCTCTGCAGACTTAACACCTCAACAAGCTGAGCCAACGGCTCAGCTTGTCAGTGTGCTGTATGAGCTCGTCGTCTTTTGCCTGGCGGGAGACGTTTGGTGGATCTGCAGCGTGTGCAGGAGCAGCGAATGCTGCGAAGGAAAGCGGAAGGGGCAGTCGTCCACGCCGCACTGGTGCCACGAGCCGTGCTTCGCGCGCTCCTTGTGCTGGGCGAGGTCTTCGAACCCTTGGCAGACGACGTGGCACACTTCGCAGACGCAGGGCTCCGACGCCGCGTCGGCGGCCGACGAGCTGACGGAGAGCACGTCCATCGACTGCCCGTCTTCATCGGCACCCGCGTAATCAGCGCCCATCGCGCCTATCGACTTCGTAGGGTGCGGCTGCTTCGGGTGCAAAGGCACCTCGTGGCTGCGCAAGGGGGTGCCGTAGTCGAAGGAGTCTCTGCGGCCGCGCGCGGGTCTGGTCGGCTTCCGGGGCTCGTTCGACGGCAGGCGGATCTTCACGTTCTTCTCGGGCGACGATCGCGGCGGCGAGATAGCCTGGGCGCACGCGGTGATGGCGGCCGGGGGCTGCCACGCGGGGGACGCGGAGCGGGAGTGCAACGTCGTGGGCGTGGGGGTCGTCACGTGCGCGGGCGGGTGGGACGGCAGCACGCTGACCGGCGTCAAAGGTCGCGACACCGCATGCAGCATCGCTTTGGTGGGATCCACGAGGAAGCCTTCGGTCGGCACTTCCCACTGTGCATTTTTTAACAGTGAATGTCCGCTTGAGGATCGTATTATCCGGGGTTTCAAGGTCTCCGACTGACCATCGTCGAATGCATTGTAAACTGGTGTTTATAAAACGTGCTCTTTTTAGACTGTTTCTTGTGTTAAACGGTTGGTCTTTTCTCTATTTGAGTTGTGCGGCGGGGGTTTTTCGTCCGTTGTGCAGTTAGATCGGGGTCTGGGGAGGCGGGGGTGGGGGTTTCCGTGTTCTTCTTACTTTGGGTCATTTTTTGCGTTTGCTTCATTTTTTTGGCGGGCCTCTGGTCGGCTTCCGGGGCTCGTTCGACGGGCGACGAACGCGGCGGCGAGATAGCCTGCGCACGCGGTGATGGCGGCCGGGGGCTGCCACGCGGGGACGCGGAGCGGGAGTGCAGCGTCGTGGGCGTGGGGGTCGTCACGTGCGCGGGCGGGTGGGACGGCAGCACGCTGACCGGCGTCAAAGGCCGCCTGGGCATATTTTTGTGCGGTCGACGATATACGTCGTTCTGATGTCTGACGACTTTGTTTCTTTGCTTGCTTTGTTTTCCTCGTGGACCTCTTATTTCCTTTTTTCTTTTGTGCACTGGGCCGTGGCTGGGGGTTTTCTCCAGTATGTGAACCCTATCATGACCCACTGCACTATCATGACCCACTGCACTATCATGATCCACTGCACTATCATGACCCACTGTACTATCATGACCCACTGCACTATCATGACCCACTGCACTATCATGACCCACTGCACTATCATGATCCACTGCACTATCATGACCCACTGTACTATCATGACCCACTGTACTATCATGACCCACTGCACTATCATGACCCACTGCACTATCATGACCCACTGCACTATCATGACCCACTGCACTATCATGACCCACTGCACTATCATGACCCACTGCACTATCATGACCCACTGCACTATCATGACCCACTGTACTATCATGACCCACTGTACTATCATGACCCACTGCACTATCATGACCCACTGCACTATCATGACCCACTGTACTATCATGACCCACTGCACTATCATGACCCACTGCACTATCATGACCCACTGCACTATCATGACCCACTGTACTATCATGACCCACTGCACTATCATGACCCACTGCACAGCCGGTCTTTTTTTGCCCAAAAAAGGCCGGCTTGTCGGGTGGTTTTTGGAAAACAATTTTTGGTGTCATAAAAGGCCGGCTTTTTCCTTAGCGGGAGCACTGTGCACAACACATTGAAAGGCAACCGCAAGATTCTTGGTACTAAAGAAGAGAAAGGGTACCTGGACTTCTTGTGTAATGCGGTTGTGGAAATACTGGCGCCCACTCTGCGTGTCTAAATAGCGGCACCAGACCTTCAGCGGGCTGTTGGGCTGGTACTTGTTGACGAGGAGGAACATCAGCTGATCTTCATGCCCGTCGTAGATGTCCAGGATGAGGTCGACGGCGCAGATGCGCGTTGGGTTGTGCCGTTCGTAGTATTTGACGATCTCGTTGCGGTGCTTGTTCGCGCGGCTTATCCCGTACTGCGTGATCAGAAACTCGTACATCTGTTGCGGTGGGTGGGAAATACTCGACGTAGCTGCTTTGACTCCGAATAGAACTACAGTGTAGTCGCCCTACACGGGGGTCCTCACCCCCGTGTTTAAGATGGATTGGCATTCTCGCCCGTTATCCATCTTAATCAAGGGGGTTTGGCTATCCATCTTATGCACGGGGAGGGTAGGTAGAGGGAAAATACAATACAAACACAATCTGATTGGTTCTTCGCTTACACCACCGTGTGTTGTTTTCTCACTCAGGTCTTTGACCTGTTGTGTTTGTGGGATTTGTCGTGTAGGGGTTGACCCGCATGACCTCACGTCCGTTCAACACGTGGTTCGGTAGTTACAGCACTTGGGATCCCTTCTGTTCTTTGTCGGGCAGCACACAGCAGGCCGAACATCACGAAGGTAGAAAGCCAAGTGTCAGCATATTTGAGCCGGTCCGTCCTTATCTCTTGAAACTGCATCGAAGTGCCTGCCGCTGTTGATCACAGTGAAACACGGTCCACCACGGTCTATCAGGTCCACCCCTAGACCCTAGAGCTGCATCGAATTGCCCGGTGCTGTATTCTTCGGTCTATCACGGTCTATCAAGAGGACCGGCTCAATATTGGACAAGTCCGTCAATGCTAGCATGCTCCGAGAGACACAGACCCCGCCGGGTAATATTATTATGACGCTTGAGATGACGGCAGCCAAAAGATGTCGTCTTGCCCAGTTGAAGACGCGTCAAGCTTTCCCGAGGTTTGTGTACACTGAGCTTTGACAAAATAACGCACCGTAGGCTCCTTCCCTTTGAATTTCTCAAGGATTTCATCGATCAGCGGCAGCTTCGACGGGTCTTTGACGGTGAAGAATGCGACCAGGGTCTGTCGGTCGGCTTCCGGCTCGACGAAGGCGGCCCTCCTCGAAAGCGGCGACGAGTGCGGAGCTCGCAGCTCCTGCAGCAGCGTGCGGCGGGCCGCGAAGAGCAGGTCTTGCTCCGTGACGCCGCTGTGGGAGGTGCTCCATTCGCGGGGTTCCGCTTCATAAAACCCCATGCGGCGCGCTCATGCGGGCACTCTGCCGCCCACTCGAGCCGCGGAGCTGAGAAACGCTTCAGCCCCCAGTTGCCCCGAGAGCTTTTCTCGGGGTGGGTTACTTCTTTCCCCCCTGTGTTTGCCTGGGGTTTCTTTCTAAGGATCTTGCTGTTTTTAAAAGTTTCTTTTTAGTTGACGACGCGCGAAAAACACGTCCCGAGCTTCGTGTAAAACTCCTAACGCACCGTGGGCTTCTCAAGGCGCGCGTGGGTTTCCAGTGGGCGAGGGGTAGACGGGAACCCGTTTTGAAAAAGGCTGCGTACTTTCGTACCAGTCTGAAGGTACCAGTCTGAAGGTACCAGTCTGAAGGTACCAGTCGAAAGGTGTCCACATGTACGTAAAGCGGCAACCAGCTCACAGGGGGGACAGCTCCCTGGAGAGATGGTCAAGGCACTCTTACTCGTCTTTGTCATTCATCGTAATTTCTTGCGTTAACCACCTAATATATCGGGGAGTATCGGGAAGTTTCGGGGAATTTCGTGGAGATTCGGGGAGATGTCGGGGAGTTTCGGGGTATTTCCTTTGTGGCGACCACTTTCTCTACAGCCGGCCTTGGCGAAGGCGGGGAGGGACGTAGCGTAGTGAGTAGCGAAGAGTACGAGTGTAAAAAAGCGGTGATAGTGCAAGCTATCGAACCGACGGATACCTTAGCCTGCAAGGTACCCGGGAAAGCCTGCCATACGGGAGCCAAGCTTCACGTGTTCAGCGGTACTGCAGAGCTACGGTTACAGGTCAAGTGGCTACCGACTTCCCAAACTGAAGCATCAAGGCGTGGCGCACCTTGGGGCTTGGCGCTTGCGCTGAACACAAACTCGTCGAGACGGTCAGCCACAGGGGCAGAGCGGACGGGGTTGTAGCACTGTGCTGCCTCCGACTCAAGCTTTGCAAGCTGTGGTTGACCGTCACGTTCCTGCCTTTTTCTTCAAACAAAACAACGCACTTCTTTCTTTTCTTGTATAAGCACCCGCTTTGTAGGAATGCTTGAGGAGACTGCCCGTTGCGATAGATCAAAGGAGGTAAATGTGCTGTAGCCCACACGAAACACAGGTAAATCTGGGTTTAGTGGAGTGGCGGGCGTAAGCCTTCAACAAAAAAGACCCACATTGGTGTTGAATTGTTGGCTCTCCCTCTAGCTACGCTATTATGGCCAGAGCGGCCCCGTGTTTGGCTATGCCCCGAAGACGACGATAGAGCCCCCGGGGGTCAGCCGGCTGATGGATGGATGGATGGTTCTTAACAAGATGCCTGGGGGGTTCACTGTAGTGCACCGGCTGGGAAAAGTTTTTTTCGACCCATTGGCATGACTACCAATTGAAAGGCTGAAAAATAAATTTTTTGAGTAATGGCCATGGCTTCCGATGCTTTTGGGCTCAAATTTAATTCACATGCGGAACGTGCGGAAAAGGTCCAAAAAGGTGAAAAAATAACTTTTCCGAGTTTCATGCAAGAGGGGTACAAGCTCTAGAAAAGGGTCCAGGGTGTGCCTGGTAGGGAGAGTCTGTCAACTTGCCATATTTGGGTCGCCAAGTCCGCATCAGCATCATATTCGCTGATCCTTTGCGGGCTTCGTAGTTTTGTGTTGGCTTAGTGGCACGGGATCTATCGGCTTGTTGCGGACCACCTCCTGCAAGAAGACGAAGGTAGTTTTGTAGAGTGCAAGTTCGCTTGAGGGATCCGGGGTTTTATAGTCTCCGGGTGACCGTAGTCAAAAAGGTCCCTTTAAGGTATATACCTACCACCCCCCGTGTTTAAGATCGCGCCCTCCCCGTGTATAAGATCGGTTTTTTTTGAGAAATGAGGGCGATCTTATACACGGGGGGGGAGTGGGGTGGGGTCCCGCGCAGCGGGAAAGTTTTTTGGGCGGTTTTACTGTGGGGGGGGGGGGGGGGTTGGGCAGATGTTTTCTGGCATAGTAAGATACTGGGCAAGTGGGGTAAAGGACCTACACCCCCCCCAAAAACCATGTTTGCGAGCCGATTTCGAGCTCGTATGCTCTCGGCGAGCCTTTTTTTGAGCACAAAACGCTGTTTTTCTGGATTTTGAGGCCCCAGGTAGGGTAACGCCTTTGACGCAGCACCCACCCACCAAAGGAACTGATGTTGTCGAAACATCGGTTGAAGAATTCGCGAGGCAAGCCGTGTATACGAAGTACGATAGGTCATCGGGCACCATGAAGAGACGCTTCAAAGCGACGAGAGCCTTTCTGGAGAAGGTCGCAGGAGCTGACCCGATCGGGTTTGTTGTATCTCTGTGCACAGAGACTGAGAAGGCCCGAATCTGGCGTGAGTTGTCCGGTTCATGTCCTGAAATGTTCAACAGCATCACGCACGAGCTTACACAGCACAAGATCGTTGGAAGGGTATGAGAACGTTCTGTGCGACAACCGTCTCGTCTGCGTGCAAAGCTTTTGATGACCCGTGACGTTGGTGTCGATGTCTGCTCGTGATCGTCGAATGCCTGCTGCCTCATTTCCGGGGTTACCTTTCCGGGGTTACCTTTGTTGGTCGCCCACCTCTTGCCACCTCTTCCCCGTGCTGTCTGTTGGCCCATAGCTTATCCCCAACTTTCATGCCCACTACCGCGTACCGCTGCCTCACCCATTCCAAACCCTGCACGATCTTGCGCCGTGTCATCGTGCGTGATGCTGTTGAACATTTCAGGAAATGAACCGGACAACTCACGCCAGATTCGGCCTTCTCAGTCTGTACACAGAGATACAACGAACCCGATCGGGTCAGCTCCTGCGACCTTCTCCAGAAAGGCTCTCGTCGCTTTGAAGCGTCTCTTCATGGTGCCCGATGACCTATCGTACTTCGTATACGTCTTGCCTCGCGAATTCTTCAACCGATGTTTCGACAACACGGATTCCCGAGTCGCGCATAATAAGAATTTGTTCAGTTCCTTTGGTGGGTGGGTGCTGCGTCAAAGTCATTGTACAAGCGTTACCCTACCTGGGGCCTCAAAACCCAGAAAAACAGCGTTTTGTGCTCAAAAAAAGGCTCGCCGAGAGCATACGAGCTCGAAATCGGCTCGCAAACATGGTTTTTGGGGGGGTGTAGGTCCTTTACCCCACTTGCCCAGTATCTTACTATGCCAGAAAACATCTGCCCAAACCCCCCCCCCCCCCCCGACTATTCGACTTACTTTAGCGCGCGCTCTTTTTTCCTATGTGCTTTGCCAAGTCCATGGCTCTTGTGACCGACACCGAGTCGATGGATTGTTGCCCGACTCGGATGTAGAACGGACCCACCCTTCGGACATCCCGTCCAAGGTCTGGACGGAAATCCCGACTGTGACTAACCAATGATAGTAGCTGGTTGACCTTACACACATGTGAGTGCCAATTTTAATACATGCGGAAACACATGCGGAAAACACGTGCGAAAACACGTACGGAATTCCGCACGTACGGAAAATCACAATTTTATTCACGTGCGGAATTCCGTACGTTCCGCATGCGGAACGCAAGGCCTGGTAATGGCGAACGAACGGAAAAAGAAATGTTAGGCAGCACGGCCCCGCAGAAAATAAGAGTGCTAAAAAGAAGAAGCTGGTGCATATCGAAGTCGGAAGCAGCGCTGCGTCGAACCGAAAGCCCGCGCAACTAAGCGCAACTAAAAGGCATGGCTAGCCATAACCCATAACGAAAGCGTGCACTAAATATACAACCCGTAACCACATAGCCTGTAGACATTGCTCTAAGAGAATCCATTCAGGAACGGTCACACGGAGACCCTAAAAACCCCCGGAATTTCAAGCGAACTCTAACTCTAAAAGCAGTCCGAATGCCAACCCCGGCAGTTGTCAAGGAAGCGCGGGCGTTGGGCGAAATACTCGCAAAGCAGCCGCAAAAGCTGACCGGGTCGCACAAGACGTGCCTCGGCTTCCGAGGTGGTGAAGCAGCATGCGGAGTTTTGTTCAGCCAACGGCTTTCTGCTGAAGAACAAGGAAATCCGGGACAGGCTAAACAGGCGGCGGCTACGATGACGATGTTGTTGTCTTCGACAGCCAGCCATGCATACCCAGAAGAACCCTGAAGAGGGCCTATACAGAGCACCCGAATTACGACATCTTCATCAGTCTTCGGTTCCTTCACCCAGCAATGGTCCTCCTTGAGCGAACCAGACGGTGCCTCTATCAAGGCAATGTGTGCTCTGTTTGCCGCGAGCTTCGCCGGTCGGTCAGAAGAGGTGTCCGGGCAGTTTGTGCAGTGCTACGCTGACAAGCACCCGCGGTACAGCCCACGACTAATGGGCATCCTACACGGGGAGCTCCCGGCACTGCAGTGCTTCGCTAAAATGTGTCTCAGGACGTGCAAGACGATCGCGGAATGCTGCAGGAACTCACACCACGGATGCCTGCAGCACGATATGCCGATGTGGCGAAGAGACGGAAGCGCGGGCCTTCGCCCCCGATGCCCGAAGCGACACCGAAGTCGAGACGCAAGCTGCGACCATCGGCCCAAGGGAAGCGGCGGATGCCGGCGCCAACACCGCCATCGAGAACGCCGCAGAAGGCGACGACACTAGGACGGCCGCTGGCAACGAAGCGGCGGCGTAAGGACTCGCAATCATTGAAGACAGAGACGTGCACTCCGCGGCGGGCAGAGGTGCAAGATAAGGTACCTGTGACGAAGAGAGGTGGCACGAAGAGGTAGTCACGAAAGAGAGCAGATGCAGATTATCGTCACAGGCTCTTTGCATGCTAACCCCAACCACCAGGACCAGGGGCAGTTTCGGTCGAAGACGGCAATTCGAGCGAGGAGTAAGGTTGATAACCAAAATGAGAGGCACGGTGGCCATCCTGAAAGCAGGGTTGCAGGATGATGCTTGGCCGAGGATAAGGTTGCTCTGGCGACTGGGACAGAGAGATAACGCAAGATAGAGAGTCCTCCTTCTGGGGTGGTCACGCCTTCGCAGTCCCAGGGCCTCCCCCCACCTGCATACGGTCGTCGACTGACCTTTCCCGAGACGCGTTGGAATACGGGTACCATCTTTCCGGAGATTTCCGGTTCCTCCCGTACTCTACAACTGCGCACATGCACAAGACGCGACTCCTCCCTGTGTCGAAGGACTCAAAGGCAGGTCCTGCAGGTTTCCAGCAACTGCTGGTTCACCTTGAGGCCCTCCGAATCCGCAGGCTGCAGGGTATGCCACAACAACTGCCTAGGAGTCCAAGCTACAGTTGGTAGATGCATCCGAGTTCTCTCGCACGGTGTTAAGAAACGCCCTGCAAGCTCCAAGAAAGAGGATCGGAGGAGGAGGAACACGGACGGCTCAAGAGAGCCGCGTCCGAAGCACACTAGCACACCTCACCCACTTGCCCGCCCATCCACCCACCCGTCTACCCAACTACCCACCTGTCCATCCATCCACCGACCTCCCCACCCCCATCCACCCATCTGTCCACTCAACTAGCAACCTGTACACCTGCTCACCCACCGGCAGCCCCACTTTTTCCCACAAAAACCGGGCTGAGTATCGGGGAGTTTCGGGGAGTTTCGGGGAATTTCGGGAAGTGCTCCATTCGCGGGGTTCCGCTTCATAAAACCCCATGCGGCGCGCTCATGCGGGCACTCTGCCGCCCACTCGAGACCCGGAGCTGAGAAACGCTTCAGCTCCCAGTTGCCCCGAGAGCTTTTCTCGGGTTCGGTGACTTCCTTCCCCTCTGGGTTTGCCTGGGGTTTCCAATATGTTTCCGACGATCCCGTGGGACGTACAGATTGGTGTATTTTGCTGTTTTTCGAACCGCGAAGTGTTTTTCTCGGGAAGCAGAGAAGCTCTCCGCTTGAAGCTCTCTGTTTGGAATGGTCATGCTAATGCTGTTGGTCTCAGCCACAGGTCATGAACGCTGTCTATCTGAAACCTTTGAGCCACAAAGGACCGCAACGACCCTGAGTGTCTGCAGACAGGAGTTTGTCAGGCGGCTGTTCGTAGCTCACCACCTGCGCCACTAGAGCACAGGCAAATCCGTCACGGGAAGTCATCCGGAAGAAATCCGTCACGGGATGGGCCCTACAACGTGTCTGCGCAGTCACTATATCGTCCGCCCTCACCTTTTCGGAGGGAATTTACCCCGATGCAACACACAGTGTGTCGTGATGAGAATTCGGAAGCGGTAAAAAGAGAGCGAGAGAGAGAGAGAAGGTTTGCGCGATTTTTCTTTTTCGATGATGGACAGGCAAGAGACGATTGGTGATGATGCAGGTTGGGGAGCGGGGGGAACTGCTCGCCGGAATAGCCTCCTCTCAACAATGATGCGAAGACTAACAGAGGGAGGGAGAGGCCGGATACTTGGATCCAGCGCTGCGAGAGCGAGCAGGATGTTCACGCATGCAAGCTGGCTGCTCGAAAACGGGGGTCCTGCGACCCGTGATCACGCTGCCAGCCAAACCGGTAGTCCTACCCCTGAGCCGGTGCACCCCGTGCCGATAGACTTGCTTTAGTATTCGTGGTTTGAACTTGATATGCAGCAACAATCTGTGACGTTAGACTGCACTATTCGTGGTGATAACCTGGCGAAAGACTGCCGACAGACAGCCGTGACGGTTTGGATTAAAATGCAAATCTGTGTGGCGATAATCTGCATCGCCGGCGTCGCGGTTATCTCTTCGCACGTGATGTGTCATGCTTTCGCTTCTTAAGCTCGTCTTGATCGTCGCGCTCAGGCGCGCGTTTACCGTGATACACAACAGCAGGCAATTCGATGCTGCTCCACGAGATAGGCCCAAGAGCGAAGGTCGGGCTTCAGCTCGTGAAGCTTTTTTTTTGCGTGGGCCCCTCAGATCTTTTAGGGACCGGTGATCCTTGAGGGAGGGACTCCAGGAGGGCTTGTTGACGTGCAGTCTCCGACGTGCGAAGGACACAGCGTCTACGAGCGACGAAGGCTCGTGAATTCATAGGAAATACACCGTGTGCGCCCCTCAAGGCCGGCTTCCGGCACGCGCTCGCCGCAGCACTAGAATGCTGGTTGTTTGTATGTGTTTGTGTGTGCACGTGCGTATTGAAATCCCTTACCGATTCCTCGCTGTTCCTTGAATGGCGATAGCAGGATAGAAGGGGAGTACAACGAGGGCAAACGGTGAGGCCTGCGTTTGCCGGGTTTTGCCTTCACCCCTCCAACCTCGCTTTTGGCGAGTGGACATGAGGAGTTTGCTCAGAAAGGTGGGGATTCCAACACTACGGCCGAAGGCACCCAAGTAAGCTTGCTTAGGTGTGTGTGTGTAGATCCCCTGGGTAACCCCCTGTTCGCGGCGGCCTCCATTGACGGATTGTCGGAGGAGACACGTAGGATCTGGTACGACGGAGTCGGTTGCCAGATACAACATCCCGTGCTTTAGAAGCCGTGGCTGGTGAACGCCTGCGTCGAATGACACGCCAATTCATTCACCGCAAACGTCAGCCGACCCACATGCGTAAGGTGCACACGCAACGGCCGTTGAAAAGACGCATTACGAGCACAGGTCTTACCCCAGCCTGGCTAGCACCAGCAGTGCACCGCTCAGTACACTGAGCCTCTTTGCAGGCTGAGCTCTGGAATCGGTCCAGCATCGACCGGAGGTCCCGAGGCAGGATCGTTCGGCCGAACAGCTGGGACGCGCGGCGTCGGCCACGGAAAACAAAGCGGTCGCTTTTTTTTTGTACACGGCGGAGCCAGTTAGTAGTTAGTAGTATGCGGGAGTCAAACGGAGCAGTGTTTGCATTTCAAACGATTCAAGTGCGGTGGCAGCAGAAATCGCCTGCGGAGTCCAGCCCCAGGAGCTGGAGCTGAACAAAAAAAAAAAGCTGGAGTGTGGCCCCACCCGCTTTTCCACCAGGGAAACCTTGTGCACGCGTTGTGGTGTTTGCACCAAGGAACACAAAGCTGCAATCATAGATCCTCATCAGGACGCAGGTTCGAAAGAAATCCCATCCTACTTCAAGACGGGTAGCCGGAAGGTTCGCAAACTCGTTTGATGAAGCCGTGTTTCGGGTGTGTCTTGGGCACACCTTCCTTAACTCCCGCTTCTGAGAACTGGTGTCCGTCGTGTACAAAGAAAGCGGGGGGGTTGGGGAGGCGGGTCCTAGTCGCTATCGGACTCGGCTGCTGCTTTTCGCATCTTGCGTCGCTTCGTGGACGGAGCCTTGCGGGTCCCCTGGTCCTTTTCGATAGGCGTGATGATGGCAGCGGACTTCGTCTTGACCTTCGGTCTCATATGTGCACGCGTTCGCGATTCCGTGTTCCCTGCAATTGTTGATAAGCCATGAAGAATTGTGAACACAGGGTTTTGCCTAGAGGCTTTTCGTGTTATTTTGCAAATGCTTTGAGCTATCTTCGTGTCTGTGCTTTCAGTCGTCTTCTTAACCATGGTTAAGTGCGCAAATGGTGTCAGCCGAAGCTGGTAAAGCTTCGGCGCCGCCCACGTTATGTTTGTTTAGCGTTGAGTTCTTTTAAGTACATGAACCACACGGATTAACATGCACTGCGGCTGCCAAACATCCCGTGACACCGCGCAAGGTGGTAAAGGTTGATAAGCCATGAAGAATAGAGCTAAATCCGTACACCGCTTGACGGAGTAGGAGGAAAAGAGAATATATCCGAGTTGAGGCTTGCACTGAAAGACGAAGCAACGGACGACCAGCACCAACTAACCAAAGGTGATGAAAATGCTAAAGCAAAGCTTCCTGTTCTTCGCGTGTACAGAGTTCTCACCTCTCTGGGGGTGTTTCGTGTACTAGCATTTTTTTCGTTGGCTTCGTTTCTATTTTTTATGTGCACCGTTGATGCTCCCGTCAGTACAAATATGCTGTTCAGAAAACTAGAGGTTTTTGTTAACCGCACTGCCTTGTGGTTTGTCAGGCAGGCTGTCCGTAGCTTTGTCACAGCCAGGATCCCATGCCTACAAGAGCGCAGGCAAACCAACAGACCACCTGGGGGCGTTTGCAGGGTGTGGATTCGGATTGCGTTTGTTGGAGGAGAAGCCCCAGTTCAGTGTCTAGCTCTGTGTGAATTCAAATTCTGGACGTGGTTTCAGCTTCGGATACAATTGCCATTTTTGATAATGGTCAAAGAGGGTCCTACTCGTGGGTATTCAATGATCTTTGTCGTGTGTTTGCCACATTTCCATCACGGAAGCGTAGTCGGTTCCAAAGACCGCGAAGGTCAGCGGACCGGGAGCTACCGGAGAGGCGTTGTGTGGTAACCTGATACGTGTGTGTGTGCGAAGATGTGGGTTTGCGTGGCAGCCTGATATGCTGTAACAAATACTGTCTCCAGGGAAGCAGAAATTGGTTGTCGCAAAAAAAATCGAACGTTGAAAACGAGGAAGAGAAACGAGCACATACAATCCGAGCCGAGCGGCGTGCTCAGCGTTGCCTGGAACTGCTCTGCGCTTCGGTAGGGGAATGGAACCTTCGATATGCGGTACTTCTCGTCCACCGCGTCCGCGTTCTCGTTGATGATGACGTTCTTCAGCTTGGCGTCCTTTCTCCTCTTCCGCACTTCGGACACAGCCGCCTGCCTCTCTACTTCCAGCTTCGCCAAACGTTTCTGTTTCAGATTGTGAAGGTTCCGATTGTAGCTCGGAGCGTTTAATTTCAAGCGAAGAGGATTCTTACTTTCGAGTTCGAGGGAAGCTACTAAATGGTTCGATACGGGTCTTTCGCCCAGAGCATCCGGCCCTCCTCGTAGCCCATTGGGTAGAGCGCTGCGGCGATTGGAAGCTGACAAGGGAGATCGCAAGGTACTGCGCAGAGCACCACCTCGCACGGTAACCTGAAACTGAAGGAGGCGCGTAAAAACGTGGTCCGCAACACGAACAACCTACACGATCGATGGCATCGTGCTATCCTCACTCCCATTCGATGCACAAAACAGGTTTGAAGGAAGCGCGCAGAAACAACTTCTTTGTACCTGTATGTTCTTCCCCCATTCATCAGTTCCCCACCTTTTCCCCGTGACTTCGACGGATGCCTCTCGTTTTGCTTTGTTCTATCTGGAACCGGGAACAGCGAAGGAAAGAAGGGGGATGCACCACACCTTGGACTTCTCGTTGAGGGTCGGGTCCTTGCCTCCCCACTCGCCCCAGCCGGGCAACACGTCGTTCGCGTCGACGGCCGCGACTTCCTTGTCGACGTCGGCGTCCTTTTCCTTCTGGAAGTCGGCGGCCAGCGTGTCCGCCGCGAACGCCCGGGCGATCAGGTAGTCCTGGTCCATCACGTCGCCCTCGGCGTTCTCCAGCACGCCCTTCTTCGCCTTCTTCGCCGCGGCCTTCTTCGCCTTCTTTTTCACCGGCTCCTCCCCTTCATCCAGCCGCGCTTCCTCCACCGCACCGAACGACACGTGCTTCTCGGCCTTCGGCGGCGCCTCGCCGTCTGACCCCGGCGTCTTCCTCTTCTTCCCCGGAAGGCGGGCGGGTGCCGATGGTTTGGGGGTAGCTGCAGTTTCCGATGATTCTCCGTTGGGGGCGGAGGCGGCGGCGGAGGCGAGTTTTTTGAGCCGTTTGCGGGCGAGGAGCTCGGCGACGAGGGCGCGCTTGAGCTGCGAGCGGGGCTGGTCCATTGCCGGGGGGAGCACCGCGGCGGCCTCCGCAGGGAGCGAGACGCCCAGGTCTGCCGGCGTGGACGCGGTCGAGACGCGGGCGGCGGCGGCGGCGGACTTCTTCTTCGGCTTCGCGGCGGCCGGGTCTTCGCCTTCGACGTCGTCCGTCGCGACCGAGGTCCGGACGTCCTTGTACTGCGGCGCGCGGGCCGCCGCCTCTTCGCCCGAAAACGCCATCTTCCCGACCCTCTTCACGCCGGCCTTCGCCGGCTTCGCAGCTGGTGCATGCGTTTCTCCTGACAAGTCTGTCACTGCCGGTTCAGCCGGAGCATCGCCACTGTATGTATGTGTAGTCGAATGGTTTCTTCCGACGGTGCAGGATCATGAACGGGTGTGCGCAATTTAGCGTTATAAAAAGTCTCGGCTTCGGGGAACATCATAGTTCAGTGTTCGAAGCACGATTCTTGCCAGTCACGTATGTTTTTTGATGCCAGCGGTTCTGGGGGGTACTGAAGACGAGGAGTACTTAGCAATATGGGGGCAGTGCGTATAGGTGTGGGGTCTTAGGAGCTCGGCGACGAGGGCGCGCTTGAGCTGCGAGCGGGGCTGGTCCTTTGCCTGGGGGAGCACCGCGGCGGCCTCCGCAGGGAGCGAGACGCCCAGGTCTGCCGGCGTGGACGCGGTCAAGACGCGGGCGGCGGCGGCGGACTTCTTCTTCGGCTTCGCGGCGGCAGGGTCTTCGCCTTCGACGTCGTCCGTCGCGACCGAGGTCCGGACGTCCTTGTACTGCGGCGCGCGGGCCGCCGCCTCTTCGCCCGAAAACGCCGTCTTCCCGACCCTCTTCACGCTGGCCTACGCTGGGCTTCGGGGCCGGTGCGTGCGTTTCTCCTGACAGATCTATGACTGCCGGTTCTGCTGGAGCATCGCCCCTGTGTTTTGTTCCAGGCGAACGAGTTCATGCGAACGTTCCACGTGAACGGGGTAGCACGTTTAGCGTTATTTGTGGATTCGAAGGCCGGTATCACAAAAGGTCTCCGGATAACTGTAGAGGCTTCGGGGGGGACATAGTTAGTTGCAGCTCTTGACAAAGATAGAGAGTGAGAGAGAACACATAAAACAAGTCAAAGGGTGCGGGCCTCCACCGTCAGGTGGGCAGGCTAGTTTCGGGGTGGCTCCCTGGGAGGAACAGGGGCGGGGTTGTCACGCCTTAGCAGTCCCAGGGCCTCTCCCCTCCCACCTATATGTGTTCTCGCTGTCATCGCTACCGCGCTGACATTTCCGAGAGAGAGAGACGAGTTAGAGTGCAGGGACCATCTCTCCGAGGAGTATCCGGTCGCCCCACTACTAACCCGAACTACTACGGCGGGCGCAAGTCGTTGCGCCGTGGGCGCGGAGCGAGCCGTGGCCCAGTCAAAGATGATTGTTGCACCGATGGTGGCGCAGCCGGGGGCGTTCTGACTGGCGGACGAGACCGCCTGGCAGGCGTGTGTTGACACGTTGTTTCGCGTGCTCTCCTCCTATTGGCATTAGCCCGCCCTATGGCGGCGGCTAGCATCTTGACGGAGAATCTCAACACCCACTGGAAAAAGGATACGTCGTGCGGATAATCAGGCACGGCATCGTCCAGCTGTTACGGGCGCAATTGTTTCCAGCTTGCCCAACATCCTCTCGGTCTTCCGTCCAGCCGCAAAGCGTGGGCGGTGTGTACAAGATAGATGGAAAAAAGAAGGTGTTTTTATTCTTCGCTTTTTCTCACGAACGGGGGGGGTCGGTCCTGCTTTTGGCTTTGTAGGTTCTCCCGACTCCCCAATTCGTGGGTAGCACAAAACTCAAGAGGTCTAGTCAACTATTCCCTGCAGTATTGGCATACTTTCAAAAAGATTTAGTGTTGTGTTTGGGCAGAATCTTGCCACTCATGTATGACACTATAGCGAGGCTAGAATGAGCACAATGCGACTAATGAGCGGCGCTAGAATGACTACCAAAGTTCAAATAACGGCGCTAGACTGGTTGCCAACGGTCGAAGAATAATGCTAGAACTAGAACAACCGCCGCTGGCCAAAGAATGGAATTGGAATGACTACCAATTCTCTTCAATATGTTTGATGCTTCATGATCCATCATGGATGCGTGTAAGCTTCAAGAAGGGAAAACACCGCATGTCTTTGTACAGCACCAGATGTGCGAAGAGAAGAGTTCGAAAGGCGACATACGTTGGTTCCTGCCCGCTTCTGTACAGATCGATGTCATCTTCCAAGGCGTCAACCATGCGAAGGAGTTCCTGTTTGGGATTTAGTGGTTTGAAGGACAGGCACTTCGGCGTCACCAGCTGGAAAACCAGGAGCTCATAATAGTATGCTTCCTGCAGGGCGAGTGCGAAAGAAGGGGCGGGTGCGCTGTCGTTTTTGCCGAAGGATGGAGTTGCTCCAGGGCCAGAGGTCAGCAGCACGGTCGGTTTCGGCGTGATTCATGCAAAGGTCGAAAAACGCGCTGTGCGATTGTCGGGAGAGCTACCCGCCGAACGGCTTCTCTACGCGACTATGCCACGCTCTTGCCAATAATATCGGGGGACGTTGTTATTGGTGCTGGTTTTGAGGGATAAGGAAAAGGTAAGAACTCTTTTTGCGGTGGCCTCCGCTCCGGTCTGGTAGTCCGTGCTACCTCCATTCTTTTACACTCGTTCTCTTCTCTACTCACTACTGTACGTACTCTTTCACTCTTTTACTCTCTTTGGCAAGCCAAAAAAGACTCCTGCGACCGACACCACGAACACATTCGCAATGAATGTGGCCCTGGGCCGCCCCACGTGCATACATGTGTTGAGCATGGACCACGTTGGGCAGGGGTTGCCATGTAGCCCGTATCGGTCTAAGTCAACGCTGTTACTTTCATGGGATTGTTCGCCGGGGAAGGGTCCGACCTAACCGTTAGTCATCAGCAACGTCGAAAAGGGGGACTGCAAGAACGTGCTTGGAATGGGTATGTGCTCAACACGCACTGGTCCCGTCTGCGCCGTGTTTCGGTCCTTTAAGCCACAGACACATAGGGCGGACCATCATCAGCGCGGTCGAAAAGGGGGAGGGGGAAAGCGCTGTTGCCAATAATATCGGGGAGAGAGAGAGACGAGTTTGAGTGCACCATCTCTCCGGGGAGTTTCCGGTCACTACGATATCGGTAGGCGTCGCATGCCAGGGAGTAGCTAGATAGCAAGATACCATGGTGTTAAACAACCAATCAAATCAAATTGGATCAGGATCAACCTTGTAAGGCTATCGGAGAGTAACGTAAACCTCTATTCGCCGGGCGGTGCAATCAGCACTTGTTCCGCGTCGCATCAAGTACATGATGCTGGCAGTTGGGGGATCGGCGACTGCGACTCAATTAAGGTGCGGTCAACAGTGTCGCCACGTGAAGGCCCCCCCATGACACCAACAAAGAACTGTGAAACGGGTTTTTGCCTAGAGCTTTTCGTGTTATTCTGCAGATGCTTTGAGCTATCTTTGTGTTTATGCGTGCAGTCGTCTTCTTAACCATGGTTAAGTGCGCAAATGGTGTCAGCCGAAGCTACAAGGAAACAATGAAAAAGCTGCATACGTCTTTGTCCTTTTCCTTGTGTCTCTGCATGAACTTCATGCCCCAGACGCCCTTCTTCGCGCCGTCTTCATCCCCGGACTGTTTGATCTCGTCGCGCAACTTCCACAGGGCGGACTTCGACCCGTTTTCGCTGAGAAGCGTGTCGATTTGCTTCGCGTCGGCGTCAGAGCCCGAATCGGAGTCGGAGTTGTCGCCGCGGTTGTACGTCGAATCCTCCGCGGCTTCGTCGACCTTCGTCATGAGCTGCTGGTGGATCTTGTTCTGGTTCTCAACGGCGGCCCGCGTAGCGGGGTCCCACTTCGCCATTGCCTTCACGTGCTTGATCCACTGCGACTTGTTTTTGTGGCGCATCGACATCCTGTGTGCGTTTGTTTGCGGTTCTGTTGGCGTAGGCCACGTCAACGGCGACGGGGAAATCATCGTTCACCTATCCTCCCCCCCCCCGTCCCCGTGTTCGGGTCGCCTACCTCGACAAGACTTCTTCAAGACTTCTTCGAACAAGCACATGATCATGCCACATGAAACCAAAAAAGTTTTTCGTTGAACGCTTTGCCGCGAGGAAACGCCGTGGAATGGCCTGCGACGCGTTCTTATTTCCTCCAATATTGCAACACGTTCGGTAGAAAATACTCGAGGGACTGCCTTGTGCTCATTTCGAAGGAGGCTAGAGGGGGAGCCAACAATTAAACTCCAATGTGGGTCTGTGTTGTTGAAGGCTTACGCCCGCCACTCCACTAAACCCAGATTTACCTGTGTTTCGTGTGGGCTACAGCACATTTACCTCCTTGATCTATCGCAACTGGCAGTCTCCTCATTTCCTTCAAAGCAGGTGCTTATACAAGAAAAGAAAGAAGTGCGTTGTTTTGTTTGAAACAACACAGGACGAGAAGGAAGGAGCAGCACCACCAGAACCGAGAAAGAACAAAAAAAGAAGAATACTACGCACCAAACCCACCACCCTCCCCAACCCGGGCTTCCTTTTTACCCCTGCAAACCCGTGAATAGGTGCTACGGGAGTATCTGGCAACCGCTGCTTAACAGTGCTCACGTGGGCGGTGTCTTCGGACAGCACCTCGTGATGTTCGCATCACAAAACAAAGAAGACAGTGAAATGGTCGTTACCTGGTCGAGTTTCGCTCGCGACCGTTTCCTGAACAATCCTTCACTAAATCCGCGGTTAAATAACCTGGCCTCAGTGGTGCAAGCACCACGCGCTCTTCAAACCCAAGAAACATTTTCCCCCCGTGTTCGGGTCGCCTACCTCGACAAGACTTCTTCAAGACTTCTTCGAACAAGCACATGATCATGCCACATGAAACCAAAAAAGTTTTTCGTTGAACGCTTTGCCGCGAGGAAACGCCGTGGAATGGCCTCCGACGCGTTCTTATTTCCTCCAATATTGCAACACGTTCGGTAGAAAATACTCGAGGGACTGCCTTGTGCTCATTTCGAAGGAGGCTAGAGGGGGAGCCAACAATTCAACTCCAATGTGGGTCTGTTTTGTTGAAGGCTTACGCCCGCCACTCCACTAAACCCAGATTTACCTGTGGTTCGTGTGGGCTACAGCACATTTACCTCCTTGATCTATCGCAACTGGCAGTCTCCTCATTTCCTTCAAAGCAGGTGCTTATACAAGAAAAGAAAGAAGTGCGTTGTTTTGTTTGAAGAAAAAGGCCGCTCCGGGTCCAGGAACGTGACGGTCAACCACAGCTTGCAAAGCTTGAGTCGGAGGCAGCACAGTGCCACAACCCCGTCCGCTCTGCCCTGTGGCTGACCGTCTCGACGAGCTTGTGTTCAGCGCAAGCGCCAAGCCCCAAGGTGCGCCACGCCTTGATGCTTCAGTTTGGGAAGTCGGTAGCCACTTCACCTGTAACCGTAGCTCTGCAGTACCGCTGAACACGTGAAGCTTGGCTCCCGTATGGCAGGCTTTCCCGGGTACCTTGCAGGCTAAGGTATCCGTCGGTTCGATAGCTTGCACTATCACCGCTTTTTTACACTCGTACTCTTCGCTACTCACTACGGTACGTACTCTTTTCACTCGTTTTACTCTCTTTGGCTAGCTAAGAATAAAAGACTCCTGCGACCGACACCACGAACAACGTTCGCGTGGGGGCAGGCACAGTGTTTTTTCCTGGGTGGCTAAAAAATATTTTTTCGCCAAAAAAAAAAAAAAGACCTTTTTTCCACGAAAATGGGGTTGGCTAAAAAACTTTTTTTCGCCACAGGAATTCCATCTAAGCCGGCAGCCACAACCCCTGCCGACCCTCCTAACACCATGCAAAAAGATCGGTCGAGAGAAATTTTTTTTGACCTCTTTTTGTGAGCCGTGAAATGTTTTTAAGCCAACCGTTGTTGGCTAAGCGGAAAACCACGAGGCGGGCATTGAAAACAGCGGACCTCTCCTTCGCGCGGATCTGGAGCATTTCCTCCTTCTTCTTCTTGAGCGCCGCCTCCGGGTCGACGAGGGCGAGGAGTTCGAGCCGCTTGTCCTTCTCCTTTTCCTTCTCCCGCCGCTGCATGCGGCGGTACGTCTTCGACTTGATCTTCTTCACGCGGCGCCGCTTGTCGTGCTCCGCTGCGAGCACCGTCTTCAACCGGCCGACCGTCGTGTTGGCGTCGTCCCTCCCGGGTCCCAGCAGGGCGTAGACGTCGCCCTTCAGCTTCACGAAGTCCGCCGCCTGCGCTTCGGCGCTGCGCTTTTCCTTCTCCTCTTCCGACCGCAGGCCGGCGGAGGTGAGCAGGTTGCTGATTTCCTTCTCCATGTCGGTTGAAGCCTTCGTCCGGTCCCCGACGGTCGCCGTCGACGGCTTCTCCTGCGTGTCACCCTCGGGCAGGGGAAACTGGGCGAACGACTTCATGCGGTTCGCCCTGATAGACGGGTTCCACTTGCTCAGGTCGCGCTCGACGCCCTCGGCGGTGACGATGCGCTCCCTCGCCTGCGCCACGACCGTGTCCTCGGGCTTTTCCACCACCTGTTTTTTAAAGTAGTGGTAGAAGTTTTGTAAGAGTGTAAGTTCAATCATTGGATGAGTAAGGCGATAACAAGAGTTGTGATATTTCATTCCGTCACCTGTTTTCAAAAGTGTACGAGTGTGATATTTCATTCCGTCACCTGTTTTCAAAAGTGTAAGAGTGTAAGTTCAATCATTGGTTGAGTAAAGCGAAAACAAGAGTAGTGGTATTTCATTCCACCACCCGTTGTTGAAGTGTCAAAGTGTAAGAGACAAAAGTTTTGTAAGAGTGTAAGTTCAATCATTGGATGAGTAAGGCGATAACAAGAGTTGTGATATTTCATTCCATCACCTGTTTTCAAAAGTGTACGAGTGTGATATTTCATTCCGTCACCTGTTTTCAAAAGTGTAAGAGTGTAAGTTCAATCATTGGTTGAGTAAAGCGAAAACAAGAGTAGTGGTATTTCATTCCACCACCCGTTGTTGAAGTGTCAAAGTGTAAGAGACGACACAGCACCTTTTCGACGAAATTTTTGCTCGCTTTCAGCTCCGGTGAAGAGATTCGTGAAAAATAGCCAAGGTGTAGTGTGCGTGGTTCATGGGTCCTTATCAAGATGCAGAGATTTCGCAACTGGCAGTCTCCTCAGGTATTTCCTACAAAGCAGGTAAATAATGCCTTCGCTCTTTCGCTATCCTTATCAAAAACTGTTGCGTTGACGCATCCACACGAGTTTGGGCCCTCTTTTCAGTCGTTTTGCTTTTTTACCTGGTATGTCTTGAGTTAGGGATCTCAGTTAGGGGTGACAGTGACATGATCTTCAGCATGGTGTTGGTTCGCTCATTGCTCAGGCTTACATTTTTGGGGCACATTGCAATGTCTCGAAAAACCCGTACACCGCGAGAGTAGGAGAAAGTAGAAAGGGAAACTAGAGTATTACTTGATCGCACTACCCTGAGCCCAAATCCTGGACGTGGTTTCAGGTGGCAAATTTAGCAAATGATCATGATCAGAAGGTCCTACTCGGGCGGTTCAGTTACCTGACACATTGCATGTGGCTAAAAATAAGAGCTCGTCACTCGCACAACCGCGGCTGATACAAAACTAATGATGATGATGACGGGAAGAGAGAGTTGTTTTCGTTGAACGCAGTGCTTTACGTAAAGCTGGATTCAGGACGCAAGTGAAAACGCCACGGTTTGCGGCGACGAGCTTCTCATTTCCTCCAACATTTCATGTTAAAATTGTTTGGTAAAAAGAAAATGCACCTGGGCGCTCTTCGACCGTTTTTCCAGGGCCTTGAGCTTCCGGCCGAGTTCCGCGCCCACGCGGTCGATCCCGTCGGCGCCTTCCGCCGCCTTCCCGCCGAGCGTCTTGGCGACCAAGTCGGCCAGCGACGGGGCTTCGACGGCGCGGAGCCCGGAGGCTTCGAACTCGCCCTCCGCGCGCGTTTCGGCGACCTTCGCATGCCGCTTCGCGAGCTTTTTGGACGCGAGCCGGTCGATCTTGCCGCCCATCACGTCCGCCAGGTCGGCCATCGGGGCGCCGTCGACGTCTTCGCCGCTGCCGCTCGAAGTGTAGTCACTCTGCGACACTTCGTCGTCGGAGGCGTAGATCCTGTCGCTGAGGCTGTCGTCGTCGTCCCCTCCTCCGCCCTGCGCCTTCGGCGCCGGTTTGCCCTTCTTGCGGAGGACCTTCTGCTTCTGCTGCGGCGGCTGCGGCTTCCGGCTGCTGACGGCCGAGTCGAACATCGCCTTCAGCTCGTCGTCGGAGCCGCCGAAGGCCATTTCGTCGTCGATCGACTCGTCATCTTCGATGATGGGGGCCGGGTCCGAGTCTTCCCCGCTCGTCAGCGACACGTCGTCGACCTTCTTCAACCGCTTCGGCCCCGCGCCCTTCTTCTTCTTGCCGTTGGTGTCCGTTGCCTTTCCGCCTTTCCCTTTCCCTTTGCCACCGCCTTTGCCGCCTTTGCCGGCTCCTTTGCCGGACTTCTTCGCCTTGCCTGGCATGTTGCCTCCCCCCCTTCACTTGCTGTGTACCTGTCGTTGTTCGTGTGTTTGTGCGTGCTTCCCACTTGTACTTTTTTTAGAGTTATAGTTCGCTTGAGAATCCGGGATTTTAGAGTCTCCGGGTGACCTTCGTCGAATGGGTTCTTTTAAAGCTGATACGTACTGGGTGGGTTTGGGGGGGGGCATGCATGGCTTCTTTCGTGTACACTTTACTTGCTTGCTTAGGCGAGTCAGGTTGGAAACAATTTGTGACCGACACCAAGTTCTCGCCAGGTTAGGTGAGTGCTCTTGGGCTCCCCACGTCTTACAAGTTGAGCATTGAGTTCTTTAAGGTGCAAGTGCCATCAAGGCAGGCGAGCACAGTTGAGCAGGAGTTGCCCTGTAAGCCGTACCGGTCCATTGTTCCTTCACCTTTTCTTACGGTAGCAAGCTTGCGGATGGCAGCGTGCTGTGTTAAATCACTCAAAACAGGGTTTACACACGTACGCACAAACAAATGTTCATTTTTCAAGACTGTTTCTCGTAGCAAGCGGTCGGTTCGTTGAAGTCTCCGTTTGACTTGTGAGGCGGGGGGGGAAGGGGGGGGTTTCCTTTTGTGCTGTTAGAGCAGGGTCTGGGCAGTGTGTTTTCATTCCTTTTCGTACTTTGTGTCGCTTTTATTTTACTGTTTACTGTCACATGTGGTTGCGCGTCCGTGTAACTTCGTTTTTAGCATATGTGACCGACACCACACTGCATTGTCCGCTCGGTAGACGAAGCCGCGAGAGTTGCCGGAGGGGTCGACAGCTCGGCGCTGTCGCTGTCGTCTTTCGCCTTCGCCGACGAGGGTGTCTGAGCGGGTTGGCCCTCTTTGCGGAGGACTTTTTGCTTCTGCAGCCAGAGCGCCGTTCTACGTCGGAGGCGTAGATCCTTGCTGCTAGCGCTGTCGTCTTTCGCTTTCGCCGACGAGGGGTTTGCCCTCTTTGCGGAGGATTTTTTGCTTCTGCAGCTGCGGCTTCCGGCTGCTGACGGCCGAGTCGAACACCACCTTCAGCTCGTCGCCGGAGCCGCCGAAGGCCATTTCGTCGTCGATCGACTCGTCATCTTCGATGATGGGAGCCGGGTGAGTTCGTCGTACGGTGGATGGCCGTCTTAATACGCTGCTGGGCTGGGCCAACGCCGCGCGAAGAGAACGGGAGAAGAAAAGGGTTTGCACCAGGCGAGTTAAAACGTGAGAACCCTGGCAAAGGGAGGCCATCGGCTAGACTAGGAAGGAACTGGCTTTTCAAGTAGAAGCACCGCCGGCATGCTCTGCGGTAAATGGATCGGGAAAGTGCCCCCCCCCCCCCCCCCCCCCCCGCCTGTGAACGCTGTACTCGCGTGAAGGCCAAGACGCCGGCCAAAGTGTCATTTCATTTGACGAACAGCCTTTTCTGGGACACCCTTTTTTTAACAGATTATGTTACACGGTACTCTGAAAACTGGCGCCTTGTGGAGTAAAAGTTGCTCCGCAACTTTCAACAGATGGATTTTCTCTCCCTAATTCACATTCCTTTACGAAGGAAATGCGAACGCTGCGGGGTGGAGCGGGGTCGTGAGCAACGGCCTTTGGACTTTTCTTGAAGCAATACACCCACAGAGGTGGGGTCTTCCTTGTTGAGCGCTAACGCCCGCAGACGTGCACACTTTCCTTCTCCTGCTGCATCAGTGGGGATTCGCCGGCATGCCGATGAGTCTCGCACGATGCCAGCCTTTCGCTAGAAGGGCCACTCGTAGCGCTTTCGTCGCAGTGCAGCTCGTGTCGGTTGCAACCGTTGTTGCGAGTTGTTAATCAGAGCTAGATTCAGAGTCTTTGCGGTTTGAAGACTTTTGGCAACTGGCGGCGAGCACTTCCTGCAAAGCAGGTGCTCATTCGAAAAATACAAAATACCCGAGGGACTGCCTTGTGCTCATTTCGAAGGAGGCTAGAGGGGGAGAAAACAACACAACTACAAAGTGGCTCTTTTTTGTTGAACGCTTACGCTCGCCACAGAACACCAGATTTACCTGTGTTTCGTGTGGGCTACAGCACATTTACCTCCTTTGATCTGTCGCAACTGGCAGTCTCCTCAAGCATTTCCTACAAAGCAGGTGCCTATACAAAAAAAGAACAGAGAGAAGACGAGCAAAAAAGGACACGACGGCACGCATTTCCGTTTTCTCTTTCTCTGACTGGACCACACGACAGACGGCAAGGGGGGGAAGAGGCAAGGCTAGAGAGTGGAGAAGAAAAGAGGTGCGGTAAGGCCAAAGGGGGGTTGCAGCCCTTGTCGCAGTGACGCAGTTACCTTGTAAGTCTTTCAGTGAGAGTTTGCTTTTGGAAGATTGCAGGGGATTGCAAGAACGTGCTTGGAATGGGTGTGTGCTCAACACCGCACTGGTCCCGTCTGCGCCGTGTTTCGGTCCTTTAAGCCACGGACATAAGGCGGACCATCATCAGCGCGGAACCTGAGTGTCTGCAGACAGGACAGCGGTGTGAGTCTGGTTTGTCAGGCGGCTGTTCGTAGCTCGTCACAGCCAGGACCACCCGTGCTACGAGAGCTCGGGCGAATCCGTCACAGGAGGGGCAGGCCTTGCTGCACGGTGGAGCTGGAGCTGAGTCCAAAATGCCGCTTTTTGTGTGTGTCGGTGTGTCTCAGGCATACCTCTAACTCCAGCTTCTGAGGCTGGACGCCGCTGTGTTAATGTAGTCACGGGTTAAAACCTCTGAAGTGACGACACATCGACGATCTGCCGACGAACTTCACAGGCACCGACAGTCGTCAGGAAGGATTGAAGCGTCTTCTTCGCAATTGCGGCAATTGCGGGACACACACACCCGAACAGCTGCACCTTCTTGCGATTCGTCGAACTCTCCCCCCGCTGCGCACGACGCCGCTGCCAGGATTCCTCTGCACCAGCTGGGCGGGAACGTTTTTTTACTTTGTTGCGGTTCTGCAGGGCATTAGCTTGGTCTCCGGCCCATTTTCCAAATTCGGGCCGCTGACGGCTTTTTGCGTCTTCCCTCATGTAATGGAATCAACACAGCGCGACGCGACGTATTGTTCACCGACAATGCTGGGCCCTGAGAGGCCCTTGGATTGCACATCGGCCACCTCTGCCGGGGGGCCTGGGTGGTGGTGGAGTGCCATTTTTTGGCTTTTCCCCGCCGGCCAAATGTGGACTGACAGTCCATGTATAGAAGCTAATCCCCTGGGATATGGAGCTCGCAGCAGCAGCATTCTCTAACATGCAGAGAGTGAGGAGCCGACGGAGAATCCCTTTTGAGTAGTCGGAGGGGGGGTACGTGCTGTGGAAACGAAAAACACTCGAGGAACCCATACATCTACGAAGTTGGTCGTGTTGTTGAACGCGCACGCTCGGCACTAAACTCTGGCAGCCTCCTCTCGAGCATTTCCCACCACAACACAGCAGGGTACGAAATAGAAAACAGGGCAGATTCGTCCCGCGCGCTGGTGAAACGCGACGGCCTTCTTGCAAGTGCAGGCGTGAGGGCCCAGTGTGAACGAACCCGGTCCAGTGTGAACACGAAGCCGGCTCAAGGAGCATTACACGTGGCCGTTGATGATTCGCATGGCCTTGATCAGGTTGTCGCGGGCGGTGGTCACGTCTTTGAACTGCAGGGCCGAAATGACGTATTTCGCGTTCTTCTGCGCGTCCGTCATCTGGTCCAGCGTCGGATGGAACCCGGGCGTGGGGATGGCGAAGCTGGGCCCGCCGGAGCCGCCGGCCGCGGTCAGCTGGGCCTTGAGCATGTTGGCCACCTGGGCGTAGTCGGCCGCCTGCTTCTGCGCGGCGGCGACCTGCGACTCGGCGGCGGCGAGCTTGCGCTTCAGCTGCACGACCTCCGACTCCAGCTCCGTCACCCGCACCGTGCTGGGGTTGGGACCCGCGCCTCCAGAAAGCCGTGCCAGGCGCTCCTGATTGCATTTTTGGAGTTAAAGTTCTAGCGTTTATTGTGGTTTAGAGGTTCGGTGTAAAGTTCTTTGAGATTCCGGGATTTTAAAGCGAAGTTCGCTTGAAACTCCCGGTTCTAATGTCTCCGGGTGACGTTCGTCAAAAGGTTTTATTTCCGAGCTATGTTCAAACCATGTAATCCAGAAGGGACACCAGAAGCATTGCTAAACCAAGAAGGAAGACATAACAATTTTGTCGAGTAAGGTGCTGGGGAGACACGCTTGTGTCGGTCCTGTGATGTGCACGGGGCCACCCCCCTTCCCGTTGCGGTGTTGCAGCACAGCGGGCATTTTTAGCGGAAAATAAAAGAGAGACTCGTGGTGTGATCCAAACCAGGTTTTGCCGGGTTCCTGCCGGGTTTCTGCCGGGTTCTTGCCGGGTTCCTGGGGTTCTTACCGGGGGGAAAAACTGAGTAGGGGGGGTGCCCATTATTTTTGGCGGCTTGCATCTCCCATCGAGTCGCTGCTAGCCCTTTCAGGCATTTGTCGACGCTTCACGCAGTACCTGCCGCGATATGGCAAAAGAATTGTCTTCAAACTCCCTGGGTATGCAATGCTGAGGTCGGGTGTCAATCACCGAGAAAAGGAGAGCCGTGAGGGTTAAGTAGTGTATTGAAGCCTCCACAGTCTCCACTAGATGCCCCCGGGTGGGTATACTATACACGCACACACCATGACTACAAGTGCTGTGCATCTCTGCTACTGCAGGGCGGGCGCGTTCCTTTTCACCACGACTCATGCTTGATGACACAGAACTGGATGAGAAGCTCTTGCTATGGCGCTCTGTCAACAGACTTTCGTGGGTGCGTCACGTCGTTCTTCGGGAATTAAAGGTGGGTGGGTCATCGGCACAAGCTGGTGAGCAAGCGAGGGTGAAGTACGATGTTTTCGGGATAGCGACGGGGGTAATAACCTTGTACAGGTGTTAGGTTTGTCGGATATGTTGATCTTCTAAGATCGTATACGACGAAATACTCGATGTAGCTTCTTTGACTCCGAATGGAAGGGAGGAAATGTGGAGGTGGAGGGGGCAAATACAATACAAACACAATCTGATCTGTTCTTCGCTTACGTCTGGTGCAGTCAGCCGGCGTCCAACCTACTGCACTGGGATGAGCACGGTACAACTTCCGCGCAAAACTGCTCTTTTTTCGAAGAGCTTCTAGGCGAAAACGCGGTTTACATTTCTTCGAGACAAACAGTTCCCCGCATAGCTCCCCCACCAGAAAGTGGTTATTCCTCACAATGTTTTCAGGTTGTACACAATTTTGAGGGCATTTGGGGCATCATAGAAGCCTCCGGAGAGCCTTCTATGATGCCCCAAATGCGAGTTTATGGGTTTTTAGGGGGTCCCCCCGTCTGCTGGCCGTAAACCGCCACTGCTGCGACCTGATGCTGGGTCGCTTCTCTGAGAAAAATCCCAGCCTATTATAAAAAATACTCGACGTAGCTGCTTCGACTCCGAATGGAAGGGGGGAAATATAGAGGTAAGGGGCAAATACAATACAAACACAATCTGATTTGTTCTTCGCTTACACCACCGTGTGTTGTTTTCTCACTCAGGACTTTGACCTGTTGTGTTTGTGTGATTTGTCGTGTAGGGGTAGACCCGCATGACCTCACGTCCGTTCAACACGTGGTTCGGTAGTTACAGCACTTGGGATCCCTTCTGTTCTTTGTCGGGCAGCATCGTCGAGCATTTCCTTTCAAGCTGGCGCTTATGTAAAAGAAAAGCAAGCCCGTAAGCGCGTTGGATGCATGTACGGGGCGGGGAGAGGGGATGAAATACTCGACGTAGCTGCTTCGACTCCGAATGGAAGGGAGGAAATAGAGGTACCTACCCCCCCGTGCATAAGACGGATGAATGATTCGGGTAGAAAGCAAGCCGAACCTCGATGCCGTCGGTGTCCATGGAATCCGTCTGCGGCAGGCCGGCGTTCGCGTACGGAGCCGAGCTGGGAGGCTGTGGCAGCCCGCTCATCAGCGCGTCCAAGTCGTCCATGCGGGGCGGGGGCCCCGCCGGCGGCGGCTGCTGCGGCGGGGCGGCTGCGAATGCGGCGGGCGCGCTGCCGGCCGACGGCAGGTAACCGTTGCTCGCCGCGTCGAACCCGTCGAAGGAGTTGAACGCGGGCTGCGACTGGGTCGACGTGGGCGGCGGCGCCGGGTCAACGTGGGCAGGGGGGGGTTGTGAGGGCAGTGCGTTGAGTTCCCGGATGAGCGCTTCGTCGTCTTCGGCGGTCTGCAGAGGCGCGTTGGGGGAGCTATACGGCACACCAGAGTCGATGGCCCGTTTGATCTGCGTCGCTGTATACCTGGCGTACCTGTGCTTCTCGACGATGTCAGGGTCCATCTCTCCGAACTGCTTCGTGCACTCCATCAGCACCGACGCCGTCGTAAACATTGCGATGCACGACTTATCGCCTTGGTTCGTCCGCTCTCTGTCGTCTGCCCGCTTGAAAATCAGAAGCGCGTTCTTCAACAGCGCCTGCTTGGCTTCGCCCTCCGCGAAGGTGCCGCAGGTCTTCTTCTCCCCCTCCAACGCGTCCATGAGCTTGATGACGTATTCGGCCGCGAGCCCCTCGTCCGCTGTTCCCTTCAGCTTCACCAGCGACGAAATGCCGACTTGCGCCGCGTAGCTCTTGATCAAGTACGCCAACGCCGGATCCCTGGTCCCGAAGTCCCGCGCCCTCGTCAGGTAAGGCACCAGCGTCTTCAAGCAAGGCGGGCACGACGCTACTAATGCTTGGTTGTCCATTATTTCTTTAAGTTTTTGAAGACTGTTTTCCTGCTGGCATGTGCGGCGTGGGTGGGTTGAGGGGCTCTTTTATTTTTTTCTTGGGGGGGGGGGGTCAAAAGCTGTCAAAATAGGTCATTTTTTTGGGAACCACATAGGGGCTCCTAAAAGGCAATAAAATTTGGTAAACCACCCCAGAACCGTATAGAAATGCCTAAAACATGCTTTTTGGCTGCTGAAGTGCCCCGAAAAGGCCTTTTTACGAGTGCCCAATTTTTGGACTCAGGGTGGACACCGTTTGGTACCGGTGTCCTTCTTTTTAGGTGACAACCCCAAAAATAGTGACAGCATGAACCGAAGAAGGAAAACAACACTGCCCAAACCTATGTATGGTTACTCAAAAGACTTTCCTGAGAGTTGGGGATGGTGGGGCTTCGTAGGAGGCATCGACAAGCGACTCAATGAGGTACAGCTTCGTAACGTGCCGCCCTCGAGTCCTTGACGTCAGCGCCAGCTTTCGTAGTGGCCTGTGTCGTGTAGCGTGCTACCGCAAGCTGCAGATACCCTTCCCTGAGCTGCTATGTCGTGACAGTCCTATAAATCCACCGCCGAACCTTTTCGTTCAAGTCCAGTTTTCTATTTTTGTTCAAGCTCAACGTGCGTTGGGGTTAGGTACCAGAGATACACCCCGGTGACCAGTATTGTCTTGCGTGCGTGTGCAATGTGACCCTTTCGGGGTGGTGTACAAAAGGCGAACTTGAATAAAAGACACTGTCGCGTGCATCCCTTCAACAAAAACGTTGGGATCTGGGAAATCCCACTACGGATGAGAGCATCTCATTGTTTTTCTCGGAAAGACATCGAACTTTGTGAATATCGCTCTAGCAGAAGTTCGGGGAAGAGCTGCTGCCTGCGGTGTCAACAACACCTCAGCTTGCGCAAGACCCAGAGAACCTTTTGGGACGTTGTTAACCATCCAGACGAGCAACGTTCATAGCTGCCTTCCTCCTGGGTGTCGTTCGCCCTTTTGTTGCTTCCATTTGTGGCTGCCTGTACGTGATTGTAGTCTCATCTTTGCATGGTATGAACAGTGAAGCACACCCACAGGCTGCTAGCCGGTACCAAACGGTGTCCACCCTAAAACCATCAACTAATACACCCCCCCCTGGGCCATTTTCCATGAAACTTCCCCCAAAAACACGTTTCCGGGCATTTCTGAGGCGGGTTGCATGTTTTTTTAGCCTTAAACTGCCGTTAAGTCTACAGGCTGAAAATGTCACCATTTTGACGCAAAAAAAGACCTTTTGACCCCCCCTAGGGCTATGTAGGATGGAAACGTTGGAAACGTTTCCGTTTCCGTTTCCGTTTCCGTTTCCTTCTTTTTGGCGGTGGATGGAAACGCCGTTTCTTTTCAAAAGAAACGGCTGGTATGCCACTAGTATACTGGCTGAAGGTCCGACCGGAAATGTGTGTCGAACGGCGGACCCCGCAATCCAGTGGGAAACCATGGACAAGGTGGCTCCGAAAAAGAGGGAGGAAAGAAGCATAAGAGTTGCGACCGCGTGGAGCAGACGCAACCACACGCATCCGGTTGTGATGACTTTGAGGTCTGCAGCTCTTTATACCAATGGCTGTTGTAGCGACGATGCTCTGTTATGCGAGGCCGTTGGCCAACGCGCTGAAGACGATCGGGAAAGCACATCCGCTTCCAATAATAGGCTATACAGATACGGTCGTTCAGGACAGCGGGAGCACCGCCGCGCCACAGGCTACAAGACCGGGGTTTTTCGGCGGCGTAAGACAAAGAGGGAGTGCAATCAGCATCAGGAGGTGAGAAGGGCACACGTATGCCGGGGCAATGTTGAACCCGCCAGAAAAGCGATGGCCACGCAGTAACGTGTGCGCTAAACATCGCTTGCCACAGTGCACCTTGCATACGACGACGGGTGGCAACCGTCACCGGAAGGGGCACCATCGGGCGGTGTTGTCGGAGCATAGACAGCGACGGCAGGAAGAACCCCACCGACAATGCAGAAGAGGACGGCAGATTCAAAAAGCCCCACTCGGCACGGCTGCCGATACAAGTAAACATGAGAACGTGGGTTGGAAGCAGCAGAGGACGAAGTGGTAGGCACAGAAGAGTGGAATCTGGTGTCAGAAAACCTCAGCATCCGCATGTGACGACATTCTGCATCATTAGCTTGTGGTTACCTATTTGCTCGTGTCAGATCGCCGATGAAAGAAAGCGGTGAGCATCAGCGACTGCTCTGCACAAACGAGACCGCGACGACACACAAGAAGGGGCCGAGCCAAGTCGAAGAACAGCCCAGGAAGGGCCCTGAAGAGTCAGAGAGCCCGCCAGAAGACGGAGGAAGAGAAGTGCCCGCTAGTAGATCAAAAGAAGAAGGTGATCCCGCCCTCTGAAAGGAAAGCCAAAATTTGGCTGGAAACGGACACCCGACGGACACACAGAAGGACCCGCGAAGTGGTATCCTATAGGACCCCTCAGCATGAGGAGCCTTCCGGCGTTTCTTTTAAAAGAAACGGAAACGTTTCCGTTTCCGTTTCCATATTTCGAAAAAACTAAAAGAAACGGCGTTTCCATCCAACTTAGCCCTAGGGGGGAAAATCTTAGTTTCGTGTTCAGGCGCTTGCCTCTCATGTGTTTGATGCTAGCATCAAGCCTTCTTCGCGGAATGCAGAGTCTTATTTTCTGTTCTTTTCTTTCTTTCGTTGTCGATCCCCGGGCTCCGGGCCCCAGTTAGCATTCACCAACCTGGGAGGTAGACGCAGCCTCAGATTTGGAATTCTTTTGTTTCAACGGTACCAAACGCCCCCGAATAGTCTCTTTGACCCCCGGGAAAACTTTTTAAAGGGGTCCCCCAAAAATCGTCATGACCACAAATCTTGTTCCCTTATATCCCAATGGGATTGCCTTGCCCAAGGCAATCCCATTGGGATATAAGGGAACAAAATTTGTTGTCCCATTGGGATATAAGGGAACAAAATTTGAAGTGGTGGGATATAAGGGAAATTTACCTTTTTTTCATTTGACCCCCCCAATTATTTTGTGTTTCCGACGATCCCGTGTGGGCGTGCCGACTTTTCTTTTTTGTACAAGCACCTGCTTAGTATGAAATACTTGAGGCTGCCAGCTGCAAAGATCAGGGAGGAATCCTGGCAGTAAGGGCAGCCTGTTTGTACTTCAGCCCGGCTTGCGTTCTGCTAAGCGTCTGTCGCATCCTGAACCGTCAGCTCCTCTCCTTTTTTGTCCCGCAAGCTGCGCAAGTCGCACGGCTGTACTCGCCCCGCTGTATGCGTCGGTTGCGAGGACGGTCTTGCGTGCAGTGTCGATACCGCGACCCCTGACGCCGACAATACACCCCAGGATGTCAGAGAGTACTTGTCCGGTCGCTTCGGCGCCGATGCCGTAGCTACGAAGTATTTGTATAGGTTGAACAGGGTCCTTCGTCTCTTTCTTCTTTCTTGCTGCCGCTCTTTCGTGCGGAGGCACAGTTCGTTCCGACACCGGTATGAATGTCTTCGGTTCTGCAATCCACTCAAAACCCTCCTCTCCTTCTGCTTTTCCCGCCCAAAGAACGTCGTCAGTGACCCCTGGAAACTGACACCGCAGCTGCTTTTTGCTCACCTTCGTGTGCCACTTCTTTGAGCTCTGCGACGTTCTCGAAGCCTGCGAGGCGGCGGAGTCGTAGCCCTCGGATGCTTTGTCGGCGTCGGGCAGTGGTGCTTGCTGCGTGGCCTGCTGCTGACGTTTCGGTCCTTTGTCGTGTTCCTGGACTCGAGCCATGAAATCAGCTTTCTTGAGGTACCCGATCCCTGTTCTCTTCCACGTCAAACCCCGCAGTTTTCCTTGCTCTTCCAACAACACTGCCGACCAAGCCATGTAGTTATGGAGGATCTGCTGGTTTGCTGGGACTTGGCGTTCAGAGGCAGGTGGCTGAGCTTGAAGTGGTCCAGGAGGGGGTTGTGTCGGTGGCTGTACTTCAGGTGTCGGCTGAGAAGGTGGATCACCTTGTTGGGTTGGTGGTGTCTCTGTGGCCTCATCGCCTGTCGAGTCCTCGCGCTTACGTTTGAGTGGCGTAAAAAACCCTGCAAGTGTTCCCTGCCGCGACATTGTTTGTGTTTCCGACGATGAACGTCAGTCCGTCGTTTTTTATGTTGTTATTGTTTGTCTTCACACCCGCACCATTTCTTTTCCTTTATGTTGGTAGTTTCGGCTGATGCCCACCCTTTTGACAAGGTGTGGTGGGATGGCGATTTTGCGTAGTCGTCGGGTACCGATTTGCAGGTCTTTGTTGGTTGCCACGATGCCCGTTCTGCCGCCTTGTCATCCCGGTTCCTGGTACCTATTACGAAGCCGTTGAGAACCTCCTCCAGTGTCATCTCATTTTCGTCGGCGCCGCACAGGGGCTCGTTCTGTACTCTCTCAGGTGGGTCTCGTCGTTGGTTGTCAACACGTGCTGCATTTCCTGCCTGTCTCGTCTTTTTTTCTTTCTTCCTTTCTCTTCTTTTTTCTGCCCCTTTTTTCGCACTTCTGGAGCGATTGCGTTGCGATGTGGGGTCGCAGCTTTTCTGGCGATGCTGCAATGAACAGAAAAAAAAAACCCACTCCAGCCCACTCAGATTTTCGCCAAGAATCTGGAGTGGGGAAAATCCCCACTCCAGTCCACCCCAGAAAAACCCTGTGTTGACAACTTGTGTCAGACTAGCTTTTTTTTTTCGGTGCAAAGGTCCGTATCGTTTATTGTTTGTAGCGTTTATTGTGGTTTAGAGGTTCGGTGTTTTAGGGTCTCCGGTTGACCATTGAGGCTGTGAGGCGGGTGGTATGCGGGGCTAGCCATGTTTGTGTTCACTGAAAGCTATGCGTAGTTTTGCTTTCTGCTTTTACTTCTTTGTTGTCGACAACCTATTGTAGTGCGCTGTCATGGTAGGCAGTACGATGCACTTCCAGGAAACAGACGTGGACAAGCACAAGGGTCACCATGACCCTGCATCGTCACCATACTGTCACTCGGGCTTGGGTGGGTGATGGCCGCTCTAATTCGGCCTAACAAGCCCCCACACGAGGGAGCTCAGACGCACCACCGACCCTTGACCATGTTCGCAGGTTACGAATCCGGTCAGAAGCTCTAGGGTTTATTGCAGGGTGAAGGAAGGAACACGAGAAGTAAACCGACGAGCTTACGAATAAAAAAGGTTACAAACAATTTCACGAAGGAACACGAGAAGTAAACCGACGAGCCTACGAATAAAAAAGGTTACAAACAATTTCATAGGACATAATAAAGCGGGCGAAGGGGAAGAGAAAAGAAACAGATGAATCGAATTCCGCGGGCGTCCCTGTCATATTGGTCGAAGGAACAGAGGAGGATGGAGTCTCGTTTCTCACTCACCGATGCTCACGAAAAAGAAGGGGCGGGGAGCGGGGGTTGAGTGGGTATAGGCAGAGGAGGTCGGACGTGGCAAGAAGCAAATGCGTGCGAACGGCCGTCCTCCGATTACAAACAAAATACTCGAGGGACTGCCTTGTGCTCATTTTCAGGAGGCTGGAGGGGGAGAAAACAATACAGGGGTCTTTTTTCGTTGAACGCTTACGCCCGCCACTAAACCCAGATTTACCTGTGTTTCGTGGGCTACAGCACATTTACCTCCTTTGATCTTTCGCAACTGGCAGTCTCCTCAAGAATTCCTACAAAGCAGGTGCTCCTCGGGAACGGGGACGTCTTTCCACTTCACCTGGGTCAAGTCCAGATCCTCCTTGGTTGGTGCGGGCATTTTGCGTTTCCTTTTTTGTTTGTGCGCACTAGCGGAACTCACCTGCTTTGGTAAGTTTCATGTAGTACGCTGCCAACTACTAATTGTTAGTACCAACAATGCATTGCTAACACAAAAAAAAAAAAACAATCACTCAAGCCCCCGCATACGTACCGATTCACATACTCGTGCCTGCACCACGCAGCCCCCCTAGACATGCATCCGATACGACTCGTATTCTCGCATATTCTCGTATTGGGGGGTCGCGGCCCCGATTCTCGCAAAATTCTCGCATATTCTCGCAATTCTCGCATGATTCTCGCATATTCTCGCACGTGCGAGAATATGCGAGAATGAGATAACTCACAGTACAGCATGCTTGAACACATGAGAAACCGGCAGGAATCAACGTTTTAGGTCATCTCCGAGGCTTCCGCGGCATATTTTGCCGCCACTGGGCCTCCGAACTTCTCAAGCTGCTGCTTTCTGTGTAGTGAACTTTCTTTTCCTCCTTCTGCCTTCACTGCCTCAGTTCGTTTCGTGTGTTCGTGGATGCAGGCTTTCAAGCTGTTTATGAACTCGGGAACCGAATTTGCTTGTGCTTTTAGCGTTATTTGAGGATTAGGTCTCCTTGACTCGCTGTCGCTGGGCTCGCTAGATGCCAAGGGCTCGCGGACGTACCAGAGCCTGCAACCTAATAATGCACCTGCAAACGGCCCCGAGGCCAATATTCAATTAAAAAGCCGGTGCCTCCTAAGTCAGCGGCAACTGAATGGTACCCGCCAGCTTCACGAAACGAGCTGTGGCAGAGGAAATCGTAGAAGAAAACACAAGAAGCCGCAGCGGAGAAGTTGCAGGAGCACTTGTTGTGAAGCATGGTTTCGACCATTATTCAAGCATTGAAAGCAATACCATGGAGCAACCAGAGTTGTTGTTGATAACATAGTGTGTTTTTGTCTCGAAAGCAGGACACAATGCCAGCTACAGAGCTGCAGTTGGCATAGCCTTATTTCGTTCTTTTGCTATCTTCACTTGGTATTCCTGTCGGAGCCTCGAATACGGGTCGAATACATGGTTCTTGAGTGGTTTACACATTCTCGTATTTCACTCGTATCATTCTCGCATGCGAGAATATGCGAGAATTTCATGCGAGAATGCGAGAATCATTCTCGCATACGAGTCGGATCGGATGTATGTGCCTAGAACTACACCCTTTGTATTGATTGGGTGGGTGGAGGGGAAATAGTTGTTCATTAAGTCGTATCGCGTGAGAGTCATCCCTGCAGCACCCGCCTACGCATCCACATATAAACAAGAAACCGGAGCTTAGAGCCTATCGGGCGGCAGAGCTGCCTGAAAAAGGAAAAGCCGGCCATTAACAACAACAAATCGCAAGGGGGTGGGGTTAGTGGGCGTGGAGGTTGTTTGGTTACCCCCCTGCCACAAAGGATACAGGGGGGTAGAAGGACCGAGGGGATAAGAATGCACGCCAGGTCTTCAAAGCTCCGAAAGAACTCGACGAATCCGGTCCAAAAGGTGACCAAAAGCGTTATCTAAAAAGCGGCGGAAAAGCTTCGACACACACTGATAAGGCGGCCGCTTTGCCAAACAAGCGGTCGTGACGAACACACGGCAAGGATAGAGGGCGGAAGTCTAGTACCATAGTGGGCTCAGAACCACCCACATCCTTATGCGGTGGCCAAGGCCCCATCATATCATGGTATCGGGAGAGCGAAGGGCTTCTTCCGTGGCGGGCTCCCTCAAGTATTCTCTACAACACAGGGGCTCGTTCCAAAGAAGTTGAAGAAAGAAAAAGACCCCTCAGGAGGGTTGTGGACCGGGAACAGTGATGTTGTATCGTGCCCATGATTGTTTTGCGGCCACTGGTGCAGGGACACAAGTATTGCGGGGTTGACAGAACTGTCTCCCCTGACCACTGGCGCACGATGCGGAACTCCAGATCAACTGCAGATTGACGGGTCTGGCCACTGGTGACAAGAGTAGTGTGTGGCCTTTGCTGAGATTCTAGACAAAGGTGGCGGTTGTCGGAACTGTCTCCTACAGCCACCGTGGCCACTGGTGCGCTGCACGTTGCGGACAAGTTGTATGTGGACGTTTCTGTGGATTCTAGACCAAAGTGCGACCACTGGCGCAGTGATGCGGACACTGTGGATTCAGCCACTGGCGCGACGCTCATCCCCATTGACGGTGCTGAGGGAGCGCAGGTACCTGGCGTACGAGTAGCTCGACGATGTCACCTTGCGGCCCGAACTGCACGTCGTAGTCCGCCAGCGTCTTTCTACAGTTCATCTCCCGGCCTTTGGTGACCAGGCGCTGATACGGCACGGGGGTGCCCTCCTGCTCTTCAATGCGCATCATGAAGTGTTCGATGGGTTCGTCGTCTTCTGCGTACACCCGAGCGATAGTCCCGTCTTCGCGCCGGAGGTTTACCTGTGTGTGTGTGTGCGTCGGGTGCTGACCGGTTTGGACGCGTTTTGCAGATCACTGCTTTCGACGGGGTTGAAAGGGGGTGCGATGCAGCTCATCGGAGGCAATACGTCGGTCCATCCCCTCCGGATTGACCGTGATACACGGCGGTATGCCGTGGAGGTCTGTAGAATGCAGAATATCGGTAGCGATGGTCCCCTGTGTATTAGTCACAGTAGGTGACTGTGACAGGCAGCGGCAGGCAATGCGATGCAGCTCCATGGGGATAACAAGCCGGTCGATCCCCTCCTGAAAGACCGTGATGTACGGCAGTAAGGTTCGAAGTAACTAAGAATGCAGAATTTCTGTAGCGGTGGCTTGCACTAGTCACAGTAGGTGACCGTGATAGGCAATGGCAGGCAATGCGATGCAGCTATATACGGCAGCATGCCGTGGAGGTTTGAACTTAAAATGCAGAATATCTGCAGCGATGGCCTACAGTATGTGCTACTCGCCCTACTGCCACCTTCATCCTGCTTCGTGTTCACACATGGGCCGGGTTTCCCCGCCAGGAGGCGGAGGAGGCTTTGCAAGAAGGCCGTCGCGTTTCACCAGCGCGCGGGACGAATCTGCCTGTTGTCTTTGTCGTCCAAGCAGCCTGCTTTTTTGGATTTAAAGTTCGCTTGAAATTCCGGGGTTTTAGGGTCTCCGTGTGACCGTTCATGAATGGGTTCTCTTAGAGCAAGAAAGGGCTGTATAGTTACGGGTTGTATATTTGGTGCACGCTTTCGTTATGGGTTATGGCTAGCCATGTCCGGGACTGTTTGTGACCGACACCAAGTACATTCCTTCGTGGAGTGTAGTCTTGGGCCCCCACGTTCTACAAGTTGAGCATTGAGTTCTTTAAAGTGCAAGTGCCTTTAAAGAACTCAATGCTCAACTTGTAGCAGGGGTTGCCTTGTAGCCCGTACCGGTCTGTTGTCCGCGTTTTTTGTGTGTGGAAAATGCTCTCGAGAGAAGGAGCTGCCCAGCTGCAAAAACGACTACGGTCACCCGGAGGCTATAAAACCCCGGATCCCTAAGCGACTTGCACTCTAAGAAATTGCATCAAAGGAGGAAATGCGCCGAGTTCAGTGCCGAGCGTGCGCGTTCAACAACAAGACCGACTTCGATGCAGCTCCAGGTGATAGGGGTGGACCGGCGGAGCGCCACTTGCACGGACTTGCACGCGGCTGCTTGGGAAATACTCGATGGGCTGCCTTGTGCTTACTTCGAAGGAGGCTAGAGGGGGAGAAACAATACAACTACAAAATGGGTCTTTTTCGTTGACCGCTTACGCCCGCCACTAAACTCATTCACCTGTGTTTCGTGTGGGCTCCTCAAGTATTTCCTACAAAGCAGGTGCTTGTACACTCAAAAAAGGTTGTGTTTGCGTTCATGTCCGTTCCCTTCCCTTGACTGCTGTTTCGTAGTTGCGGCCTCCACCTATTCTACACCACTCGTGTCACTGCCCAGAGTCAGACTCAACAGGGTCTTCTTTTCCCACTGACAGTTTCAAGTCCGTCCCTTGACTGCTGCTTCGCCAAATAGTAGGTAGGAATCGCATTGGTCCATTCCTGCCGCGTCTTTAATTAGAAGATACGAGGCATTTGGCTACCTCGATAGTTACTCCCGACGTTTACCCGCGCTTGATTCAGGGCACTGGGCAGAAGTCGCGAACGAGGTGCGGTGTGGGAGCAAGTGAAAAGCAAAGAAGAAAAGGAAGAAGGCCGCCCTTACTGAGGTACCTTCCACTCTCGGAAGGAGTTGCGTCCAACACAGGGGGGAGAAGGCAATGATGGCTCTCCTGTCTCGGTTGTGCTCTGTGTCTGTCACGTTCAGGGGCTTTTGGCTGGAGAAAGGCATACCAGTCCACTCACGATCTCAGGGAACTCGTTTTTGTCCGGTTCTTCCACCCGGATCATGAGCTGGAGGATGTCGCCCGCGTGGGTCTGAGGGTGGCCGACCTTGACGCCGTAGTACTGCAAAGTGTTGCGCGGGTCCATTTCGAAGCCCCTGCCGACCAGCCGCATGTCGCGCTGGTTCAAATGGGGCACTTTTTCGATGATTTTGCGCATGATCGACCCGACGGAGTCGCCCTCCTCGCAGAAGTGCAGCACGACGTAGCCCTCGTCGAACTGCACCACCAGCGTCGCCGCGTTGATCTTCTCGGCCTCCTTCCGCGCTTCTTCCTCGCGCCGCCGCCGCTCCTCCTCCTCCGCTCGGCGCTGCTTTTCGCTCTCGGTCGTCTCGTAGCCCTCGTCATCGGGCTCCAGCGGCGCCTGGGGGGGCGGCGGGGGATCAAGGATGTCCACGATCGCCTGGAAGTCGTGCAGGTTCACCAGGTCAGCCAGTTGCTTGCCGATCTGTGTTGCGTGGGGGTGGTACTGCTGTAGTGTTTTGTGGTTTAGAAGTTCGGCGTTTTAGGGTCTCCGGTTGATCATTGAGGCTGGGGGTCGGGTAGTGAAAGGAATGTGGACACAAATACACATTTTAACTACGGCTTGCCAAGTTTATTTCCGCAGTGGTGCGTTTGACAGGTCTGCGCTGCCAGTAACTGCCAGTAACAGCCAGTAACCGTCGGGTAGACTGCCATGGTACCGTGGGATTTCTGAAAAAAGACATTTTGTGTTAGGGTAGAAGGGGGGTTTTTTTTTTTCTTCCGTTGGTATTGTTAGTCATTCACTCTCCCTTTTCCGTACCGCTCTGATCCCCTCTCTTTCCACTTCTTCCTCTTCCGTTACCCTCACAAGACGCAGTGTTGAATTACTCGAGATATCTCAAAACTAGCGAGGACCACCGGGCCGCTAACGGGTCGTCGCACAGGACCTTCAGGCGTTTCGCCACGTGCCGGATCGTGTCTCTTCGTTTCTTTGCCAAGTCCGCGAGCAGTCCCTTCAGGTGGTGCGGGTCGGCGGGGTATGCATGACGGATGTCGGACACGTCGTTGTGCGTCGCATCACCTGCGAGCAGGACGTGTTGCGCGTTGGTCAACGCAGCGCACCGCTTGCAGGCGATCCGGGTGGCTCGCGGCATCACCGCTCGCCGGATAATCGCTTGCAAGAGGTCCACGGCGCCGGGCAGTGTTTCGAGGGAGCGGAGCGTGCTCCCCTTCGTTGTCTCCGCCGACGCAAGTTCCCGTATGCTCCTCGTCGCCGTCTTTGTCTGGCTGTACTGCCACGCGCTTCACGTACCGTATGGGGCTCTCCAGCTGCGGAAAGTCCTCGGCGGCGTAACAGCATACGGCTCTTACCCCGTTCTTCCGATACAGTAGCTCAACGTCCCGAACCGGGAGTCTCTCCTGGAGGGCCCTCGTTGCCGGATCGTCCGCGCCGTTGATGTAGTTGTTGTCGGAGTACCCCTTACCCCATCGGAGGCTCTGCTCATATACTCGCCGACCACGCCTGCCACGGGGTCACCGGGCTCCTTTCGGCGGATTCGCAGGATGGCTGCTTCGCCGCCGCAGTACCACGAAACCCTTTCGGGGGCGACTTCCCACCGTCACAGCACGGTTGCCAACAGCATCAT
Organism: Diplonema papillatum; assembly: GCA_030068145.1. Lineage (NCBI taxonomy): Eukaryota > Euglenozoa > Diplonemea > Diplonemida > Diplonemidae > Diplonema > Diplonema papillatum. Next base: position 255,947 of record JAPJBO010000041.1, on the reverse strand, counting down.
TGCCGCCAGTTCGGTCTCCGTACTCGAGGTCACGGTTCCGCTCAGCAGGCAGCCGAAGGCCATCGTTCCGAAATTGACTCCGGCGGACCCGCGCGATTCGTCCTCGAGAAAACCCCCATCGCTCGCCACCACAACATCATGCGTCAACAAGAATTCCCGGCCCAGCATCACGTCGATCTGCGAGAGTATGTCCTCTCCCACGGCTGTTTGTCGGGGGGGTCTTCGTCGGAAGCCTGCTACAGGGAGGGCGTCCCTTTCTTCGTCGGGTCGGTGGGCCAGGTACGCCCGCGTTCGTTGAAGTGCCGCGTAATGTTCCACGTTCGGGCAAGCGAAACCGTCCTTGCACCACGCAAACTCCTTAACCCCTCTACTGTGGCGATGCTTCGGGAAGAGACTTGCGTGAGAAGCTACCAGCTTGGAGGCTCTTGGGTCGAAGCAGGAGGATAGGCAGTGCATGGACAGGGTGGGCAGCACGTGGCTGCGGAAGAAGGCGCACTTACGTCTTGTCGAGCGGTAGACGTGGGAGTTGGTAAAGTCTACCAGGCGCGCCAGCCTTTCCAAGTTCTTCGCGTCATCCTCGCACCCTCTCGTTCGTCTGTCCGCGTGCAGGCAGGCCCCCAGCAGTTTTGCGCGGTTCACGGTCTCGCGGTGAGGTTCAGTGCTCCACACGAAGGGAGTCTTCGTCTTTTTTTTGTAGGAAAAGAAGCTTGTTTCTTTGAAGACTAATAATAATCCGAACGACAGGTTTGCCCAATTCGGCTCGGGACATGGGTGTCACACTGCTTTCTACCGATTGCCCAGACACGGTTGTAGGGACCTTTCTCCCCGAGATGGCTTGCCTGTGCTCTCGTAGCGTGGCTGGTCCTGACTGTGACCAGCTTCGACTGACCTGTCTTAAGCTTAGGTTCCGCGCTGACGCTGAATGTGTCCGTGGCTTGTAGAACCGAAACACGGTGCAGACAGAACCGGGTGCGGTGTTGAGCACTTGGCCAACCCAAGCATGTTCCTGCGACCTCCTCCTCTTCGAAATGAATAGCACAGGCGGCACCTTCGAGAAGTTTTTCTCTTTTTTTTTTAAGCACAACCAGTTTGTTTCACCGCTTCGGGCAGATGTGTCAGGGGTACGCTTGCTTTTCAGCTTTGGGCCCCTGCCAGTTCGCATAGTCGAACTAGAGCTGGTCATCGTGAGGGGTATTGCGCGGCGTCGCAGAGAAACCAAATTTGGCAAGAGACATCGTCGTTTTGTGTAGAAAATTTGAGCCGACCACCCTTCCCCGGCCGTTTGTCCCTGTGTCGTTCGTACAGTGGACTAGCCAACCCACAGGGAAAAAACGACTTTTGCCGGGGAAATTTTTTTTTTCCCCGGGCCACTTTTGTTTTTTTTTTTTTTTGTCGTATAAGATCGCAGATCTTAGAAGATTAATATATCCGACGAATACCTAACACTCGTTACAGGTTGAATAACCCCGTCGCTATCCCGAAAACATCGTAACTTCACCCCTCGCTTGCCCACGACGATTGTGACAAACACACCGAATCACTGCTTGACCTTTCTACTTTCGATTTATGCATCACCCGCGACGGTGAAGACGAAGCAGCAGACGGAGCCAGTATACGCAGTAGGAGGAGGATGTATTATGGGGAAAAAAAAAATTTTCCCCTGTGTAGGAAAATCCCTGCCGCCCAGCCTCGCTTTTGGCGAGTGGACATAAAGAGTTCGCTCAGAAACGTAAGGATTCCAAGTTGACGCGCCGAAGGCGCTCAACCAAGCTTGTTAGGTGTGTGTCTTTGTTGCCGATTGCCGACTACTCGACTTCTAGCGTTATTTGTGGATTAGAAGGTCGGTATTTTAAGGTCTCCGGTTGACCGTAGAGGCTTGGGTATGGAGGGGACTGAGAAAAGTGAGAGGGTGCCGCTCGTTTCGGGTGATGTGTCGTTGTGAAGTCCCCTAACGCGTTTACTTCTGTTAGAGAGAACAAAGTAGCTTGCTTCGACGATGCCGAAAGTCACCGAAGCTTACTTGGCCGGACTGACCGTGGTCGAGCTAAAAGCGCTGGCCGCGGAACTCGGTGTGGTAGTCGCCGGGATCCAGCGAAAGCGGGAGCTGCAGGCCAGGATTCTGGCAGAGAAAGACGGGGAGGAGGCGCGCGCGGAAGACGCCGATGATGGCGACAGCGACGAGGACGAAGATGACTCCGACGAGGCGGAGGGTGAAGCACCTGCACAAGCAGCCCTGCCCGCGAACAGGAAGCCGGTGTGGAAGACCCCGCCGCCGCCGACCACATCCGAAGCCGCCAGCTCGTTCAACTGGCTGCGATGATTGGCGACAGCAGTCAAGGAATCGGCTGGGAGGAAGTGTGTCGGGCGAATCTTCAACGGCTGCTCTCAGCGACGGGCGCTGCAGGGTCTGTTGGCATTCGTTCGTGATACAATAATGCACCCAAGCAAAGGCGCCATCCTGCGTTGCTCGAGCTCGTTCGTACGCGGCGGTAGGCTTTCGAAAAAGGGGGAATCGACATCCAGAAATGAAGCAAAGATGCTGGCCACGCAGCAGGTCTAGCGCGGGGGGGGGGTAAGTACGCCGCGACAGGAAAAGAAAGAGCCGTGGCTATTCTACGACACGGCCCATCGCGAGTGGGGACCGGAGACGGTCCGGGCCCGGGCCGCGAAGCGGGAGGCGGAGGAGCGGTTCGCCCGCATCCGCAAGCTAACTCCCAAGATCGAGGACGCCCTCGTCCAGGAAGTCATCGACGATGAGATCCGCGCGCTGATCAAGCGGAAGCTCGACCAGCGCGCCGTGCAGGCCGTCGAAAAGAAGGCGCAGTGGGCGAACTACCCGTCCGACATTCGGGAGATGGTCGAGGACGTCGACAAGGAGGTCGACCGGCAGAGGAAGGATACGAAGAAGACCCAGGCCTGTCGCGGCTCGGGTAAGGGCGCCCCGCACACATCCCGGGTGCGAAGGTCCAGCGGGCCCTGCTCGACATCATCGACGCCGCGTACGCCGACAGCACGTGGCAGAACATCGCCTACACCCACGCGAAGTGGAGGCGGTACGTGCGGAAGGTGGATCTCCTGGGCGCAACCGTGGCGGACCAGGTCCTGAGTTGGGTCGGATGGATGCAGGCCGACGGGCTGAAGCCAAATGCCGTATGTACGGCGTGGATACAGAAAAGGCGGCAAAGGCGGAAAGGGCACAGGAGGAAAAGGCAGCAGGGGCAGCCGTCCTTCTTGGTGACTGCCCATTCGAAGAACCCCCCCGGAGAGCCGGCGGCCAAGCGAGCGGGCCGCGGGACGACCGCCGGAGGCGCAGGGGGCGCCCGCTGAAGGAAATCGCACACAGGCTTCCTCCATCCTGACGGAGATGGGCAACGTCACCGTTGCTCCAGGGAGTCACTTTGGAGGACCCTCGTCTCCGGATGGTCCTCAAGGGGCTGGCGAAGATGAAGGAGGAACAGCCGAGGGACCAGGCTCGCCCGATCTCGAAGAGGCTGATGTGGGACGTCGTTCAGCGAGCACCTCCGAAAGTCGCAGCGATATTCGCCAAAGCGTGGCTGACCTGCAGCCGGATCGGAGACAAGCGGCGGACCCCTGCATCGGACGTGACATTGAAAGGGGAGCTGATGGAGCTGAGCTGGAGGCAGCGCAAAGACTGGCGCAACATCGGCGTTGTGACGACGGTGAGGACGGGCCCGTGGCGCGAGTTCGTGGAGCGGTACCTGCGGTTGCTGGCCCCGACCGATACGCTGGGGGGCGATTGGACGACAGCGAGGTTCGCGAGCCTCCTCCCCAAGACGTACAGCGGACACAGCATCCGCCGGGGCGTGGCTCAGTTCGCGTCAAAACACGCGTCAGCCGAGTCAGTGCGGACGCTGACGTTGCACGCCACCCGGTACGCCCCGCTTGCTCACCGACGTCAGCAGACCCGAGCCAGCCGCGCTCTCGCAGACGCGGGGACAGGCGACGAAGAGAGGGAACCGTGAACGAGCGGTCGACCGTTGCGACCGAATCGCGGGAGCTATCGGCCACAGAAGATGGATGGACGACTCCAGGTGGGTTCGCAACCACAATTTCTTCTACCGTTTCTTTGGTCCGTTCAAGGGGCGGAGTGTTCTGACCAGGAAGCCGAACTTGCAGGTTCCGAAGTAGCGAGGACCTCTCATCCGTCCTCGAGACTGTTATTCGCATCATATTTCTTTCTCACGTCACAATTTCTTTTTTATTCACGCCCGGGAACTGTTTGTAGTAACTTTACACAAGCGACTACGCGCAGGGATGCACCACTTCATGTGGTCAGCAGCAAGATTAGCAACTTTCTGGCTTCACTTTTTACTCCAACCATACGGCGCGCGGCAAGCAGAGCAGGAGCGGTGGACGAGAGTGACAGACACAAGCACAGGAGTGAGGATTTTATTATGTTTTTGTGCCCATGTTCGCGCGCGCGCAAAGTTATCGAAACCTCAGGAAAAATACTCGAGGGACTGCCTTGTGCTCATTTCGAAGGAGGCTAGAGGGGGAGAAAACAATACAACTACAACGTGGGTTTAGTTGAACGCTTACGCCCGCCACTGAACCCAGATTTACCTGTGTTTCGCGTGGGCTACAGCACATTTACCTCCTTTGATCTATCGCAACTGGCAGTCTCCTCAAGCATTTCCTACAAAGCAGGTGCTGATACAAAAATTTTGTTTGTGCGTATGTGCTATCACCTGTATGGTAATTTCCACAGTACGCTGCCAACCGTCACTTTTTGATAATGACAACCGCGGTTGTTACCAAAAGAAAGTGACGTGGCTCTTATTATTTACGCACAGCCGGTCGTAGGAATGTAGCTTCCCCCCTCCTTTGTTTCGATAAACCATAAGAAGAAAGGAGAATATTTTTCTCTCGCCGCGTGCTTCTCCTGGCCTTCCTGAAAAACGAGCCGCTGCATCCTCTGTAAAGAAACCACAGAACATCGACCGAGTATGAGCCGGTGATGTCGGTGATTTGGGCTCGTAATCTAACGCTAGGGTAAGGACGCGAAGCTAGATTCTGGTTGACGATATTCTATCGTCATCAGCTCCGAAAGAACTGGGGGTATCGATCAGTGAGTGAAGCCGTGTATCCCGGTGTCGGACACCCGGGTGAACTCGTCAGCGGGATTATCCTGACTGCAGATGTAGTATAGCTCGATCAAGAGTCCGGCCGATTCAGCCAGCCCAAGAGCAGTGCAGATCATCGCGAGAATCAGGCCATCGGCGCAGTACTTTCGTCGCCACGCGCCGATGACCACTGTACTGTCGACGCCGACTCGCACCCGACAGCTCGTAATACCTTCGTCGACGACATGTCGCACTAGCCTGAGCAAAGCATACATCTCTCGGGGATGTATCTGACCAGCCGGCAACTCAGGAGGGGTGAAACCCCATCGCACCCGCCTTGATTCGAGGTTGACAATGAAGCACCACCCAGTCAGACTAGCATCCGTGGACGCATCGACACAACGACTTGGAGGTGGCATCCATGCTTTCCACGGATTCTCCAAGAGCTCTCCGAGGGCTCCCGAAAGCACGTCAGAACAGTGTCGGAGACCCGGATCTCGCGTTGCCAAACGGAGGGCTTGGTCATCTCGAACTTACCACGGACATCCATTTGAGTATGGGAGCTACCCGAAGGAGAGGAAGGCTCATAATAACAATAACTCTCGCAGATGACAGCAAATCCGGTGTTAGGCACCCACAAAATCCACCCAAATTCACTGAACGGGTTGGTGTATTAGCTGCAAATGTCCCCCAAAAAGGGGGAAAACGCCATCCAGGGTCACAAGGTCTGCCCTTTCACAGTAAGCCAAATTTCCGTTTCGCTTATATCCAAAAAGCCAAATTTCGTGTCGCTTATATCCAAAACAAATTTTTGTTTCGCTTATATCCAATGAGCCAAGTTTCGTTTCGCTTCTATCAAAGCGAACTATAACTCTAATAAAACGAACGACGGCCACTTTCGATGAGTATTTGGCTTCGTACCTGCTCACACCTTGTATTAAACGACGCCGAAAGGTCCCGAGGGAGCTACCGGCGCCGGGGTCGAGGCACAAGATGCTCTGGCCCCTGCTTTTCGAGCACCCGGAGGCAGCGCTCGCGTACCTTGGGCTCGTGGCGAGGTACCAGATACTGGAGGACCCGCCCGACCCCCGAGCCCCCGCCTTTCACGAAACGCCGCAGGCAGGAGGACCCAACTTTGCCGACGCGCTGGACCTCGACGCATCAAGCAGCGCTACAAGCTCGAACGACCGGGCTTGACGAAGACTCGCCACGTCGACGCTCAGACGCAAGCAACAGCAGCAGCAGCTCAGACCGCTAACCGGCCAATGCCTACGAAAGGAAAGAACGGGAGGGCAAAAAAGCAGAGATTGCGCAATCAACATGACTGCGGCAACGCAAAGGCGCCGAACAACTTTTCGTTGAACGCTTTGCCCTGGACGTTTGTTTCTTGGTACAGGGCGCAAGGAAACGCCGTGGAAGGCCTGTGACGCGTTCTTATTTCCTCCAACATTGCAGGGGATTAGTTTCCGTTGCAGATTTAGACCGACGGTCTAAATCTGCAAACCGGACTTGGCCGGGGGGAAAAAAAAAAATGTTCAAAAAACGGTGTTCAAGGTAAATATAGGCGGGGGGTATGGTGTTTGTAGCAGTGTGCTGAAGGTGCTGGAAGGCTGCTGAGCCTCCGCTGCTGAGACCCAGGCGCTGCCGTTCAATTGTGTTCAGCTTCGGGTCGGCAGGTTGCAGCTGCCACTGTGCTTCATTACCGGGCCAAGGTCCTGTTTGACAGTTGAGTATCCCACACGAGCTAAGAGTTGCCCACACATGATAAAGGGGGGCGGAGTTATTTTGGCCCAATTTTCCGTCGCGCCTTCGGCGCGATGTTGCTAAAAATATCGCTAAGAATGTTGTTGTAAGCACGGCGGTGCACACCAAAACCGTGGACCATTTATCACAGGAATCATAGGAAAATAGGTCCCCAGGTCCACTCCCCTTCAGCTGCCTGACGAGACTGTCTGTTTACGATTTTGACTGTTTTTGGAGCGCGTCCCCATATGGCACCCAACCCCACAGGGAACCAGAAGCATTCGGAAACCCCCGAAAAGCTTGATCCGGACTGGTGTAAGTTGAAAAAACGCCCGCAAAATGTGTCGCCAAACTGACGGGGCGACCATAATTGACCCATGAAGACCCCTCTTTTGCCGAACGAAGTTGTGGAGATGTGTCGGCTCCGTCCCAAGACGCCGTACATCGGCGAAAACGGCACCGAAACACCGCCCAAAACCACCCCATAGTAACGGTCTAAATCTGCAAACCCCGTTCAACTTCAAAAAATGTTTTCTGACCTGCGGGTCAAGAAAAAAGACGTCGCAAACCACAGGAAAGGGAAAAGAGGTGTGTATGGGTGGTTACCTGTTTGTGGCAGGATAATAAAACCTTCCGGAAAAAGTCTTCGTCTTTTTCCTCTCGAAAAAAATCTGGGTGGAGGTCAAATTTTGCTAAGTACACGCAGCGTTTAAATCACGTACACCCCTGCTCTGCGCTGCCAGTAACAGCCAGGTAGACTGCCATGGTACATAAGCTAAAATCAAACGCACCACGCACATTGTTGACAATTTTTATTTTTCTAAAGAGAAAGAACACTACACGGTGGAGCTGGAGCTAAAGCCCTGAAGTAAGAAAGGCGGGTGTCACACCCGCTTTTTCGGTGTGTCTCGGGCACACCCTCTTTATCTCCAGCTTCTGAGGCCAGGCCCCACGCGTAAGAGAAATAATAGGCAGGCCGTAAATGACTTGTACCCTCTGTTTCCTTCTTTTTGAAGGGAGAAGGGGATTGCAAGAACGTGCTTGGAATGGGTATGTGCTCAACACCGCACTGGTCCCGGCTGCGCCGTGTTTCGTCCTTTAAGCCACGGACACATAAGGCGGACCATCATCAGCGTGGAACCTGAGTGTCTGCAGACAGGACTGCGGTGTGAGTCTGGTTTGTCACGCGGCTGTTCGTAGCTCGTCACAGCTAGGACCACCCGTGCTACTAGAGCACAGGCGAATCCGTTGAAGGGAGAAGGGGAGGGGTGGCTCCATACGTAGTGCAACGACTGGTGCAGCGCCTCGTCCCATCGCCGCTGCAGCTTGGCTCTCTGCTTGTTGTCGCCGGAAGGCCTGCCGAGGGTGCCGGCGCCCCGCCTTCGCGGCACCAGCCGCAACATGTTCGGCAGCTCACAGCCGGAGACGGCTCCCGAATAGTCCATGTCGAATGCGTAAAACGCGTGAGCGACACTGTCCATGCCCGGGACGTCTCCCAAGCAAGCTCTTGGCGACGTGGGCGAGTTGGGAAGGGGCGCGGGGATGATGTTCTCGTCATCTACCCTACCTTCATGCCACAGCTCGAGAGGCATGCTACGCGTGGTTCTTCGTGGGCTGCCTTGGCACATGGCCACTTCTTCTTCCGCTTCTTGCAAGGGAAGGTATGACGCGTACTCTTCTATCTTCCGCCTTGGCCTCAAAAACCCCTCGACGACGTCACACATCCTACTGAATGAGTCGGGTGTTATCATGGACCCGGGCGGCACGCCAGATCGTCGCATTGCGATGGTGACTTCCTTGTCGGATATCAGCGTGGCGATCGTTTCCACGGCCTGGAACGCGAACTTCAAGTCGATGTGCGTGATGAGCCCCGTGCCGTCCAGGTCGAAGGCCTTGAACGCGCCGACGCGTTGGTCCACCATTTCTCTTTCGTCCATCTTCTCCGCCCCCCCTCCACCTCCTCGCCTCCCGCGCGCCCTTTCACGTGTACCCCCTGTGTTTGGTTGATGGCTTCGCGGTTGTCGCACTTTTCCTGTTACGCGCTCACATGTACCCCCCTGTGTTGTGGTTGAGGAGCACGTTGTGCTTTTTTGCTCCTCTGCGGGTAACACTCAACGAAACGAGCAGCAGGGTTTCTCGCTTGTACGAAGCAGCGCACTCGGGACCAGAAGCAGATTATAGCCACAGAAGTAAAGAACACGGTGGAATTATCCGTCGGCTGCTCACTCCTGCAAGTTTCACTGGAATACAGAAAAGGGGGAAAACAAGGGTCTAACGTACGTTGGGGTAGCCCCCCGAGATAGCCACCATGTGTGAGAGAATAGGCTATCAAAAAGATTTTTTTCCCGGGTGTGTACTTTTTTTCCCTCCTCCCCATGTATCGGTCCATAGTTCCCGGGATGGTAAAAAATGCTTTCCGGGAAAAAAAGTACATTTTTGTACTTTTTTTCCCGGCAAAAAAGCACGATTTCCCGGATATTCTTAAAGGCAAATTACAGCCAATAGGTGTCCGAAAACGATGGAAACCACGAAAAACTGCCGACAGAGCGCCATACCAAGAGCTGCTGATCCAGCTCTGCGCCATCAAGCATGATTTTTGGTGAAATACTCCTGTCCTGCAGCAGGGGTTGTACTTTTTTTCCCGGAAACAAAGCGCCATTTTTCGGACTTTCCTAAAGGCAACCTGCAGGCAACAGATGTCCAAAAGTGACAGCACCCACGAAAATCTGTTGACAAAGCGCCATAGCAAGAGTTTCTCATCCAATTCTGTGTCATCAAGCATGAGTCGTGGTGAAAAGGAACGCGCTCGCCCTGCAGTAGCAGAGACGAGTGCACAGCACTTGTAGTCATGGTGTGTGCGTGTATGTGGGCGTGTGTATGTGTGCCCATAGACTTTCACATCCCCACATTAGTCGTTATTTGCCTGCACACATGCTTAGATCTGGTAGCGTTTCTTCTTTCTTCCTTTGCGCTGTGGTCGGGAAAAAAACGTACACACCCGGAAAAAAAATCACGTTTTACCGGGAAAAAGAGTGTGTTGGCCCTCAAAAAATGTTTTCCCCTCGGGCTTCGCCCTCGGGGAAAACATTCTTTCGGGCCAACTTTTCCCCCTCGGGCTGTTTTCGCCCTCGGGCTGACGCCCTCGGGCGAAAACAGCCCTCGGGGGAAAAAAGCACTCTTGTTTCCGGTAAAAAATAGTTATTTCCCACCAGCCAGCCCTAAGGAAACTGAAGTTCGTTCGTAATGCCTAGTGGAATTCCCTCGATGAATCGCAATACTCCAGCACCGGGTGGGGGAGTTAACTGTGCGGTCAAAGTATCAGGTGTGGGTACACCCGCAAATCCAGTGTGAAATCCGGTGACACCCGCAAAGACAGGTGACTCCACTCTGGAATCACCTGTTTTTGCGGGTGTCACACCGGAATACACACGGTAGTTTTCTGCTCTTCGTATTGTCTGACGAGAACTGCCTAGAAGAGTTTCTGCTCTTCGTATCGTCTGACGAGAACTGCCTAGAAGAAAGGGAGAAGTAAGAACACGTCTTTGTAACTGATAGCACTAGCGCAAGGGAACGTTGAAGGGAACGTTGAGTGACTGCCTTAACCCGGGGAACGAGCTTGGGCGAGGTCACCTGAAGAATGGTTGGTTCAAAGAAAACTTGAATTTTTCTTTGAACCAACCACACCCTGAAGGCTGTGTGAAGTTCTCTAATCGACTTTTCGTGGTGCATCAACTCCCTCAGTGAAACTGTGAGAGCTGCGGGTGCACCCTCGCAAAAATGGACCGCACAGTTTAACTCCCCTGCCCGGTGCTGGAGACACCGTCTAGTAGTTCAGGAGGGCTCATGCGGCACTTTTTCAAAAATGGCAACCCTTAACCCCCCCACGTGAGAGCTCCTGTGACACGGCACTTTTTTCCTGGCCTAGGACTGGCGACGCGGGATGAACCGAGAGCTGACTTAGGGTGTCCGAGTGACGCTCATCAGATCCCACAAAGGGTGTCGGTTCATCTTGACAGCAGGACGGTGCAGTTCGCACCTTCAGACGTGTATCTTTGAACCGTTTTTGGCTGCTAACAGGCGATCGCACGGCGCCGCTGCGGCGGCGTGCTGTGAAGGACCCTTCCGTCCCACCCTTCTGTCCCAGCACCCCCAGCTGTGACGAACCCTTCCGTCCCACCCTTCCGTCCCAGCACCCCCAGCTGTGAAGAACCCTTCCGTCCCACCCTTCCGTCCCAGCACGAAGAACCCTTCCGTCCCAGCACCCAGCTGTGAAGAACCCTTCCGTCCCACCCTTCCGTCCCAGCACCCAGCTGTGAAGAACCCTTCCGTCCCAGCACCCAGCTGTGAAGAACCCTTCCGTCCCACCCTTCCGTCCCAGCACCCAGCTGTGAAGAACCCTTCCGTCCCACCCTTCCGTCCCAGCACCCAGCTGTAAAGAACCCTCCGTCCCACCCTTCCGTCCCAGCACGAAGAACCCTTCCGTCCCAGCACCCAGCTGTGAAGAACCCTTCCGTCCCACCCTTCCGTCCCAGCACGAAGAACCCTTCCGTCCCAGCACCCAGCTGTGAAGAACCCTTCCGTCCCACCCTTCCGTCCCAGCACCCAGCTGTGAAGAACCCTTCCGTCCCACCCTTCCGTCCCAGCACCCAGCTGTGAAGAACCCTTCCGTCCCACCCTTCCGTCCCAGCACGAAGAACCCTTCCGTCCCAGCACCCAGCTGTGAAGAACCCTTCCGTCCCACCCTTCCGTCCCAGCACCCAGCTGTGAAGAACCCTTCCGTCCCACCCTTCCGTCCCAGCACCCAGCTGTGAAGAACCCTTCCGTCCCACCCTTCCGTCCCAGCACCCAGCTGTAAAGAACCCTCCGTCCCACCCTTCCGTCCCAGCACGAAGAACCCTTCCGTCCCAGCACCCAGCTGTGAAGAACCCTTCCGTCCCACCCTTCCGTCCCAGCACGAAGAACCCTTCCGTCCCAGCACCCAGCTGTGAAGAACCCTTCCGTCCCACCCTTCCGTCCCAGCACCCAGCTGTGAAGAACCCTTCCGTCTCTCAGTTTCACTGTGGGAATCGGACATCAAACCCAGAGCAGGACAACACAGTCAGTCTACCAGGAGGAGGGGGGTGTGTGCTACTCAAGAACCAAAACGCTCCTGCAAGTCTTCCCTCGTTCCCTCTATCTTTCTCTTTCTATTCCAAACTATCTGACATGAAGCCCATTGTTCTCCATTGTTTCCCCCTTTTTTATCCCTGCTCGTAGCTGCTGATGAAAGATTCCCACCTTCCGTCCCAGCACCCCCAGCTGTGAAGAACCCTTCCGTCCCACCCTTCCGTCCCAGCACGAAGAACCCTTCCGTCCCACCCTTCCGTCCCAGCACGAAGAACCCTTCCGTCCCAGCACCCAGCTGTGAAGAACCCTTCCGTCCCACCCTTCCGTCCCAGCACGAAGAACCCTTCCGTCCCAGCACCCAGCTGTGAAGAACCCTTCCGTCCCACCCTTCCGTCCCAGCACCCAGCTGTGAAGAACCCTTCCGTCCCACCCTTCCGTCCCAGCACCCAGCTGTGAAGAACCCTTCCGTCCCACCCTTCCGTCCCAGCACGAAGAACCCTTCCGTCCCACCCTTCCGTCCCAGCACGAAGAACCCTTCCGTCCCAGCACCCAGCTGTGAAGAACCCTTCCGTCCCACCCTTCCGTCCCAGCACCCAGCTGTGAAGAACCCTTCCGTCCCAGCACGAAGAACCCTTCCGTCCCACCCTTCCGTCCCAGCACGAAGAACCCTTCCGTCCCAGCACCCAGCTGTGAAGAACCCTTCCGTCCCACCCTTCCGTCCCAGCACGAAGAACCCTTCCGTCCCAGCACCCAGCTGTGAAGAACCCTTCCGTCCCACCCTTCCGTCCCAGCACGAAGAACCCTTCCGTCCCAGCACCCAGCTGTGAAGAACCCTTCCGTCCCACCCTTCCGTCCCAGCACCCAGCTGTGAAGAACCCTTCCGTCCCACCCTTCCGTCCCAGCACCCAGAAGAACCCTTCCGTCCCACCCTTCCGTCCCAGCACGAAGAACCCTTCCGTCCCAGCACCCAGCTGTGAAGAACCCTTCCGTCCCACCCTTCCGTCCCAGCACCCAGCGAAGAACCCTTCCGTCCCACCCTTCCGTCCCAGCACGAAGAACCCTTCCGTCCCAGCACCCAGCTGTGAAGAACCCTTCCGTCCCACCCTTCCGTCCCAGCACGAAGAACCCTTCCGTCCCAGCACCCAGCTGTGAAGAACCCTTCCGTCCCACCCTTCCGTCCCAGCACCCAGCTGTGAAGAACCCTTCCGTCCCACCCTTCCGTCCCAGCACCCAGCTGTGAAGAACCCTTCCGTCCCACCCTTCCGTCCCAGCACTGAAGAACCCTTCCGTCCCACCCTTCCGTCCCAGCACGAAGAACCCTTCCGTCCCAGCACCCAGCTGTGAAGAACCCTTCCGTCCCACCCTTCCGTCCCAGCACCCAGCTGTGAAGAACCCTTCCGTCCCACCCTTCCGTCCCAGCACCCCCAGCTGTGAAGGACCCTTCCCAGCGCGACGGCGCCGGCGCGCTCTGCCGCCGACGCCGCAACTCCGGGCCAGCGGTTTACTTCACGTAACGCCTGAGGATGGGTTCCCACTCGCGCTGGAGAATCAAGCCCTCTTGTTCATGATTGGCCATCACAGCCTTCGCTGATCTAAGCACTTGTCACACCTTCTCTCGGCCTCCGCCTGCATCTTCGCTTGCAAGCCGCCAGATGCAACGCAGTCCCCGGCTGCGACCACCGCGCGCGAACCGGCGGAAACGCGAAGAAACGTGAAAACGGGGTTTTGCCTGGAGGGTTTTCGTGTTATTCTTTGAGCTATAACGAGCGAGGAGTCACCCGACTATGGCTCCGGCCTGGAGGCTACAACGGAGGCGGCCGCCCCCGCGGCGGCAGCAAACGCATGCCGTCTGCGTGACGTAGACACGCAGTGTGCAAGGTGCGTTGCTCAGGATAGTTGAAGGCCTGACATTCACGAATGCAACAAATTAGCGGCTGCTGGTTGGCATAGACTCGGTCGAATCTCATCCGTTGCACGGACGTGCATGCCTAATAGATACTGGGCGGGTCGGGAATGGCGAAACAAGAAGGCAACGTTATAGGAATCCCTCTCTGCAATGCAGGACCGCAGTCGCTGTAGGGGGGGCTAGGTGGTCGCTGTCGACGCGCCACTGGTCGGGCCGTCGGCGGTCAACCGGAAGAAAGGTTTGAAGAATCAGTATGGAGCTTTTCTTTCTTTGCGCGCACCAGCGGAACTCACCTGTTTTGGTAAGTTTCATGTAGTCAGCTGCCAACTGCACGTTCTTGTGATAAACAACACCATTAATTTCCTGATTGCGATAATGCTTGTTGTGTCGTCCTTTGAGGCAGCGAGAGAACACACACACACACACACACACACACACACACACACACACACACACACACACACACACACACACACACACACACACACACACACACACACACACATACACACACATACACACACACACACACACACACACACACACACACACACACACACACACACACACACACACACACACACACACACACACACACACACACACACACACACCACACACACACACACACACACACACACACACACACACACACACCACACACACACACACACACACACACACACACACACACACACACACACACACACATACACACACACACACACACACACACACACACACACACACACACACACACACACACACACACACACACACACACACACACACACACACACACACACACACACACACACACACACACACACACACACACACACACACACACACACACACACACACACACACACACACACACACACACACACACACACACACACACACACACACACACACACACACACACACACACACACACACACACACACACACACACACACACATACTAGCAAGCTTGCTTGAGCGCCGAAGGCGCATCTAGTGGAATCCCGTTTTCCGTTTCCACCATTTGACGTACGCGATGCCTCCTAGTTCCACTCTTTAAGAGGTTGGACAGGGGTAGTATTACGCAAACATCCAGGCTGTTTCCCTCTCCGCTGTTTGTACTCCCCCTTCCCCCTTACCCGTGTGCCGCCCACGCGCCCTCTTCTCCTTGTATTGCCGGCCGGCCGCTTCCCATAACGGTGCTTTATCCTTTTCCTGCCTTTTAGTCCTGAGTTCACCCACTGCAATCCATGCCACAAGCGGTCCAGAAGCTCGAAAGACCAGAAACGGAAAGAAAGGGATTCACACACACACACACACACACACACACACACACACACACACACACACACACACACACACACACACACACACACACACACACACACACACACACACACACACACACACACACACACACACACACACACACACACACACACATACACACACACACACACACACACACACACACACACACACACACACACACACACACACACACACACACACACACACACACACACACACACACACACACACACACACACATACTAGCAAGCTTGCTTGAGCGCCGAAGGCGCGTCTAGTGGGATCCACCCTGGTGAAGGTGACAAGTGGGCTATACTTCGATTCAGACGTTACCCACTCAAAGCCCTGAACTTAAACACACACACATACACCCAATAACAAGCTTGCTTGAGCGCCTTCGGCGCTTGAAGTTGGAATGCTTAACCCCAGGGAGACTCGCCGTAAACAAGGCATCCTCTTCTGGGTCTGAAGTATTGAGTCACAGAGGCCATACGGATCTTCGTCTTCCGAAGCTCCGTTATCGCGGAGACCCTCGCACATGAGCTGGAATTATCCTGTTTCCTGCCGCACGAAGAAGATGACTCAGGAACCGGGGTCCTTTCTTGCTCCGAAGCTCCGTCGCTTTCACCCCAAAGTGCAGGTCTCAAGGGGTCAGTTGACTACTGGGCCATGAGCCAGGGGACTTTAAAATACCGGTTTATCGGTTTGACAAACCGAATAAACCGGTTTGAGTTTTTGAGGGGAAAAAAAAAAATCTTATAGACCGATTTCAAAGTTTTACCACCTTCACTGTGTAGTAGTACTATAGTAGTAATGAACGTACCTGCCTGTAATAGCGTACAAATAAGCCCTCAAAAAACAGCTTAACCTAAAAAGGGGGAAAAACGGGGAGTGGGGGGGAGTGGGGGGCTCATCATGAAGCTGGTGTTTCTTTACGTCTCCGCCTTTTTGTCATTTCTTATTGCAACCTTTTGTTCTGAAAGAAAAATGTGCTTTTCTGACCAACACAGTGCTTCTTTTTGCTTCCTTCATGTGGATCATGGAAACCGAGAGTGCCTAGAGTGCGGAAAACTCCACACAGAGTGCAGAAAGTAGCCCGCTCGTGATGCAGCACCGCATGCAAGTGTGATACACCGACCTACATAACCAAACCGGTTTTTTGGCTCAAACCGGGTTTTTGGCTCGGACCCCAAACTTTTAAAGTCCCCTGCCATGAGCCCCTGACCATAGAAAAGGCGCCTCCAACAAATACACTAGACGTAGCTTCCAGAGCCAAGCTCGTGCGGGTATTCCTTCGACAAGGCGCAGAGAAGCTTTGGCGGAGCCCCGAGATACCGTGCACGGGTTGCGCGGCAGCGGAGAAGCGGAAAGCGGAGCTGATAAGCCCCGGCAGCAGCGTCTCCGCCGAAGCAATCGAAGCGCGCCAACGTGGTGCTGGTACTTCCGAAAGCAGCTGAGAACGAAGTGCAGAACCCGGTCTCGAGAGCGACGACGAAGAAGTGTGAAAACGGGAAAAGAAGCGACGACCAACCTCGGCATTTCACCACAGGAGACAACAAGCCATCGCCCAAGCGTCGTAAGGAAGCAACCATCGACGCGCAACCGATGAACTTGACAAAGCAGTCGAAGGAGAAGCGAAGCACCAAACGCGCGCCTGAACGCGACGATCGAGACGAGCGGAAGAAGCGAAAACATGATGCGAAGAGACACCCGCGACGCCGGCGCTGCAGATTATCGCCACATATTCTTTGCATTCTAACCAAAACTCGCTCATATATATTTTCTTGTTGCGTTAGTGGGGATACATTTGCATGCGAATGAGTACCACACAGCACTGCATTCTAGCCTCACAGGCCATCACAGTCTATCAGCAGGGTGGACCGGCTCATTTTAGTAGCGTTTCAACCCGCCCACGAGTGCTGCTTCACTGCTACGGTGCCGGCTGACCGCCGCCGGTTTCCATGTGCTGCCGGGCTTGCACCCAGCTGGACGGTTCGTCAAGCTCGATGATCGCCGGGGTGCTGAACTTGCCGCTGTTCTTCAGCGCCTTGTCGATCAGCCGCTTCGTCCACCACTCGTTTTCGACGTCGAACCCTCGGTTTTGCATCTCTTCCACGAGCAACGTGACGCACTTCGTGATCATGACGCCGTCCTCGAGCGGGTTGTCCCGCTTCATGAACGCGTAGGGATACAGCACTGCGTTGAACACGTCGGAGGCGCACGCCACGGTGGTGATCTCTTCCCACCTGCGGATAGCGGCAAGGCAGCTTTTCGTGTGTTCGAGGCTTAGGGAACTTCGGATGGGCATTCCTTCGACGAGGGCGTAGAGAAGCTTGGTGGAGCCGAGGAACCTCGCGTTGGGCTGCATGCAGGTTGCGAACGCTTTGTCGAACGCCACACGGTCGCGGTCGTCGATGGCTTGCCGTACTGTGGTGACCAGAGTGGTGATGTCATCAGGGCTCGGGCTATCCACGGCAGGACCTGCGAGCCACGTGAGTAACGTGTGGTACTGGTCCTGCAAGTTACGGAACTGCGTCTCGCAACCCCCACGCTTGTCCGGGTGCGCCTTCGTAGCGAGCCGGCGGTACCTTCTCTTCACCGCGTCCACGCCGCAGTCCTCCTGCAACTGGAACGTTTCCAGGGCCAACGACACATTCTTCGGCAAGCACCGCAGGATTCGCGTGCTGAGCATCCAACTCCCAGCCCGCTCTTCCTCCCCCCAACCAGAACTGTGTGCGGACAAATGTTAGGGGGGGGGGGGGGGGGGAACTTAGCTTAAGAACACTGCCTCTCATGCATGTTTGATGCTGGCATCAAGTCTTGTGAAACCCGGGGTGGGGCTGCAGGTACTGGGTGGTACTGGCAGAGTCGCTCTTTTCTTCCGAACTTTGTCTGGGTTTTGGCCCATTTCAGTTTTCACGAGCTTTTCAACTCCAGCTTCTGAAGCAATTCCACCGTGTACAAGTGAAAGGGGAAGAATACAAGAACGTGCTTGGCACATACGTTGGCAACCCTATCCCGTGGAACTGCACTGCACTGCCTGCCGCTGGCTATCACGGTGCGCCACGCAACACCTCGGTCGATCAGGTCCACCTGTACCTTTCCTCCGGACCGCACAGCATTCCGAAGGTGCTGTGTTTTCACCGTCTATCAAGGAGGAGATGGGCTAGCGTTCTCTTTCGAGTTTAGTCCAATGTATTGCCAAAAACGCTCCTCCGATTAGCACGTTTCTCCCGCGACCACGTTTTCCCGATACACTGACAAGAGAAAGAGAGAGACTGTGAGGAGGGGGATGAAGGTAAGCCTGGGAAGAGGGGCGCGTGCAGTGTTGAAAGAAAGATCCTGCGGCCGAGGGATAGGTTTGTTGTTAAGCCAAGCCCCCCCGGAGGAAGGCTGCAGGGCGGTGGGGATGGGGGGGAACCCGCGTCAGAGGCTGAATAGTCGCTTACACTTGGCCCAGGATCAGGCCAAAACGTCATGGATGTGTGTGTGTGTGTGTTGTGTGTGTTAGTCTGATGACGTCTGCCAGGGTCTTGTCAAGAGCTGTCAGTGCGCACTTGGTCATCAGACCAGAACATCACGGGCCGAGAGGCCGACAGCGTTCATCTGACCGCGACCCAAGAGTGTTGAAGGTCCGACGCTTTTGCATTAGCAAGCACGGCACAGCAATTGTCTGCGGCGTCGACGCCGAGAAAAGCACCGGCGCGCCATTACGTCGCGGGGGCGACCCACACATCTTCTTGGCAACGTCTTTTTCGAGTGCCCGGTCTCACGCTCCCGGAGTGAACCATCGATGGGTCTTTCGCCCCTAGACCCAGCTTTGACGAGCGATTTGCACGTCAACACCGCAACGGGCCTCCACCAGGGTTTCCCCCGGCTTCGTCCTATCCAGGCATAGTTCACCATCTCTTCGGGTCCCAACAAGTGTACTTGACCTCCGAAAAGGTGTGACGAAAAGGCGCGTCCAGTGGGAATCCCGTTATCCGTTGGCATACGCGATGCCTCCGAGTTCCACTCTTCTCTGTGCTTCCTGTGTGCCCACAACACACACACACACACACACACACACACACACACACACACACACACACAACACACACATACTAGCAAGCTAGCTTGAGCGCCGAAGGCGCGTCAAGTGGAATCCTATCCTGTCCACGAGAAGGGCGATGTATTCTTGTTTTCTCCACTCTTTTACGAGGTTGGAAAGGCTGGTTGATGCAAACAACGAACAGGCCAAAAAGGAACCGCACTGCCTTACATCTCTTGTTTGCACTCCCTCCTTCCCAGTTATTCGTGCCGTCTCTCGGCCCTTTCTTTCCTTTCTTCTTGGTTCATGTTCTGTGCCTGACGGATACGATATGATGTTTTCTTGTTTCACCGTTTTGCTGCCATTTGGGAAATCCACAGCACAGCATGGGTTGCATGTGATTGAGCAATAAACTCGGGACAGGATAAAGGATTCCACACACACACACACACACACACACACACACACACACACACACACACACACACACACACACACACACACACACACACACACACACACACACCCACACACACACACACACACACACACACACACACACACACACACACACAGAATATACTGTCAGAGTTCTGACGATGGGTGGCTGAAGGCCGCCGGACGAATCTGATTTCCAACACTGGTAGTGATACGGCAGAAGGACGGCGTGGGTTCCTCTCGAAAACGGCCGACTTTCGCGCGCGCGTGGGAGACAGGGTTCTTGCGGCACCCAAGTCGCACGGGGGGGACTCTTGAGAACAACGAGAGACCCTCGTTCGGAGTGAATCCTGACCTGGTGAGGAAAACCACTTGCATCTCCGTTTTTTTTCCCAGGGGGAAGCAGCTGGAGGATCCTTTCGTTTCTTCTGAAGAGAAGAAAGGGCAGGCTCGTGTGAATGAAAGAGGCGCGCGTTGCTTCGCCGCGTTTTCTCACGAGAGGGAGTTCTGTGTCCTGCTCTAGGGTATGTTAGAGAAGTAGAAGTGAAGGTCTGGCCCTTAAGGGTCTAGAAGTGGAAGTTTGGCCGTATTTCGTTCCCTCGGGGCTACAAGAGGAAGTGGAAATCTGACTCGCAATGCGCTGGACCCCTTGGGATCTAGAAGTGGAGCCTGGCCCTCAATGTTCTAAGTCCTCGAAGGTCTACTCGGGGGTCTAGAAGTGGAAGTGGAACCCACAGCGCGCTAGGCCCTTTCGAAGTGGAACCTGGCCCTCCATGTTCTCAGCTCTCGGAGGCCCTAAAAGTGGAAGCGGAAGTCTCGCTCTGGAGGGTTCTAAAAAAAGTTCGAAAGCCTGATCTTTTGAGAATCCCCTAAGGGTCCCGAAGTGCGCGCGGCCCAAGTTCCCGACTCCTTGGATGCTTAGCTTTTGATAGCCACTCGGCTCGCCGGCTATCTGCCAGATCTGCAAACGCAAACGCAAACGTTTGCACGTTTGCAGCCAGCACTGCCCTAGGGCTGGGCTGGTGCATACGTATGCGTATGCCTAAGCAGATTTGAAAATATGCATAGCATACGGCTGCATACGTATCATGCAGGGTCAAAACCTTGTAACAGGGGCTTAGACCCAAAAAAAAATGGCCACCCATTTTTTCTGAAAAAAGAGTGGGTTAAAAAAAAATTGGAACAAATACTGCGGTGATTTTTTGATGAAATTGAGCAAAAAAGAAATTCCGAAGCTTGTTCTTGGGGGCCGTCGGCCCCGCGGCAGCGTTTACCAAAAAGGCACAAGGTTTTGACCCTGCATGGTATGCATCTCGGATCACACGAAGGATAGTTCCCGAGTAGCGGGGCTTTTCTCGGGGGATGGACGTTTGTGTGCTATTTTTGAGAAGACAATGCACTGCGTCGCATTATCAATATCTTGTGTACGTACCCCCCCCTCCTCGTGTAATTTAGACACCTATTTTCGTAATTTTCCCAGAAATGTCCCGATTTCAAGCGCTAATGTATTTCAATTGTGGCACTGTGACACCTGTACCAAACAAAGCGAGCCCGGACACCCCATTTCACAAGTTCACGGTTGTTGGAGTTAAGCGTGCGAGAACTCGCTCTTCGTCACATCCAAACCACTGAAGACTTTCTACTTGATCCCACGAGAAAAACTCGGGGTCGCCTGGTGCTACCAGATGCAACATCTGGAAACAAGGCAAACACACCAGTGTCAGAAACTTGTATGCATCTTCCTGACACTTACCATCAAAGGGCGTTTCTTCGTATTCCCCTCCTGAACTTCGTGCAGTGTGTCAATCCAGTGGGCTCCCATTGGTACATGTCCACTAACCTAAACGCGTGTAATTGAGACACCCCGCCCTCAGGCCCAAAGTGTCTCAAATACAAGCGTTTTCTGCTGTCTCAATTACACGGGGGGGGAGGGTAGGTATCGTTTTTTTTCTTATGTCGAAAACCTGAAACCAAGCTGAGGTTGTATCTTCATCAGGATGAATAAGAAATGAGAAAAAGAAAAGGCGGGGGTTGTGGGTAAACAAGCTCGTGGGTGGTTGTTTGGAAAGAAGTACAACCTTACTTACGTACAACGCCCAACGGGGGTTTGCAACCGTGTGTGCATAACACCGCACTGGTCCCGTCTGCACCGTGTTTCGGTCTTTAAGCCACGGACACATGAGGCGGACCATCATCAGCGCAGAGTCTGAGTGTCTGCAGACAGGACAGCGGTGTGAGTCTGGTTTGTCAGGCGGCTGTTCGTAGTTTGTCACAGCCAGGACCACTAGACGACCCAAGGGGGGGGAACAGGGGTTTGTGCGGTCTGCTAAAGGGCTGCGAAAACGTTGCACCTAGTGGCTGACGATCTCGTTCCTAGCGCGCTGCTCTACTGTTCTCTTCACCGGCTTTCCCCCAGAGGTCCCGAGGCCAACAGAGGTCTTGAACGAGTCGTAAATCCACCTGTGTGTGTTGGCATGTTATGCGGTAAGTACTGTGCTACGGTAATGTCCACCCCTACCTCCTGGAACTGCCTCGAATTGCCTGCAGCTGTCTATCACAGTCTGGGGCCGCAGGACACCTCGTCCAGGTGGGTAGCGTCACCTCCCCGATGCGAGCTGATTGCCGGTTGGATGCGAGCAACTGCACCTTTGTACCACCGACACCCTCTGGGTGCTTCCAGGTTGCGCGCAATCGGGGGTTCAAAACATAATAACTGATGAAAGCCCGCACCCACGCGGCGTTGACTGTGACTGGTCTTCGAAATGCTTTGATCAAACTCACACGAATCTGAAACTGCTGCTGTCTATCACAGTCTATCCGCAGGGGGTGTGACCGGCTCAATACTGCCGTTGCCTGTTGCAGCGAGTATCCATTGCAAGTGTTTTCGAGCAAAGGTTCACTTGAGAGTCTTCGAACGAAGTCCAGTGCTGGCGACTCCTGCCCCTATATACGTTTGATAGTGAATCAATGACTCTCATCTCACTTTAAGACACGGCTGTGCCACGTCATGCTTTTGACAGACGCTAGCGTCCACAGTCGTTGGGTGGTATTGACAAGGGGCTTCATCGGTCACTCGAGTGAGCTTCGTTACTTCAACGTGGGAGGCCTGCTTGGCTGTCCTCGGATTGTGCTTCCATGTCGGGACTGGTTTGTTCTTGGACTCGATACGTGTGTGTTTTGCGTACTGAGAGCGTCGTTGGCGAGGATGCATACCATTGAAGACCCGTGAGAGTACCGATCATGAGGATGCGCACGGCGAGCCCCTTCGTGGCCAGGTTGTAGGCCCCGACGTCCGTCGCGATTTGGCTGAAACTCTTGCCGGCGTTGCTTTCTTTGCCTTTGAGGGACACGAGGTTGTCGGCGGGGTGCGACACAATGGCGCACACGACGCCGGCGATGTAACCCGACGCGAATGTTACGCCCAGCTGCGTCTGCTTGCTGTAGCTGCTCTTCGGCTCCGTGAGCACGTGCGTGTAGAACATCGACACGACGAGCTCGAAGAAGTAGAACTTCGCCATTGTGTAGGGGATCTGCCGGCTCCAAAGCGGGACTAGGCTGCCGAACGGGAACCCAGAGGTCTTGCGCTCCGCGCTCATCTTCGCCATCGCGGCCATCATTGCGGTCGGGAACGTCCCGGGCGGCGAGGTTTGGATCTTCACCTTCACCATCTCCAGCGGGCACAGCGCGACGTCCGCGATGAACTCGGCGGAGGCGGACCCGGCCAGCCACACGAGCCCCGTGTAGTCGGCGGAGATGTCCTCGCCGAGCATGTTCATGTACAGGTCCTTGAAGATCTCGTAGAACCCGAACTTGCAGAAGCCCTGCATCGAGTACCCAACCAGGCAAGGCAGCCAGCCCTTCAGCAGCCCGCGCACGCCCTCCTCCGCCAGCACGAGCCGGCCACCGGAGAACAAGCCCGTGTACTTCCGCGGATCAACCTGCATTAATTGAGAGTGCGTGCGACAACCTCACTTTTTCTGGATAGATTACGGTGGTGTGATCCACAGCAGAAAACTTAACTTCCCGTGAACGTACAAAGAACTTCCCAAATACTTCCCAAGTACACTCCACGTACCCCCAAATGGGGTACAACGGCGATTTCTGGCAATTCTTTTCATTTAGTACTTCCCGTGAACTTCCCAAGTACTTCCCGACCCACCGGATCACACCATTTCAGCAGGGATTTTTATGGAAACTTGGGTCCTGTGTATTCGTTCACCTGCGCGTGGTCATTGATTTTACCAGTAGCAGGGTGCTGCGTTGGTTGCCTCCCGGGTGGCCTTCCCCTCGGATGCCGTAGTGCGGCTGATACTTGCCGCAGTTTTTGGTGCAGAGCTGAGTTTTGGTCTAGCAAGTCGAGACACTCCAGTGGGCACAGCACTCGTGAACTCGGCGGAGGCGGACCCGGCCAGCCACACGAGCCCCGTGTAGTCGGCGGAGATGTCCTCGCCGAGCATGTTCATGTACAGGTCCTTGAAGATCTCGTAGAACCCGAACTTGCAGAAGCCCTGCATCGAGTACCCGGTGAGGCAAGGCAGCCAGCCCTTCAGCAGCCCGCGCACGCCCTCCTCCGCCAGCACGAGCCGGCCACCCCGTGTACTTGCGCGGATCAACCTGCAATAATTGAGAGTGCGGGCGGCAACCATTTTGTCACTGTATCATGCTCGTCGGCAAAGTCGTGTTTGCGATCTTCCGAGCTATCCCACCCTCTAGATGGCGCCTTTTGCGATTTCCTGAACTATCCCTCCCCCTACAATGCGTTCAATTTCCCGAGCTATCCCATTGCGATTTCCTGAGCTATCCCACCCTCTACAACAACTTCCTGAGCTATCCCACCCTCTACAACGCGCTTTTGCAACTTCCTGAGCTATCCCACCCTCAACAATGCGTTTTTTGCAATTTCCCGAGCTATCCCACCCTCTACAACGCGCTTTTGCAACTTCCTGAGCTATCCCACCCTCAACAATGCGTTTTTTGAAATTTCCTGAGCTATCCCACCCTCTAGATGGTGCCTTTTGCAATTTCCTGAGCTACCACCCTCTAGGACGCGCTTTTTGAAAATTTCCAAGCTATCCCACCCTATACAACGCGCTTTTTGCAACTTCCTGAGCTATCCCACCCTCTACAATGCATTTTTTGCGATTTCCTGAGCTATCCCACCCTCTAGGACACGCTTTTTGCAACTTTCCGAGCTATCCCACCCTCTACAACGCGCTTTTTGCAGTTTCCCGAGCTATCCCACCCTCTAGATGGCGCCTTTTGCGATTTCCTGAACTATCCCACCCCTTACAATGCGTTCAATTTCCCGAGCTCCCACCCTCCAGATGACGATTTTTGCGATTTCCTGAGCTATCCCACCCTCTAGATGGTGCCTTTTGCAATTTCCTGAGCTATCCCACCCTCTAGGACACGCTTTTTGCAATTTTCCGAGCTATCCCACCCTCTACAACGCGCTTTTTGCAACTTCTTGAGCTATCCCACCCTTACAATGCGTTCAATTTCCCGAGCTATCCCACCCTCCAGATGACGATTTTTGCGATTTCCTGAGCTATCCCACCCTCTAGATGGTGCCTTTTGCAATTTCCTGAGCTATCCCACCCTCTAGGACACGCTTTTTGCAATTTTCCGAGCTATCCCACCCTCTACAACGCGCTTTTTGCAGTTTCCCGAGCTATCCCACCCTCTACAACGCGCTTTTTGCAACTTCTTGAGCTATCCCACCCTCAACAATGCGTTTTTTGCGATTTCCTGAGCTATCCCACCCTCTAGAACGCGTTTTTTTTGTGTTTCCGACGATCCGAATGGACGTACAGATTGGTGTCTTTCGACCTTTTGGATGCTTGTGAAGTTCAGCTTAGTGCGTGCTTGTGGTGATCGGTGGGGTTCCCAAAAGAAAATGTTCCGTGTTATCGTATCTTCGAGCTAGACTTGATCTCGTGCATTAGCCAAGTGGCCCATTCTGTTGCTTTTCCGCTGGGCTCCTGATAGCGGACTCGCGCGCAAACAGACAGTATGACTGCTGTGTTGCGGGCTGCAAATTCATCCAATACTTGTCTGTACGTTACCTCACTCTGTCCAAAGATGCGCGTGAGGTTGGCTTCGGGTCCGTAGCATAGAATATGTCGTTCATCGCCAGCCGTCAGGACATGATCTGCACTTCCTCGGTGGTAGCAGCCTTCTACGGCGCACTCGTTGCGGGTTTTGAACGGCATGATGGCTCTACGGGTGAGTGCTTGGAGGAGATCCGTAGCTCCATGCAGGTTCCGCAGCGCCCGCAGGGCTTGTGCGCTGAGGCAGCGAGGTGGTACGTCGGTAGATAGTCGATTACGGACCGCGGTGTCGCGACTGTCGGTACGGTTTCTCCTCGCGAAGAGTCCGTTTTCTTCGAGTTGCACCAGGTCACCATTGTCGTCTTCGGTATCGTCTTCTTGCCACCGTTGGCACAGCCTGGCAACGTTGGCCTTGCGGTAGCACCATTCGACATTGAATGTGCTGCTTTTTTGGTAAGCGGCGTTTGCTGCGACGTCTGCCGCGTTGATGTCGGCATTGTCGCTGTGTCCCCTGGCCCACTGCACATCTGGGAGAGTGCACAGCACCATGGCGACCGGGTCCCCTTTGCGGGGGTTCCTTAACCGGGCGATGGCGCTCATGCTGTCGCTTCGCGGCTTGGCCATCGCGTGGGGCTTGACTTCCTTCAGTGCAGTCGCTAGAACCATCATCGCACACAATTCTGCTTGTGTGCTCGAGCTGATCCTCCCATGGATCTTCGCACCGTAGGCCCTGCCGTTGACGCAAATTCCGACAGCGCCTCTGCCTTCTTTTTCCAGGTAGCTCCCGTCGGTTGCTACTCTGACGACATCGCCGCTTGCTTCAGCTTCTCTGAGCGCCCTCTCGGTCCATGTTATGACGTAGGGCTTTCGCACCCTCCGCGGTGGGCGCAGCTCGAATCCGGTTGCTGGGATTCTGCCTTCCGTCAGGTCGGGGTGGGCGGCCAGGTAAGCCCTTACCTTTTGCTGTTCAGAGAAGTCCTTTATCGGTGTCATTCCGTATCCAAAGGAGCAGGCCGGATATCCTGAGATTCCATTGCTTCCATGGTGTCTTGGGATGAGTTTTGTGTAAGCGGCTTGCAACTTGGGGTGCGTCGGGTCGAAGCACTTCGAGACTGCCTGTATGGCGAGCGTTGGCAGCGCATAGCTTCTGTAGAGCTCACTCTTGCCTCGAGTGGAGCAGTAGTACGACTGCGAGATCATTGCACAGACTCTGCTGAAGCGTTCGACTCTTTTCCGATTACGTGCACAGGATGCGTGGTCGTTGTCTCCGTGTAGGCATCCCCCGAGAAGTCTAGTGGACAGCCGCGTCGTCACCGTGCCAAGACCGGGAATCGGTATCTTGCTGACCCTCGAAGCGACCACCACTAGCTTTCTTCGGGCCAACTTAAAGCCCCTGCTTGTCATCCAGTCGTTGAGCACCTGTACTTGAACCGGGACCGATTTGACCGCTGCGAGAGATGTAAGGTCGTCAACGTAGGCTTTGCACTGTGTGAGGTCTGGCGGGTCCGCTGTGTAATACAGGTAGAGTATCACGCTCAGTGGGGAACCCTGCAGCAGTCCTCTCCTCAGCGCCATAGGCGGGGTAAAACCTTCGTTAGTGGTCAGCGTATACCACTGCGACTCTAACACTGCCTCGATCGATCTCGCCCACTCGTCTCCGAAGTCGTTGCGTATTTTTTCCAGTAGCTTGTCGTGTGGTACTGTGTCGTAGGCTGCTTCGATGTCAGCGATGACAACTGCTGGGTCCTCTTCGTCGCCGCCGTCCATCCATTCTTGCGCCCGCTGGAGGATCTCGAGGGTGGCATGCTGCCGCTGGCATCCGTATTGGAAGTCTTTGGCTTTAATCCGCTCAATGCAGAGGTCTCGGATCTTGAGGTAGACGCAGACGTGGAGGAATTTTAGCATCAGTGGCATGATGGCAATTGGTCGGTAGGCGTTCGGGGAGGTTTTTGGGATGCCGGGTTTCGAGATGAGAAAAATCCATGACAGCGCATGTTCGTGCGGGATTCCGGCTTCCAGCCACTCGTTAAAAGTGTCAGCTACAGTCGTAATTTCTTTTGGGCGGAGTGTGGATAAGAACGTTGCCGACAGGTCGGTCGTCCTAGCCTTCTTCTTCACGAATGGAATCGCTGTCTCTACGTCTTCCGGCGACAGTTTGTGGTGTCTCTCGGTCTCCTCTTTTTTTTCCATCGGTCTAGGGGCTCGCGTTGCTACCGCGTCGTATCTGCTCTGGAACCGGTCAACTACGGCGGCGACATTCAGGACTCTCGGGGGCTCGTACGGTCGTCGTTGTTGGAGGGCGTGGTTGCTGGTTTCGCCCCTGGTGGCGTAGGCGATTCGTTTCCGAATGTCGCTGACCTGGCGGTTCATCTCCTTCTTGTCGGCTTCGTCGGTGGCATTGCGTCGCTTCAACATCCTCTTTTTTTTTTTTTTTTTTTTTGCGATTTCCCGAGCTATCCCACCTCCCAGATGACGATTTTTGCGATTTCCTGAGCTATCCCACCCTCTACAACGCGCTAATAACAACCCACCCTCTAGATGGCGCGTTTTGCAGTTTCCTGAGCTATCCCACCTTCCTCACCGCATTAGTTGCAACCTCTTGAGACCACCATAAGTGTATTTTTGGATGGTAAAAGAGGTCGCCAAACTGCACGAGCGTGTCCAAAATATGGCATTCCACCCTGAAAAAATGATGTTTTCGGGAGGAAGGTGTGGGTTTTTAGCTCAAAACCCATGATTGCGAAAATCTCGAAAAAATGGTATCTGGGCAAAAAAAACGCTGAGTGCATTTCCCCAGTGCATTTCCCCAGTAAACCGTCCATGAAAGTACGTCCTGAGGGTACACGGGTTTGGCATCGTTCCAGCTGTCTTTGGAGCAAACTGCTTCTATGCCGTTTAACACCACCTCTGTCCTCCGTCTAGCTGCAAAACGTGGACAATCTTTCCCCCCTTCAATGGTGCTTGATGCTAGCATCAAGGGGGAAGGATTTCGGCACTATCTCAAACCATACCTGCATGTTGCACTTCACAACGTCAAGCGGGGTCACGGCCATGTGGGTTAACCCGCACGAGAGGACGCCACCGAGCTGGCACTTCATGTAGTAACTCCTGTCGTGGGGAGCTGCCGGATTGAGGTACCGGGCATCCCACTTGCCTTCGGGAAAGGTGCCGAGAACCTTCATGATGTCCCCCTCTTTTCGCCTCCCTTTGTGTTACCGTCGATCCTATTTTTTTAGAGTGAAAGTCCGCTTGAAACTCTGCGGGTTTAAAGTCTCCGAGTTACCTTTGGCAATAAGGGAAGATATCCTTTGTGTTCTGCGTGTTCTCAAGGGTGGTGGTTACACGAGGTGATCCTTCCGTCCTCCTGGAGCTCTAGAGCTTCCAGGAGGGGAGGACCCCCTTTCCTATATTGGGCACGACCCCTTTTCTCGAACTGGGGGGGTCGGCGACGCGCACGCGACAACCTCCCCCCTCCCCCCCTACAGTTGCCTGCAGGGAGAGAGGAGAGGGGAGAGAGAAGAGAGCAGAACGCGAGAGTCACCTGGCAACAACTCGCCCACCTGATACCCTTGCTCCTGAGCGCAACACCTCCATCTCCAATCTTCTCCGCGCCGGGAAGCTCCCGCACCGGCCCAGAGCTCAACAAGGGCCAGGAACAGGAACTTTGACGCGAAAAAAAATGGCGAGGGGGTATTTTAGCGGGCGAGGAGTCACCTCGCGACGAATTCTCAAAGCTTGGCTCTCGACCCTGATCTCTGGAACCAGCCTCCCTCCCCGGGCCCCAATCCCTCTCCTGTGTCATCATCCCGAGTGCTCAAGCCGAAGCGAACATCTCAGGGAATCATACGAACGTGGAGAGAGAAAGAGGCGGGTTTGGTAAGGTGCGGCCAAAGATCAAGGGAGATTCCCCTGGAGATTCCGTCGCCAACGATTCTCAAATGCTAGTCTCTCTCTCATCTCTGGCGGGACACCCATACCCCTGAACCGAACTGAATCGTATCCTGGGCTGTCATCATCGCGAGAGTTCAGGCGGCAAACTTTTCGAGAATCACACGACGACCCAGGCATCAGATCCTAGCACGGATGTGCGGCCAGAGAAGAAAAAGCGATTTGCATTTCGAATCGTTTTTCAAATTTGCCTTAAACCACCTGGTCCAGACGAAAATATCGGGGAGTATCGGGGAAATTCGGGGAGTTTCGGGGTATTTCCTTTGTGGCGACCACTTTCCCTGCAGCCGGCCTTGGCGAAGGTGGGGAGGGGGCTACGCTATTATGGCCCTACCTTGCGCAAAGCGGTTCCGTGTTTGGCTATGCCCCGAAGACGAAGATGGAGGCTGAGAAGGAAGGCCAGACTGTGAGGTACAGATTAACTCGGTTTGACACAGGTAGCGACAGGATCCGCGGCAAGGAGAGCAGGAACCGTTCCACCAGAGGTCGTGCGGGTACAGAGACGATGCTCGTGCTCGAGTCGCAGCTGGGACGAACAGGCACGCCTTCAATGATGAGGTCTGGGGTATGGACGTATTTTCCACGTGGGGAGGAAAGGATTGGACGTGCTGGTGGGACGCCTTCGAAGACGGCACCTCCGGCAAGATGGGGCAGAAGAGGGTAAATTTAGTGGGCGGCGGAAACCCAGCGCATGGAGGTAGGCGTGCCCAGGCCACCACCACGGATGCCTGCAGCACGATATGCCGATGTGCGGAGTCGGCGGCGAAGAGACAGAAGCGCGGGCCTTCGCCCCCGGGGACGCCCGAAGCGACACCGAAGTCGAGACGCAAGCTGCGACCATCGGCCCAAAGCGCCACAAGGGAAGCGGCGGATGCCGGCGCCAACACCGCCATCGAGAACGCCGCAGAAGGCGACGACACTAGGACGGCCGCTGGCAACGAAGCGGCGGCGTAAGGACTCGCCATCAGAAGACAGAGACGTGCACTCCGCGGCGGGCAGAGGTGCAAGATAAAGTGCCAGTGACGAAGAGGTAGCACGAAGAGGTCACGAAAGAGAGCAGATGCAGATTATCGCCGCAGGCTCTTTGCATGCTAACCCTAACCACCAGGACCAGGGGCAGTTACGGTCGAAGACGGCAATTCGGGCGAGGAGTAAGGTTGATAACCAAAATGAGAGGCACGATGGCCATCCTGAAAGCAGGGTTGCAGGATGATGCTTGGCCGAGGATAAGGTTGCTATGGCGACTGGGACAGAGAGATAACGCAAGATAGAGAGTCCTCCGTATGGGGCGGTCACGCCTTCGCAGTCCCATGGCCTCCACCCACCTGCATACGGTCGTCGACTGACCTTTCCCGGGACGAGCTGGAATGCGGGTACCATCTTTCCGGAGATTTCCGGTTCCTCCCGTACTCTACAACTCCCCACATAAGTGAACGTGGACTCCGAAGTGGACACTCCTTTCAACCGGGTGCACGAATTCAAAATTCCGGGACGGGTTGACCCACTGTTTCCGATGCGGCTTCCAATCATTGAAGGCTAAACTCGGGTGCAGGAGCGGTGCTCGTCGTTCGGGACCAGATGGGGGACGACTGGGTCTGCCCGGTTTACACGTGACTGCTGCAGCGTGCGCGAATACTTCTTGCCCAAACCAAAACCCAAGAGGGAATTGGAGAGTTTGACATAAGAATGGCAAACTCGTGGTACTGAAGAGTCAGATGATGGTTGAACCTGCGCTCATGCACAAGACGCGTCCTGTTCCACTCCTCACTGTGTTCAAGGACTCAAGCAGGCCCTGCAGGTTTTCCAGCAACTGCTGGTTCGCCTTGAGGCCCTCCGAATCCGCAGGCTGCAGGGTATGCCTCAACAACTGCCTAGGAGTCCAAGCTACAGTTGGTAGATGCATCCGAGTTCTCTCGCACGTTCTTAAGAAACGCCTTGCGAGCTGTCGAGGTGGCCAAGGAAGAGGATCGGAGGAGGAACACGGACGGCTCAAGAGAGCCGCGTCCGGGCACACTAGCACACCTCACCCCATCCACCCACCCGTCTACCCAACTACCCAACTACCCACCTGTTCATCCATCCACCGACCTGCCCACCCCCATCCACCCATCTGTCCACTCAACTACCAACCTGTACACCTGCCCACGCACCGGCAGCCCCACTTTTTCCCATAAAAATCGGGCTGAGTATCGGGGAGTTTTGGGGAGTTTTGAGAAAGTGTCGGGGAGTTTCGGGGAACTTACCAGGAGCCCGGACCAGGTGGTTAAATATGATGATTCAACCATTCATTCCATTCCATTCAAATTGACCAACCTCGAGAGACACTGGGTGGATTCATCCCTTTTTTCCAAATTCACATCCGGGTTTCTCCTGATCCAACCCCACTCTTTCGAGTGGAGCCGAACCAGGAGATAACCGAGGGACCGGCCATAAGGCTCAAACCCTCGGAACAACAAGACTCCTCAGTGCGTTACGCCCGCCGGTCCATTCGGACTCGTGTAGACCCGGTTGGAGACACGGGATCTGGATGTGAATTTGGAAGTTGTCGTTCGCCGAAGCTAGTCGTGGCCCGATAAATCCGATGTGCCCTGAGTGAGGAGAATCTCGGTCATCAGGACGGATCTGGCGGGTGAACAGCCTCCACTTTATCGCGAGCGCGCCACCAGAGAATGCCTGCGTTCGGCGGTATACAGATCAACTGGCTACCGATTCCCGAATCAAGTAATCATCGGCGTGACGTACATTCTAGCCCGGCGCAAGGATAACCCCAAGCTTTGAGGCCGATAGCCCCGGAACGAATGTTTCGCTTTACCTGCATTGTCCCCCTCCAGCCAGGCGTACCGTTGGATACAAAGAACACGCTGGCAGGGAAAGACAAAATATTGCTGGGGGTGCAGCCCACACGACCCCCCCTAAAATACCCCCTCAGAAG
The DNA here is from genome assembly GCA_030068145.1 of Diplonema papillatum. Taxonomy (NCBI): domain Eukaryota; phylum Euglenozoa; class Diplonemea; order Diplonemida; family Diplonemidae; genus Diplonema; species Diplonema papillatum. The sequence continues at coordinate 223,393 of JAPJBO010000041.1, read as the reverse complement.
GACCTTCCGGTGCGGCAACGAGGTGCAGGAAAAAAAGGGTTGGCAGTGACCTACCTCTGTTGTTGATCATTGGCGGTTTCGCCCATTTTCCACGGACCTTACTTACCGTAGGCCCTCCTCAGTGTGATGCCGATAGGTGACTGCCTGTCTTCTTGGTACCGTATGACCGTCTCTTTTCGTGTACTTTTGGTGCTGCTTATGGTTTGCGCAGGTAGAGTATCCTGTAATTATATCGCACTGCAATACGGGCGGGGTGCTACAATTGTTGTGCAGCGGGAGAGGACTTTTTCGGTCGAGAAGAGTTCCTTCAGCGCAGTATGCTGTGCGCTACACTAGCTCGCGAAGAAATCGTGAATACTATTTCCCGCCGCTATCTATACGGGAAGGGAGGTTGAATGGACGTGCGGCATCCTGCGAACTGAGCACCCTGCACAATGCCTTCCGCGCGAGCATCAGCATCAAAGTTTTGTACGAGAAATGAAACAGGACTCCAACCCCATTTCTATCTTCTTGTGTTGCGCAAGCCTTGTTCTTCGTCCTTCATCTCTCTCGAGTTTCGCTGAACGCAGATCAATCCAAAGTTGGAACCGATTAGTGGATCCTTCGGGGTCGGGATAGTTAGCCCTGTTCCGATTGTATATCGGAAGCCAAGGCAGGTGGGTTTGATGCGAAGAAAAGGATGATCGAACTGGAAGCCGTCGGCCTCAACTCGGTCTCTCACATGCGGAAGCAGAGAGAGATCACGAGGAAGTGCAAGAGACGGAAGAAGAAACTTTTTTGTTGAACGCTTCTCCCGCCACTAATACCAGATTTACCTGTGGTTCGTGTGAGCTACAGCACATTTACCTCCTTTGATCTATCGCAACTGGCAGTCTCCTCAAGCATTTCCTACAAAGCAGGTGCTTATACAACAAAAAAAAGAAGGTGCTGCTTGTGTGTGCTTGGTTGATCGACTTCCCGCTTTTTCCTGTTGTTTGCCCTCCTTCTTTTGCAGGCATGGAATTCTGAGCAACCATCAAGACACGCTTCTCCCTTACACAAGACATGGAAGATTGTTCCTAACGATGTTACCAAAAATACACGAGGGGCTGCCTTGTGCTTATTTCGACGGAGGCTAGATGAAGAAACAGGGTCTATCTTCGTTGAATGCTTACGCCGGGCACTAAACCCGGATTTACCTGTGTTTCATGGGCTACAGCACCTCCTTTGGAAAAGAAATGCGAAAAAGGGGTTCGATAAGATTTTGCATGGCAACCTCCTCAAGGATTTCCTACAAAGCAGGTGCTTGCGCGAGTGCAGCGTCGAGCAAGTGAGCAGTGCTCCCGCCTTTTACCCGCGCTGACACTCACCACCCCGGAACACGGGATACGATGCTGTGAGCAGTTGTGGTGTCGGTTGCACTGTTGGATGGATCAACCGTCTTTGTCTACGTGACATACTCACCAGACCGAAACACAGGTGCTGTGAGTTGTGGTGTCGGTTGCACTCTGTCGCACTGTTGGATGGATCAACTACGTGACATACTCACCACCCCAAAACACGGGATACGATGCTGTGAGCAGTTGTGGTGTCGGTCGCACTGTTGGATGGATCAACCGTCTTTGTCTACGTCACATACTCACCACACCGAAAAACAGGCGCTGTGAGTTGTGGAGTCGGTTGCACTGCTGGATGGATCAACCGTCTTTGTTAGCGTGACATACTCACCACCCTGAAACACAGGATGCGATGCTGTGAGCAGTTGTGGTTGGATGGACCAACCGTCTTTGTCTACGTGAGACACTTACCACCCCGAAACGCGGGATACGATGCTGCGAGAAGTTGTGCGTTATCGGTCGCACCGCGGTCAAGCGGCGACGGAGTCTTCCTTATTGTCGCTCCTCTGCCTGCGGACCTGCAGCGTGAACGGGGTGAAGCCGTCGTAGAAGGCGTCGCTCCTGGCGGAAGCTCCCGCTTTGCCGAGCGGCGAGGACTGGCGGTGGGCCCTCTCCGCGAAGACCCGGTGCCAGTCGTCGCTGCGCCGGCCGCACTGCTCCTTCATGGCTCGCCTCCGCCGCTTCTTTACGAAGGCGCCCCCCAGGTCGCCCCTGGTGCGGACGACCTCCAGCATCGACGGTAGCTGGTCGAGCCAAGTGGCCTCGTCGAACGGGAGCTCGAACGTGTGCGACAGCGACCGCGTAGATGCGTGCAGGGCAACCATCGTGTCCCGCGGCACCGCCACGTACCCTTCGCAGCTGTGGTGGTTGTTCGGTCGCATACAATCGAAGATCTACTTTTGAGAAGATTCACACTATTCCGGCGAGGCCTGGAGCACCATCGTTGCAGCTTATTGACGGTAGTGTAGTGGACTACCGTGGCTGTAACGGTGGCTGCTAGAGAGGGAGAAAACAATAAAACTACAAAGTGGGTCTTTTTTTGTTGAACGCTTACGCCCGCCACTAAACCCAGATTTACCTGTGTTTCGTGTGGGCTACATCACATGTACCTCCTTTGATCTTTCGCAACTGGCAGTCTCCTCAATCATTTCCTACAGAGCAGGTGCTTATACAAAATACATATAAGAGCCCGTCGCTCGCACAACCGCGGCTGACACAAAACTGATGATGATGGTGATGGGAAGAGAGAGCTGTTTCCGTTGAACGCAGTGCTTGATCGTCTTTACGTAAAGCTGGATGGAAGCCAGTAAAAACGCCACGTTAGCGGCGACGCTCTCATTTCCTCCAACAGTTCATGTTTGGTAGAGAAACAACGTGTCATCACCGGCGGACACAATTGGCCTAACACACTGTCGTTGCGAGGAAACTACGTGTTATCACCCCTTGTTTGCTTGATGATTTGCTTGGGTTATACTACTTCATTTTGTATCCTCCGTCCTTTGTATCGCGCAGTAGCGAGACCGAAACAGCTAACGGGTTCGAGGAGTATAGACGTACCCTGTTTGGGTTAGAATGCAAACAATCTGAGGAAATACATCGTTTGGGTTAGAATGCAAACAATCTGGGGAAATAACACATCGTTTGGGTTAGAACTGGCAGCCTCCTCAGGTATTTCCTACGAAGCAGGTGTGTATACAAGAATGCTCGAGGGACTGCCTTGTGCCTATTTCGAAGGAGGCTACAGGAGGAGAAAACAATACAACTCCAAAGTGGGTCTTTTTCGTTGAACGGTTACGCCCGCCGCTATACCTGCACATTTCCCTCCTTCTTTGAGATTGGAATATTGTTGCGATAGTGGGGAGTCATCGGCATGCCGATGAGTACCACACTGCGCTCCTTTGAGACTTCGCAACTGGCAGTCTCCTCAAGTATTTCCTACAAAGCAGGGGCAAATAAGAGCTCGTCACTAGCACAACCGCGGCTGATACAAAACTAATGATGATGATGAAGATGGGAAGAGAGAGCTGTTTTCGTTGAACGCAGTGCCTGATCGTTTTTTACGTAAAGCTGGATTCAGGACGCAAGTGAAAACGCCACGGTTTGCGGCGACGAGCTTCTCATTTCCTCCAACATTTCTTGTTTGGTAAAAAAAGAAATACCTGGGAATCGCTTCTTCTATGATGGCGTCGGTGCTCTTCTTGAACTCGGAAAAAAGCTTCTTCAGCGAGCACTGCTCGCGTCGAGCCCTGGTGAGCTGGGTATACCGCATCGGCAGTTGCTTCCGGCAATTTTGAAGCTCCGATCGCCGGTTCCCGCCCGCGTCGCCGGATGGCGGGTCGCAGCAGCAGTCGTCCGCCGGGCGGGCGGCCGGGGTAACCGGCACCCTCTGCTGCGGGGCCGGCTTGCGGGACAGCCTGTCCAGCGCAGCGCGGGCCCTCGGGTCGACTTCCAGCGGAGGCGGGTGGATCTGCTTCTTCTTCGGGACCAGCTCAGGGAGAGAGCACGACTCGGCGGCGACCTTCGGCCGCATCGCCCCCCCTAGCAAGCGATTAGAGAGCCAGCGCGCCCTTTTTCCCCGCCCGATGCTGGCACCTTACGCGTTCTTTTTGTTTTGAGGGGTTTTGCTCTTTTCCAGATTGCTTACTACTGGGACTAGCTCTAATATTTCGAAGACCCTCACGAGGATCCCCCAGTTTGCGGATGAGAGTGTACGTAATACGAAATATAACATAAATCAGAGCGGCTGAAATAGTTTCGCAAGCATCCGAACTTGGTGAGCTGGGTGTACCGGTGCATCGGCAGCTGCTTCCGGTAGTTCTGAAGCTCCGAACGCCGGCGCGTCGCCGGATGGCGGGTCGCAGCAGCAGCCGTCCGCCGGGCGGGCGGCCGGGGTAACCGGCACCCTCTGCTGCGGGGCCGGCTTGCGGGACAGCCTGTGAAACGCGGCGCGGGCCCTCGGGTCGACTTCCAGCGGAGGCGGGTGGATCTGCTTCTTCTTCGGGACCAGCTCAGGAAGAGAGCACGACTCGGCGGCGACCTTCGGCCGCATCGCCCCCCCTAGCAAGCGATTAGAGAGCCAGCGCGCCCTTATCCCGCCCGATGCTGGCACCTTACGTGTTAACTTTTGTTTTGAGGGGTTTTGCTCTTTTCCAGATTGCTTACTGCTGAGACTAGCTCTAATTTTTCGAAGAAGCCCCTCACGAGGATCCCCCAGTTTGTGGATGAGAGTGTACGTAATATAACATAAATCAGAGCGGCTACAATAGTTTCGCAAGCATCCGAACTTGGTGAGCTGCTTCCGGTAGTTCTGAAGCTCCGAACGCCGGCGCGTCGCCGGATGGTGGGTCACAGCAGCAGCCGTCCGCCGGGCGGGCGGCCGGGGTAACCGGCACCCTCTGCTGCGGGGCCGGCTTGCGGGACAGCCTGTGAAACGCGGCGCGGGCCCTCGGGTCGACTTCCAGCGGAGGCGGGTGGATCTGCTTCTTCTTCGGGACCAGCTCAGGGAGAGAGCACGACTCGGCGGCGACCTTCGGCCGCATCGCCCCCCCTAGCAAGCGATTAGAGAGCCAGCGCGCCCTTTTTCCCCGCCCGACGCTGGCACCTTACGCGTTCTTTTTGTTTTGAGGGGTTTTGCTCTTTTCCAGATTGCTTACTACTAGGACTAGCTCTAACTTTTCGAAGACGCTCCGTTCTCCTTGACGTTTCGATTCCTCACGAGGATCCTCACGAGGCGCGCCCAAGACCCGTGCATGGCTACCGTAGCACCCTCCATGTTTGCACCTTCCTCGGATGCTACGGTCGGGAAGGGGCTTCAGTGTAGTTGGGAAAACACGTTCGGCCTTCCCCGCGGTCTGCGTGTGGGGTTGCCACCGCGGGCAACTGCCGCAGCAGCCGCAGTTACGTCCTCCGCCCTTAGCTCACTTTCGGGAGGTGTCGCTGCTCACCTACCAGTGTGTTCCTGGTTGCTGCCCCGACTGCGGATGACAGTATGATGTCCCGCCCTAGTCGTGGCCCGATAAATCCGATGTGCCCTGAGTAACTCACGCATTCCTCTAGACTGGGTTCTGGCATAGAGGCGTTCAGCCATAATCCATCCAGTGGTAGCATCACGGCACTGTCCGATCGAACAACCGTAGATACCAGGGACTAGAAACGGGAGTTCCTCTCGTACTACCCCGTATTGCTGTCGGAATGCGCTGGCCCGATGGGCTCTCTCTCCATTAGTAGGGTAAAACCAACCTGTCTCACGAACCCGTGAGGCGACGTATTGCTACGAATGGCTGCGCGGGAATAGTTGAGTTGCAGCTCTTGACAAAAATAGATGGAAAAAAGAAGGTGTTTTTATTCTTCGCTTTTTCTCACGAACGGGGGGGGTCGGTCCTGCTTTTGGCTTTGTAGGTTCTCCCGACTCCCCTATTCGTGGTCAGCACAAACTCAAGAGGTCTAGTCAACTATTCCCTGCAGTATTGGCATACTTTCAAAAATACTCGAGGGACTTTGTTGAACGCTTACGCCCGCCACTAAACCCAGGGTTACCTGTGTTTCGTGTGGGCTACAGCACATTTACCTCCTTTGATCTATCGCAACTGGCAGTCTCCTCAAGCATTTCCTACAAAGCAGGTGCTTATACAACAAAAAAAAACGAGAGGAGGACAAGAAAAACGGATCAATTGCTCTCCTTTCCCCCTCCGCGGTACTTGCCCCGTCGCTGTTGCGCAGCGGTCTCGATATCTTCACGTTTTGCGCCAGAGTAAACGAACCAGCGGCCTCACGCCGCCGCCCTTGCTTGTGGTGAGAACTTCGTTTTTACGTTTTTGGACCGGCCCGTAGCATCATGCACGCGGCGGACTTCGGGAGTGACTGCGGGAGGGAAAAAGTGCGGCTCCCGCATTTCTTAGGCAAAATACAAGGAAAATGACATCAATTGCGGAAGTGGGACTCCCGCAATGCGGGAGTGGCCCCGATCGCACAAACGACCGCACAACCACTCCCCCATCCGGTGGGGGAGCCCGCCGTGTGGTAGCGGCCGCCGTGTCGATTTGCCCCCCCCTCCTTCCCGTGTGTATGCACAGACACGGTCCGTCACCGTGTTTCTCCTCAAGCGGTTAGTTCTGGGCGGCAGCTGGATTCTCCGGTGACTTGGTTTGCTGGTCCGGGAAGCACAGAGGTGGTTGCTAGATGGGTGGTCTCCGTGCCTCCCGACTCCGTATTAATACTGCAAAAGGGTGTTTCGATCTTGTTGTCCGACAGCTTCTTTTCTTTGCTTTTCCCCCGTATCAGGGAAAGCCTGCTACACGGGAGGGAGCCAAGCTTCACGTGTTCGGCGGTACTGCAGAGCCACGAGGCTACGGGTCAAGTGGCTACCGATTTCCCAAACTAAAGCATCAAGGCTTGGCGCACCTTGGGCTTGGCGCTCGCGCTGAACACAAGCTCGTCGAGACGGTCAGCCGCAGGGCAGAGCGGACGGGGTTGTGGCACTGAGCTGCCTCCGACTCAAGCTTTGCAAGCTGTGGTTGACCGTCACGTTCCTGGACCAGGAGCGGCCTTTTTCTTTTCTTCTTCTTTCTTCCCCCGGATAGAAATCAGGGCACTAGCTTCGTCCCCGGCCCATTTTTCGGCTTTTTGCGTCCTCACTCAGGAGTGGGCTCAACACAGCCGCGACGCGTCACGACAAAAATGCTGGGCTCTGAGAGGCCCTCGGATTCCACACTGGCCACCTCTGCCGGGGTTTGGGTGGTGGAGTGCCATTTTTTTTTAGTACTGCGGGTCAGTGCTCCCGCTAACCTCACTTTTGGTGAGGAATTCAAAGAAATGCTTTTGGGCTCTTTTTTTTTTTTTGCGCTCCAGCCCCTGTGGCAGCCCCAGACTTCTGCCCGCCAGCCCATCATGCCCAGCAGAGAGTAGACTGTGATGCAGTGCTTTGGCTACACGAGGGAAATAGGTGAGGAATTCCTCATGAGGAATTCCTCACCCTCTTTTTTCGAGCCTCTTTTTTTTTTGAGGAATTCCTCGCACTTTTTCGTTAGCGGGAGCACTGCTGCGGGTTGCCATTCAATGTGTTGTACAGGCTGAAAAGACGGCGTGTTGATCAGAATCCCTTACCTGAGTATACACGTGTGACCGTTCATAAATGGGTTCTCTTAGAGCAAGAAAGGGCTATGTGGTTACGGGTTGTATTTTTAGTGCACGCTTTCGTTATGGGTTATGGCTAGCCATGTCCGGGACTGTTTGTGACCGACACCTTTTTCTTTGCGTTTCTACTCGCGCCGCGTTTCTGTCATAATACTTCGGGGGGTGCTCGCTCTCAGGTCCGACAGTCTCTCTTTTTTGCTTTTCTCCCGGATAGTATTGGATACTCGCGCCTGGTTTTCTGTTGAAGGGAAAAAAAAACATTGTTGGAATGGTTTCTGCTCAACCTGTTTCGGTCCTCAAAGACACATTGGGCGAAACCACCGTCAGCGCGGAGCCTGAGTGTCTGCAGACAGGACAGCGGTGTGTCGTCTGGTTGGCGGGCAGGTAGGGGGGATAGGCAGAACACCACCCTCTCTACCAATACCAACGATGAGCCTGCTTGCGACTGCTATTGCGCCGTCAATGTTCCCCATTGAGTATTCGTTGTCACAACCAAGAGTGTGCACTCGTCCACGCCGTCAATCTTGCACCTGACTGAACAAGCATGCATTTTCATAACATTTCGGTAGCACCCCCCAGCCAGTTCGCAGTCAAGGGTCGCTTCCTTGTGCTGTGGGAGTGCCTGCAGCCTGACGGGCGATGCGCGTCTGTAGCCGGTAAAGGTTCCACGCGTGTGGCGTTGTGTGCTGGGTCCCCGACTACTTCGACTGCGCCTTCTTCTTTTCTCGCCTATTCCGAGCACCCTGTGAGCGTGGGAGTTGAAGACTTGGCTAGACGACGCCAAAAACAGGGCTCACGCAGCTCTTTTGCCTTGGAGCTGAATACCTACTGAAGGTCAGTACGTAGGGTCAGGCAAAAAAGAAATAGAGCATAGGGGGCTCACCTGCCAGTGTTACATGTTTTGCCTCTGCCTCCTCTCCGGCCTCAACCCTCCAGTGTCGCGGTGGTAAGCAACAGCAGGATCTGCCGACCGGAATCCCCGGTACTGTGTTTGATTCCCCAGATGAATCTGGAGAAAAGATAGTACGTGCTGATAACGTACTGATTTACACGTACTGATCCAGCATGTCACATGCTGCATGTGTACAAAAAATTAGTATGGCGCTTCCGTTTGTTTGTGCGCACTAGCGGTTTTTCACCTGATTTGGTGAGTTGCTTTTAGTACGCTGCCAACTACTTATTTTTAGTACCAACAATGCATTGTTAACACAAAAAAAAAACTACGAAAATTAACGTGCTGAATCAGTACATTCAGCATGCTGAACGTAAGGCCTGGCCAAAAAGGAAAACCCTTTCACGCGAAAGGGAGGGTTGGGTATTTTTAGCGTTTATTGTGGTTTAGAGGTTCGGTGTTTTAGGGGAACGACCAACTGACAATCTCGCGGGATGGTAGGCACGCAAGAGCGTTAGCGTTAGCGGTTGCGTGTCCCTGGCGGAGGCGCGGAGGTGTGCCTGCACTTGGCGGCCTTTTGCCAGTGTTTTAGTTTCTGGCCAAATTTTCGCCTTTTTTGGGCCAGATTTCCGCCTTTTTTTTTGCCAAGTTTTCGGGGGTTTGGGTCTTCGTGTACCAGAGAGATTTTTGGTGTCTAATAATATCTAATGTCTAACAAAATGCAATTTGTCAAGAACAAAACCCTGACCGAGCTGACCGAATCCGGAAATTTCCTGGATAATACCCTGCTGGCGCTTATATAAAAAATACTCGAGGGGCTGTGCTTCCTTCGAAGGAGGCTAGAGGGGGAGAAACAATACAACTACAAAGTGGGTCTTTTTTTGTTGAACGCTTACGCCCGCCACGGAACCCAGATTCACCTGTGTTTCGTGTGGGCTACAGCACATGTACCTCCTTTGATAATTTTGCATCTGGTAGCCTCCTCAAACTATATTTCCTACAAAGCAGGTGCTTATACAAAAATACTCGACGTAGCTGCTTCGACTCCGAATGGAAGGGGGGAAATATAGTGGCAAGGGGCGAATACAATACAAACACAATCCGATTTGTTCTTCGCTTACACCACCGTGTGTTGTTTTCTCACTCAGGACTTTTTTCTGTTGTGTTTGTGTGATTTGTCGTGTGGGGGTCGACCCGCATGACCTCACGTCCGTTCAACACGTGGTTCGGTAGTTACAGCACTTGGGGGGCCCTTCTGTTCTGTGTCGGGCAGCATCGTCGAGCCTTTCCTTTTAAGCTGGCGCTTATGTAAAATACTCGAGGCTGTGCTCATTGAAAGAGGCTAGAGGGGGAGAAAACAATACAACTACAAAGTGGGTCTTTTTGTTGAACGCTCACGCCCGCCACTAACCCCAGATTTACCTGTGTTTCGTGTGGGCTACAGCACATTTACGTCCTTTGATCTATCGCAACTGGCAGTCTCCTCAAGCATTTCCTACGAAGCAGGTGCTTATACAAAAGAAAACGGGGTGCGGGTGTGTGAGCCCGTTTGCACACCATTCGGATGGCGGACATCGACGAGCCGAGCGTCGACTTGAAGGGGACGGCGTTGGACTGCGGCGCGACGGGAATCTGCTGGACGACCTGCTTCTGCGGCGCCACGGGTACCTGCGGCGGCAGGCAAGCGTCGGGGTCGTGGTGCGCCGGCGGCGGCGGCGCGCGGCTCTCTGGCGTCGCCAGCTCGCCTTTCGACGGCGACCGGCGGCCGAGGCCTGCGTGGGACGGCCGCGTGCCCATGTCTGGCACGTCGAGCGCCTCGGCGACGTTGTTCGGCAGCTTGAGCTCGCCCTGCGGGGGTGCGTTGTCGGGGCTTAACTTTTTTTAGCCACATGGCCTTGAGCCGGTCCATCCCCTCTTGATAAACCGTGATAGACCGAGGAATACTGCACCGGGCAATTCGATGCAGCTCTAGGGACTAGGGATGGACCTGATAGACCGTGGTGGACCGTGATTCACTGTGATAAACAGCGGCAGGCACTTCAATGCAGTTTCAAGAGATAGGGACGGACCGGCAATGTGTGAGGAACCTGAACCGCCCAAGTAGGACCCTCTGATCATCATCATTTGCCACTTTGCCACCTGAAACCACATCCAGGATTTGGGCGCAGGGTAGTGCGGTCAACGACTGCAAACTTTGAATAACTTCGGGAGTTTGCAGTGTGTGGCTTACATGACTTCAGGTGCTTGAAAGGTAACTCTAGCTCGAAATGTGTGCTTTACGTAACCTCCTGGGGACGTGCCTGGAATAACTTCGAGTGGTTGCAATGAATGCTTAACATAACTTTGAGCATGAGATGAGAAATGTGTACTTTAAATAACTTCGGGAGCTCGAAATGTGTGCTTCGAACAATAATAATTTTGTGTGCTTGAAATATTCACGAGGGAGAGAAGTCCTGTACTGCAGTATGCTGTTGGTCGATGAATCTTCTGAGACGTCAATCAACATGCGCAAGCAGGCCTTACGTTCAGCATGCTGAACGTACTGATTCCAGCACGTTAATTTTCTTTGTTTCTTTTTGTACACATGCTGAAATCAGTACGTTATCAGCACGTACTATCTTTTCTGCAGATTCATCTGGGGAATCAACCGCAGTAACAACAGATCCTGCTGTTGCTTACCACCGGCGACACTGGAGGGTTGAGGCCGGAGAGGAGGCGGAGGCAAAGACATGCAACACTGGCAGGTGAGCCCCCTATGCTCTATTTATTTTTTTGCCTGACCCTACGTCAGGGGTCTTTAAAAGTTTGGGGGTTGGGGCGGAAAACCCGGTGTCAGCCAAAAACCCGGTGTGAGGTCAAATTTTTCCAACACTTGGGCAGCAGGGATGCCTTGGGACGAAAATCTGCGCTCTAAACCGGGGTTTTGGGGAATCACACGGCATTCAGCGGCCCCGACTCGCACAGTAGGCTGTCTTGACGCTTCGGGTGGGGGGACCTGCCCGCGCAGCGATATATTTTGTGGTGGTGAGCCACCTTTTGGCGATGACCGATCCAGCAACTCTTCTTGTGGCGGTTTTGTGTTTCTTAAAGGAGCCCTGCGCCGCAGGCGCGGAAACTTTTAAACGGTCGCACTTACGGATCAAAGCAGATGGGCACTAGGGTGGCTCGTCACAACTAGGTTGGCTGACATGTCAATTAAACCTGCGCCGCAGGCGCGGAAATTTTGACGGTCGCACTTACAGCTAAACAGATGGACGGGAACTTGTTGGTTGTTCACCGGCTGCAGCAGGTTTTCGTCCACGGTTGAACACTGTGTGAACAGAAAGAGCAAATAATGCGGTAGCCCCATTACAAAAGATACTCAGCCAAAATAAATACCTGCGCCGCAGGCGCGGAAAATTTTTGGCGCCTTTCTGGCCAGCCAGCTAAGTACGAAGATCGCAAAACAGTTTTCCGTGAAAGAAATTTCCGCCGGTGGTTTCTGCTCTGAGAAGATTTTTTCCATCAGGTTTCTGCCACGAGAAATTTCCACCAATGGGTTCCTTTAGAAAACATTTCCACCAACAATTTCTGTTAGAAAAGGTTTCCGCCAAGCTTCCCGTGAAAGAAATTTCCGCCGGTGGTTTCTGCCATGAGAAAATTTCCATCAGTTTTCTGTCGTGAGAGAAAATTTCCACCAACAGTATTCCACAAAGAAATTTCCGCCAGTAGCTTTCGCCTCGAGAAAACTTCCACCAGTTTTCTGTCACGAGAGAAATTTCCACCACCAGTTTCCCACGAAACAAATTTCCGCGTAGTTTTCACGAGAACATTTCCATCATCGGTTTCCGTCACGAGAGAAATTTCCGTCAGTAGTTCCCGCCACGAGAAAATTTCCAGCCTACACAGTGACAAAACAGAAATCTGGAATTTTTTTTTCCCAGAATTTTTCTGACTTTTTTTTTTTCCCTCTTTTTTTGACACACCGGGTTTTCCCGGTGTCTGACACCGGGACACCGGGTTTTTAAAGTCCCCTGCCCTACGTACTGATTTTCAGTAGGTATTTAGCTCCAAGACAAAAGAGCTGCGTAAGCCTTGTGCGCAAGTCTCTAGGACGACAAAATAAAACAGATAGAAAAGAAGGGGAGGAGGAAGAGAAGATGGCATACATCGCTCGCGCTGTTCGGGGTGTCTGCCTTGGTCGGTGACTTGAGCACCTGCTTGGGATGCGCGGCGGCGGCCTGCGGCAGCGGGCCCGCGGCGGGCGCGCCGCCGCTGCGGACGGCGAGCAGGTAGTGCCGCTTGACGAGCGATCCGCGGAACGTCGCGAGCCGGCCGCCCAGCCGGGTGCCGCCGAGGAACACCTTGTCGAACACGACTTCGACCGTGGTGTTGTCGTCCAGTAGCCGGACGACGATCCCCCGGGACCCGAAGGGCACATGCCCTGTGCACTTCATGTTGACGACCCGCGCGCCAACACGGATGATCTCCTTCGTGTCATAGTGCGGGGGATGCAGGAGGTGGCCGGTCTCAGGCTCGCCGCAGAAGAACACCGGCGTGTACACGTCCTGCAGCGTTTTCGCGAGCTTGAGGCGGAACCGACTCTGCGGCTGCGGCGGGTCGGATCGGACGGAGTCTTCGAGCTGCCTGAGGAGCGCCGGGGGCACGATCTCCTCGGTCGCCGCGACTAGCGGCGCGTCCCAGTGCGCAGAGGAGCGGACGAACGCCTCGATTTTTTCGACGACCGCCATCGGGTCTGCCCGCGCGTGCGTCCCGGTGCAGAGCGTCGACGGGTTGAAATCCCGCGCGCCCTGCTCCTGCAGCGCGTGAGCGAACGGGAACTTCCGGCAGAACTCCGTCACCAAGGCAGCCGTCCCCGGGGAGACGATCCAGCGCCCGGCGAAGTTCGGCTGCGCCGCGCCGGCTTTCCCAGGGCGGTCTACCAGCTTCGCGAAGAGGTCGTCCCTCGTGCCGAAGGCCATGTAGTGCGAGAGGTCCGTGGCAGTCCTCCCCGATTCGATCCGGAACTTCATGCACCCGAGCCGGCTGTACTGCTTCTCCTCGCACTTCATCGTCAGGCATAGCCCGACGTCCCTCTCCGCACCGAACCCCGACGCGGTGGTGATCGACCCGCAGACCATCGCCAAGTGGTTCTCGGGCATGTTCAGCGAAAACGCGAGGTCCTTCAACGCAACCCAGCTGCTGGTGTCGATGGCGGAGAGGAGCCCCGGCGGGATCTTCGGCGGCGGCGCCGCCGTGTTGACGAGGATGACCGCGTTCACGTCGGCGATCGACTCGAGCGCGCCCGTGCAGCCCCAGCTGGCTTCCATGGCGTGCGTGGTCGGGAGGTACATGACGGGGAGCCCCTTGCCGCCGAAGCCGTCGGTGCGCCGCGGTTTGCCGATGGCCGCGAGCGCGGGGAGGGGGGTGGGCTTGAACCCGCTCGGGTACACCAGCTGCAGCGGCAGCTTCACCTCCTTTCCAAACCGAGGCTGCATCCCGTGCTTCACCGTGGAGGTGAACCCGACGAGTAGCTTCACCTCGACGAGGACCGTCACACTCACCGCGATCCCTCGTTTTTCCAGCAGCTTCATCTCGTGCTCGTTGCACAGCTGCCGGAACGCCCGCTGCTGCTCTGCGTTGATTTTGATCTCCGAAACCTGGTCTTTTCGTACGACGGCGACGGCCCGCGCGGTGTTGATGGAGACAACTCGGCCGTATCTCGGCGTTGGCCAGTCGGCGAAGACCCACTGCTTGAGCAGGTGCTGCCGGGAGTTGATGTCGTCCGGGTTCGGCACCGGCGGCAGGCAGAGGATCAAGCTGCGGTTGAAGCTCCGCTTGTCGAAGATCGTCACCTCGAGGCTCCGGTACACCGAAAACGGGAGGTGCGCGCCGGCCGCCGACGAATACGTCGTCTCCGCGTCGCGGCCCCGCGGCGGGTCTACGCGGATCGCACCGAATCCGAAGGCGGCGGGGTGGATATTTGGCAGTCTCTTCGGCTCGTGCGTCCTTCCCCCCACCCCTTGGCCGCTGCTGAGGTTGAAGTCCTTGACCAGCATCGGCGCGGCCACGTCCGCGCAGCCTTCGATGGTTGCCGGGACCTTCACCATCGACTTCCTCGACGTGTCAAACCGGTAGTTCACAGTCGGGCCGTGCCGGTTGCGTTCGTCCTCCTCCTTCGTGTGGGTACCCTGCAACTGTTTCGAAACCCGCACCACATCCGCTTCGCTCAAGAACGGCATGAGAACCACCCCTTCCCAAGGAGCCCTCGCGTTCTCGGTGTCGATCTGTAACTGCTCGGGGAACGCCGAGCGGAACTCGGGGAGGAGGTGGATGTTGTGGTAGGCCTTCGGGAGGCACCGCTTGATCGACGACGGGGGAAGCACGCCCATCAGCTGCTGGAAGGGGAGGAACGGCGCGGCCATGTCGAACTTCACCTTCGTGACCGTCAGGTCGTCGTGCAGCAGCGCCGCGAGGTCCGATGCAAACGGGGCGTAGTGGTACGGGTAGAACCAGTTCCACGAGTTCACGCCGGTGACGTAGTACTGCCAAACCCACTCGACGCCCTTCACCCACTCCCCGCAGAGCTTCCGGACCGAGTCTTGCACGTTTTCCTTGGCAAACTCAAGCTTGTGGAGGTAGTGCCGCTCCTTCGACGCGTCCATGCTCTGATACCGCGCGAAGTTGTCGTCCCTCTGTCCCATCCGCTTCATCGCCATCAGCCGGTCCTTCGACCTTCTCTCCAACGCGTCAGACTCCCGAAGGCCCACGTGGTGCAAAAACTCCGCCAGCTCCGGCCAGTTGATGAGCTTCCCGTTCGTCAGGTACCTGCCTTGCGATAGAATCTCGGTGGCGTAAATTTCGAAGAAGACGTCCATCACCCCCTCCGTGATGGCGCACGTCGGGACGCTCGGAAGGAAGTCGTTTCCGTTGAGGAAGCACATCAGCACGAAGTCGTTCTCGACCGTGTCCCAGTTCGCCGGTAGCGCGGACGCCGGCGCGTTCAAAAACGCGGCGATGTCGTGCCGGAGGTAGTCCCGGAAGGTCTCGATCTGCAGCAGGACGAACTGATCCGCCTGCGGCAGCACGCTCCACTCGATGCCCTTCTTTTTGAGCGCCTCCTTTTGGTCGCACTCCTTCTTCGACTGGAACTTGACCACCTCCCGCAGCAGCACGAAGTGGGCCTCGTGGGAGATCAGCGCGAGCATGATCAAGTCGGCGTCCAGCCCGTACAAGCAGTGCCGCTCGTTCGCGTCGTACCCCGGCTGCAGCCTCCGCGTGCGGATGAAGTCGATGATCTTGTGCTCGCCCTCGCCGGGCGCCTCGTCGCCAGAGAACACCACGTTCAGGTTCATCCACGACGGGTCGGTCGCGATTTTGTGGGCGATGAAGTACTTGAAGTGCTTCGCGAAGTCCGACATGAACGGCGTGCCCGGGGTGATGACGTTCGAGTCGAACACCGAGTCCGGATCAGGGACCTGGATGCCCTCCGCGGCCGCCTTCTCGATGGCCTCGTTCATGTCGAACTCCTTCCGGAAGCGCCTCTGGCGCTGCTGGTTCATCTTCGCGCGCGGCGCGACGCCGTCGATGCACATCAAGAAGTTCTTCTTCGGGCGGACGGCGTCGAACAGCTTCTCGATATACACACACATCGCACGCGCCATCTCATCGCTGCTGGGTCCAGTCTGCGTGAGGTCGACGTCGTTGGTGTGCGAGCACTGGTGGATGATCCCGTTCATGTCGAGGTACAAGTTGTCCACGTGCAGCGGGGTGTCGCCGTCGAACACCGTCACGATGCACGGGTAGCGCTCGCCATAGTAGCGGAAGAACTTCGGAACGCCCATTTTTTTCTGTCCTTTTTGTGTTCAACCCTTTTCTTTCTCAACACCCCCCCGCCCCCCCCTCTCCTCCGCTCCCTCCCTCTTCCCCCCTCCTCCTCCTGCTTCCTCCCTCCTGCAACCGTGGGCCATAAAAACTACAACCAAACTACGCACACACACACGCACTCAGACTGCGTGGACGTCAGAGGGGGGCCACGTTAAAATAGGTTCGTAACACACTACACACTTATGCTCTCACAATCTTGTAGGCGATGCAATACGTGCAGTGCTTCGCGAAGTCCGCTATGATGCCCTCCGCGGCCGCCTTCTCGATGGCCTCGTTCATGTCGGAGCAAACTGGGGAATGATTGCAGCCCAACGGCAAGTTCCACCGTCTCAGAGATGTTGTTGATCCCCCCCACGACGACGTTGGCGGGGTACTTGCCGGACTTGAGGGCCTTGCAAATCTGGAACCGCCCGTCGTTTCCGATGTGGTTGTTCGAGAGGTTCCCGAGGCGGATCGCCTGCCCGAAGGCAAGGCTCGCGTCGGCCGTCAACTGGTTGTTCGACAGCACGATGTTGACGCCCGGGGGGCACGTGCGGGCCTTCTGGCAAAGGCCGACGGTGCTCCCGCTGAGATCAAGGGTTTGGTTGGCGGCGCGGGTCTTCTTCACCGCGTCGTTGAGCTGCCGGCACTCTCCGACACCGATGTCTCCTTCCGGAAGCGCCTCTGGCGCTGCTGGTCCATAAAAACTACATACGCGCACACACACACACACACACACACGTGGACGTCTCTCGTACACGTTAAAACGGGTCCGCAACACACACACACACACACACACACTCACACTCACCTACGTGATCATCACCGAACGGGTCCGCAACACTCACACTCGCACTTGTCGTCACCGTACGCGACTACGCACCAGGCCACGTTTTCATCATGAGCACCAGCTTGAACTGAGTTGTACCATTGTAACACAGCCCAAGATTGATTCGCGGCATGCTGCGCCAGGAGTGCAAGGTGTACAAGCTGACGAAGAATGCTTCACACCTAGCCGAAGCTGAGCGTGGTCGTACTCCCGTGAAGGAAGGCACCACGTAAAAACGTGGTCCTTACACACTCACACTCACAATCTTGTGGGGGGGATGAAGTACTTGAAGCTTCGCGAAATCCGAGAGTACGTTCAACGCGAACTGCTACTTCGGAGCTGAAGCGTCCATTAACTCGCTCTTTTCTCGGGGATGGGAACATCCGCACATTGCTGAGGTGTCTAACTTCCACTTGGCGTGGAGCAACAAAGAATCTTAGCGAGAGTACGTCCAACGCAAACTGCTAGTTTGGAGCTGAAGCGTCCATTTACTCGCTCTCTTCTTGGTCGGCCTGATTAGTGGGCAAGAAACTGAGCACAATTCCCGCCCACGCACTACTAGCCGACACTACGAAATGGGAAGCAAGACAAGTACTGCAAACATTGATGCATGGCAGCCGAATGATGAAGGCCCTCCGATCAGAATGCAGGAGAGAGACAGACGGTGATCGGAAACTGGAGAAGCTAAAGAATGGAATGGAGCGGGGGATGTTGGAGGAGGAACAGCTAGCGAAATAAAGCACAACAGAACCCCCCGTACACCCACGAGAGTGGAAGAAAAGGAGAACTTTGTTGAGCCGCAATACCCTGTCCTGGACGTGGTTTCAGTTCGTCGATTCCTCTCACACACACACACACACACACACACACACACACACACACACACACACACACACACACACACACACACACACACACACACACACACACACACACACACACACACACACACACACACACACACACACACACACACACACACACACACACACACACACACACACACACACACACACACACACACACTGCATCGTGGCTCAAAGATAGAATAAACTGACGCTCGCTGTCGTCCTGGGGGGAATAGTTGAGTTGCAGCTCTTGACAAAGACAGATGGAAAAAGGAAGGTGTTTTTATTCTTCGCTATTTCTCACGAACGCTCTCCAATTGCGGGTAGCACAAACTCAAGTGGTCTAGTCAACTATTCTCTGCAGGATTAGCATTGCATGGATTTACAAAGATCTTTGCATTTTTCCACATGTTTTTCAAAATTAACTACTTCTTTCTTACATCTTTGTGTAAAAAAGAAAAAAGAAAGATCTTGAAATTTTGTAAAAGAAATAGTGACTGTGCGTTGTCCTTGTGAGTGGGGGTGTGTGGTCCTTTTTGAGGTGAATTGCGCCTGTCGTTGCCCCTCCCTTAAGGTTGCAGCCCAAGGAACAGTCTCGTCGGATGCACCAGAAAAGAACTTCACGGGTTACAAAACACCCGCCCAACACGAGGCACGCGCCCAAGAACGTGCACGGCCACCGTAGCACCCGGAATCCTTTTTCGGTTCTGGTAGACTATAACCTATGCCAGTTTCACATGTAGGTAAGGCAGACTGAACAAGCCGACAACGCTTCTCAGCTTGGGTTGGTTCGACACACACGCTGCTCTCTCCACCCAGCTGGCGTTTCCGCTTCATTTCGAAACGGGCAAGTTTGTCTGCTACCTCCGATGCAGTGTCACTCCACTTCTTTTTGTGACTAAAGCACGTGTCAGAACATCCTGCAGACACTGCTTCTTACCCCTTCGCATATACATGCGATGGGTTTTGCCGTAGAAGAGCTTTGCGGCCTCCGGCATCTCATCGAGGTTACGGTCCTCAAGATTCATCGGGCCTTCACGAGCCTCAGGCTCGTGATCGGGCTCCGGGTCCGCGACGAAATCTGTTGTTGCCACGGAGCCAGCGGATTTCGAATCAGTGAGTCGGAATCAACGGAATCGGACGTTGTTTACTTGGTCCGAGATGAGAGATATGCTAGTAGCTCTGTCGAGCCAACCCCACTTTATAGGGGGTCGGGGGCGAATCCCGGGGGCACTTTTTTCGCCTACCGTCATACGCGTTTTTCTAGTACTCAATTCCCCGCTCCATGTTTTTCTCGACCCGTGACTCGGCACCGGGTATTTGCCGCACAGTTCAGGCCTGAAGGCCCCGGGTTCGAACCCGGCCGACACTTTTCCGGTCGAAAATGATTTTCGGGGGTTGTTGGTTTTCGGGGTCTATCTTGCCGAAAATTGCGGTTTTTACAGAGTTTCTCAATAACTCGCGGTATTTGGGTCCCCTTGGGTAACGTCAGTCTACCAGAATGTGGAAAAAAAATGGGCAAATCCAACAACTTCCGAAAAGGAGTTTGTCAATCCATGTAGCATACTTTCAAGAAAAATAAAAGGAATCCGCGCCCTCGGTATTTTCTTGTTACTCTTTTTCTCTTATTTCTCTCGTGTTTTCGGCGAATAGACATTTTCTTCTTCTTCTTTTTCGTGTGAGAGTTTTGCATGAAACTCCGGGGTCATAGTCGACGAGCTCGCGCTTCGAACAAAAGATCGCATCCGCGGGTTTGCGGCAAAGATACCGAGCATGTTAAAACACGTCGTACCTCGTTTGCGAACCGGTAATATGACCTGCCACAGGTACCACTATAGTGTCTGTGGATGCGCGCCACTACGCACACTTCCACCTACAATTATCAGGCAGAAGGTGTAGTGCAGAGGATCGTATGTGCCCCACAATCACACGCATCAAGAGTTCCTTGGAGGACGGATGCCGTGCGCGCTGGCGGGCTGTGACGACGAAGGATAAGTAGGTCCTTTTCAGTCGCTTTCGTGCCCCCAGCCGCACCTACGGCGCCTTACATACGAGCCTTCACTACCGCGTTCGAAGGCCATTTAGCAAACCACACTGAGCTCGCGAAAACTTACCCTGTAGATGGCAACGCCATCATTTGCCACTCTGAGCTCATACACATGTACCGTGTAGATGGGTAGACCAGGCGGAGTATCTCCCCTTGTATGCTGGCTCGTATAGACCCACGGGATGTGGATGTCAATTTGGAAGTTGCCGTTCACCGAAGCTAGTCGTGGCCCGATAAATCCGATGTGCCCTGAGTAACTCATGCATCGGTCTAAACCCAGCTCGCATTCCCTGTTAGTGGGTGAACAAGGTCGGACCCGTTGCAAAAGGCCACCGAGGCGATGCTGCGCTGAGCTCGTATACAGTGCCATGTAGATGGAAATGTCCCGACGTGGCACCAACGGCATCGTATCGTGTGTAGCGCGCCGGGTGGACGGTCTGTCCATGCACCACGACGTGTAGACGGAGAAGGTGCTCCGTAGTGCCGACTTCGTGCTGTGGATCCACATTATGTTGGTTGGTGCAGTGGAGGCCGCCGTCTGGGAGCTACGTTTTGACTCGCACGACTGCCGACGCAGTAGCACGCCTGCGCAAAAAGCAAGCTTGGACGCGTTCTCGAGCGAGGGTGCTGGACACACCCACAACAAGGGGAACAGACCTCGTGCTCAGTTCTGTTTTTACTTGTCTTCCTTCTTCTTCTTCTTGGGCTTCTCGGTCTGTGTGTGTGTGTGTGTGAAGTGTTAAAGTGCATGGCTTAAAGGGGAATAACGTCTTTTAACCCACTCGTCACTTTCACCAGCCAGTTTAGAGTTTCTCGACACGCTGCTTTAGAGTCCTGTGGTTCCTCTCTGATCGGTGGGTGCCTTCGCAGGACGTATGGAGCGTGGGAGGCTGACAGCTTTTCCATCCGGCACACGGCTCAAGACTCTTGCGGTGCTAGCTGCACGGGGTTTTCGGCCAATTCGCAACAGCTGCATGTCTTTACACAGGCGGCACATCTCACCCAAGGATGTGGCACGCTCTCTCCGTGCAATGAGCTTGGCCTGACTAGCTGTTTGAAACGAGTGGGGACACTAGGCACGCCGTATGTGCCAGGGCCTCTAGTCTCGGATCGCCTGCTCCCCGTCATAACTACAGATAAAACGCACTGTGCTCACGACAGAAGAGCCGCCAGCCCCTGACGCATCCGGCTCACCGCACCCGCCCTGTGCGAGGGGCTTCGGCTTTGTTAACGCCTTACCGACCGGGCACCCTCGACTTTTTTCCGGGGTTATGGGTCTAAATAATCCTGGTCATGGCAGGTTGGCACCTTGTCGGCTCCTCGAGCGCAGCGAGTAGCGGAATAGCGGTTTACTTTGACGGGGGAGCTAGGGCGAACGGTGCAGCTTTTGCTGTGGCGGGCGCAGGAGCTGTCCTGGATAAAGAAGGCGTAAAGGTCTCGCAGATTGTGCTCCCGCTGCCGAATGTGCGCAGCAATCACGTTGCCGAGTACGAGGGAATGTTGGCAGGGCTGCAGCTTTTGGAAGAGGCAGAAGGAACGGAAGGAAAGCAGTGCACCATCGCAGCGACTCGGCTCTGGTAATTGGGCCAACCAATCGAATAATGGCATGTTCGGAGGACCTGAAGCCGTTGTTGACCCGAGCTATTGAGAAGATGGTAGCCCTGCGGCAGCGACTCGGCTCTGGTAATTGGGTCAACCAATCGAATAATGGCATGTTCGGAGGACCTGAAGCCGTTGTTGACCCGAGCGATTGAGAAGATGGTAGCCCTGCGGCAGCGACTCGGCTCTGGTAATTGGGCCAACCAATCGAATAATGGCATGTTCGGAGGACCTGAAGCCGTTATTGACCCGCGCGATTGAGAAGATGGTAGCCCTGCGGCAGCGACTCACGCTGCGGGCGGAGCACGTCAAACGCGAGGAGAATATGGACGCGGATGCACTGAGCAACGCGGCGATGGATCTCGTGCAGAAACAGCGCCAAACACGAAAGCAGCAGGAGGCAGATCTTGCAGCATTCCGGGCCTCCGGGCTCGGAAAAGCGATGAGTCCGGTCGAACTACGAAACGCCTACAAGAAGGTGACAGGACGGCCGTGGTTCCATGGCCACGAATGTGCGACGACGGTCTTGACCTCCGTCGGGGGAACAGTAGTGAGGGGTGCTTCGCGGCGCGTGCAACTCTCGGAGGCAACCGAAGCGGTCATCCTCAGCATCCGGGAGCACGTAAGAATGCTAAGGCCGGCACAGTCGGAGACCGCCTTATTTCCCCGACACCTGGAATGGGCGTCCATGGGAACCCTCGCGCCACGGTTCAGTTTCAACTTGGAGCATGTCGCGCGTGACCGCAACACCGACGCCGACGCGCTGAGCAACGCGGCGATGAACCAGGTGCAAGCGCAAACTTCTGGAGAGGTGAGCACCATCATGGCGCAGTACGAAGCGTACAGACGGAGTGCGCTGGCAAAGGCCCGAACCCTGCACACGCTAGCAAACACAGCCGCGCGGATTTACGGCACAGCCTGGCACCCTGGACGCGTGGCGAACGTGACGAGCGCTACGGCCTTGCGGTGGGGTAATGCAGGGCGTATCGTGCCGAGCCGTGCTCTCACCGCAGACGGAGGCAGTGCTACGATCGATGAGCCGGGGCATCCGACACGGAAGGAACAACCCCGAATCCGTTTGTCAAGGCCCACGAAAGGTGGGCAGCCAGTATCCAACCCGAGCGATACTACGAGGCGACCTGGAAGGAAACAGCAGAGTGGAAGGGGAGAGGACGAGAAAACCCTCCCAGTCAACGATCTCACCCGCCAACGAGACGGAATGTCAATGCGACCTTAAGATGTACAAAACATGACGCCCCGCGCTGCACCACGTGTACGAGAAGGCGAATACCCCCGGACACCTGGAAACCCATGCCAGTCGAGGCTGCTTTTCCGTGTACGTCGCAACCACCGCGAGCGGCCGGCTGGTGCATCGGCAGTACCGTAGGTGCATTGCGCAACTGGGCTGGACTCCGCTCAGGGAGTTACCCACTACTGAGATCACACACACACACACACACACATACACACACACACACACACACACACACACACACACACACACACACACACACACACACACACACACACACACACACACACACACACACACACACACACACACACACACACACACACACACACACACACACACACACACACACACACACACACACACACACACACACACACACACACACACACACACACACACACACACACACACACACACACACACACACACACACACACACACACACACACACACACACACACACACACACACACACACACACACACACACACACACACACACACACACACACACACACACACACACACACACACACACACACACACACACACACACACACACACACACATACACACACACACACACATACACACACACACACACACACACACACACACACACACACACACACACACACACACACACACACACACACACACACACACACACACACACATACTAGCAAGCTTGCTTGAGCGCCGAAGGCGCGTCTAGTGGGATCCACTACGTTCTGTGGATAGGCAATGCATCCCCCACTCGTTACGAGGTTGGACGGGAGGGATCACAATCCAACACACGTCGCAGGCTGGGTGTTGGCCCCCCTTTGGTTGGGTTCCCCTCCCTCTCTCTCCCTGGTTGGGTTCCCCTCCCTCTCTCTCCCTGGTTGGGTTCCCCCAATGTCGTTTTGCAGGCGCGGGCCCTGGCCGCCGGGGCCCGATTGACGTGCGCGAACGTCGGAGCAGCGGATGGAACTGCCTGCTGCGGACGCGACGAGCGGCGGAGGTGCAGCGACAGGCTCGGCCTCTGGCGGGCACCCTTCGGGCTTTCCGTGACGATAGACGCCAGAGGGTGATGCCGCCCGGACCCCAGGGGATGCATCGCACAGAGGTCCCTTTGGTTGGGTTCCCCTCCCTCTCTCTTCTTGTGCCATTTTCGGCCCTTTCTAGCTTGCCTGTTTCCGTTTCCTTTTGTTGCCCTGCATCCCGCAGTTGCTGCGAGGACGTGCACCCGCTGGAGAACGCCAGCGCGAAGCAACCGGCCAGTGTCGTGGCCAGTGGAGCTGAGACCTCCAGAGACGTCGACAAGTCCATAGAACGGAGTAAGGATCCCATACTAGCAAGCTTGCTTGAGCGCCGAAGGCGCGTCTAGTGGGATCCACTACGTTCTGTGGATAGGCAATGCATCCCCCACTCGTTACGAGGTTGGACGGGAGGGATCACAATCCAACACACGTCGCAGGCTGGGTGTTGGCCCCCCTTTGGTTGGGTTCCCCTCCCTCTCTCTTCTTGTGCCATTTTCGGCCCTTTCTAGCTTGCCTGTTTCCGTTTCCTTTTGTTGCCCTGCATCCCGCAGTTGCTGCGAGGACGTGCACCCGCTGGAGAACGCCAGCGCGAAGCAACCGGCCAGTGTCGTGGCCAGTGGAGCTGAGACCTCCAGAGACGTCGACAAGTCCATAGAACGGAGTAAGGATCCCACACACACACACACACACACACACACACACACACACACACACACACACACACACACACACACACACACACACACACACACACACACACACACACACACACACACACACACACACACACACACACACACACACACACACACACACACACACACACACACACACACACACACACACACACACACACACACACACACACACACACACACACACACACACACACACACACACACACACACACACACACACACACACACACACACACACACACACACACACACACACACACACACACACACACACACACACACACACACACACACACACACACACACACACACACACACACACACACACACACACACACACACACACACACACACACACACACACATACACACACCGTTGAGGTTCCTTCTTCCTTCCTTTTCTTCCCGCTCGACTTTGCTGTCTTCGCGGCCTCGCTCTTGACGTTCTCCGCCGCCGCCTGCGCGGCGGCGAGCGCCTCCGCCTCCGCTTTCGCCTGGGCGCGCATCGCGTCGGCTTCCCGGATCGCCTCCTCCACCAACGCCTCGTCGTCGCTGTCTTCATCGTCCTTCGCCGCCGCCGCCGCCTTTCCGGAAGACGGCCGCTTGACCGGCTTCGCGGTCAGAGTGGCCCCTGATTTGGTTGCTTCCTCTCCGCCGGCTTCTTCAGCGTCTTCGCCTTCGGCGTCGTCCTCTTCGTCGTCGTCATCGCCTTCGTCGTTTCCGGCGCCGGGGATGTGCTCTTTCGCGGCGAACGCCTTCGACTCTTCGATCATCTCGGTCTTGTCACGCCCGACGAACGAGCGCTGGCCTTTGACCCAGTTGATGATCCGGCGGCTGCTGGCCTCGGGAAGGGCCTCCGCGAGGAGGGGCTCGAAGGCGGTCAAAAACGCGGTCGCCACGTTCGACAGCCGCGTTGCGACCAGGTACGGGGACAGCGCTCCCTGCTGCAGCTTTTCGGCGACGAGCTCGAGGTCTTTGCAGATGGCGTCGGCGGCGGTGCTCTTCTTGCCTTTGAGGGGCTGCGCGTTGGCTTCGAGGGCTTCGTAGTCGAAGACGTGGCGGAAGTTGACCGCGACGCCGGAGGCGACCAAGGCTTGGAGCCTGCCGACAGCCTCGATTGCGTCTTCTACGATGCGCTCCCTCCGCTCGCCCTCCTTCTCGTACTGCGACGCGACGGCACGCTGCTCGTCCCACTGCTTCTGCTTCAGCTTGCGCTTCTCGCGCTTGTTGTTCTCGTTCGACCGGACGACCTCCTGCTGGGCGCGGTCGGTCTGCTTCGCCTCCTTCCGGCGCTCCTTCCGCTCCTTCCGGATCGCGGGGTCGTCGCTGGGGTGCATGCGCAGCACGTTCGCCCTCTTCGGCTGCTCCTTCTCCGCCTCGAACACCGGCGCCGCCTTCTTCGGCGCTTCCTTGTCCTTCTTCACCGCCTCGTCGTACATGTCCGCGAACGACATTGTCCTGATCCTTTAGTTTGACTTTTGTGTGTACGTGTGAACCTGGTATGAGAGTAAGTGCAGAACGATCAAATTAGTTTCTTGTCCTCCTGCCCCTCCAACCACCTGTTCCTCCGTGGAAGCGGTTGGGTGATCATGTGATAGATTGATTGACGCAAACAGAAGTTGGCGCCACTTGTGCGAAGGGCGTCTCGGAGATGTGAGCTCGTCACGCACAACCGCGGCAAACAGTTTGTTCACCGAACTACCAGCAGGGCTGTGAGCCTTAGCCAGAGAACGCAGTTCGCAGTGCTACGAAAGGAATGGAGCCTCAGCCCGCTGAAGGAGACAGACCGCAGTGCTGTGAACCTCAGCCAGCAGCGCTGAGAAGGCAGCCTGGAGTGATGTGAACAGCACAATCAGAGGGTCTCACTCGGTCTGCCCCTTTGGGATCCTGATTCTGAACAGTGTACGGCCTGCATTTTGATTCAAAGTGCCCAGGGGACCAGTATACACAGCCATGGGCACGTGGGGTCCTTAACACCTGCCGGTTGGAAACCCACACGCTTCACGTGGCTCAAACTCAGAAGCCCGCATACCCAATGCGTCCAAACCTGAGATCCGGATGCAGACCACCTGTGGGTTTCTGATTCTGGACAGTATACAGCCTGCATTCACAGTACCCCAGGATCAGCATACACAGCCATTGTGGCAGTGTGGGCGGGGGGGGTGTCCGGTTACCTCACACGGTGCAATTTGCTAAGGATTGATGATAGGGAGAGAGTGGTCGTCGAACGCGGTGCCTGATCGTTTCCACGTTGAGCTAGAGTCAGGAACGGTTTGCGGTGGCGAGCTCCTCTTCCATTTTTTTCCAACATTTTTGGTTTGAAGAAGTTCAAAGAGAGAGACATCAAAACAAGTCAAAGGGTGCGAGAGAGAGAGAGAGACGAGTTAGAGTGCAGGGACCATCTCTCCGAGGAGTATCCGATCGCCCCACTACTGTCCCGTACTACTACGGCGGGCGTAAGTCGTTGCGCTGTGGGCACGGAGCGAGGCGTGGCCCAGTCAAAGATGATTGTTGCACCGATGGTGGGCGTTCTGACTGACGGACGAGACCGCCTGGCAGGCGTGTGTTGACACGTTGTTTCGCGGGCTCTCCTCCTTTTGGCAATAGCCCGCCCTGTGGCGGCGGCTAGCATGAGAGAATCTCAACTCACACTGAACAAAGGATACGTCGTGCAGATATTCAGGCACGGCATCGTTCCAGCTGTTACGGGCGCTAGAGGTACCTAGCCCCCCGTGTATAAGATCGGGTTTTTGGAGAAATGAGGGCTACCTTGCACGGGGGTGGTTGTATGATGGTTTAGCTTGAAGGGAATTGGGAAGGTTGAAAAAGGTTTGGTTGGTCTCCGTCGGTTTGTGTTTTTCTGTTTGTATTTTTAGTAATTCACACGGGGTTTACATTGGGGTTTTCTATTTTCACGCTGAGCGGCCCGGAACCGTGTTCAAGTGCACAAAACCCCAGAAAGTTGTGATCGGAGACGAGGGTACTGAACCACCGGCTAGGTTCGTAAGTGCGCACTTGCTGCACACTGCTGCTGCCGTAGCGCAGCTTCAGGCATACGTGGTCAATCATGCGATTTCTCTACGTTGGTCGCGCGCTGTGTTGTCTCATGGTCGCTGCACTCACGAGATCATTAGCGTGCATGAGGTCGCCTAGGCACCTTGATGCTTCCGCCATTTTAGGTGAGCGTCGGTGTCACCGCGTCGCGTCACGTACATGTCACTGGCGGCTGGGGGATCAGCGACCGCAGCAGCAATGAAGGCGCGGCCAACAGTGTCGCCATCGTGAAGGCCCCCCGTTCCTTATTTCAAAGAAACTAAAAGAAACAGCGGTTCCATGCAACTTAGGGCCCTCGGGTTACTTTGTTCGCTTCACCAGTTTTGGAAGAGGTTCGTTTCTAATTTTGGAAAGTTCGTTTCTAGATTCGGAAGGTCCGAAACTAGTTTTGGAATTGGTTCGTTTCTGGTTTTGGAAGTGCTCCTTTTAGGCTGGGGGGAGTGTTTCGTTTACCAGAGCTAGCGTTCACTTGACATTCCGGGGGTTTAGGGTCTCCGTGTGACCGTTCATGAAAGGGTTCTCTTAGAGCAAAAAAGAAAGGGATATATTGTTACGGGTTGTATGTTTGGTGCACGCTTTCGTCATGGGTTGTGGCTAGTCCATGTGGGACTGTTTGTGATCGACACCAAGTACAGTGGTTTGTTCCTAATTTTGGAAAGTTCGTTTCTAGCTACACAGGTGTACCTACAAAAGACCATCACGTCGAACGGCGAAGGAAAACCGCAATTTGTGTCATGTCAGTTGGACACGAAACCTTCTGCTTCACCTTTTTCTTTTGAACGGACCCCTTACCGCCACCATGCTACGGTTGCAGTCTGATGCTTGAATGGGAAAACTTGACTTTTTCTTTGAACCAACTACACCCTGAAGGCTGTGTAAAGTTCTCGTATCAAGTGTTCCTGCTACCGGGGAGCCAGCAGAAGACGAGTAACAACCGACGCGAGCGAGCGAAGATGCGGCGAACGAACTCTGCGTCGAACCCGACAACAAAACGGCGTAGAGGAGCGCCCATCGAAGCGCGGCCATCGCCCAAGCGCCGTGAAGAAGCAGAAATCGACGCGCAACCGATGAACCTGGACGAGCAGTCGAAGGAGTCGCGAGGCACCAAACGCGCGCCTGAGCGCGACGACCTGTTAACAACCTGTTAACAACCCAAACCTAGAATAAAAGTGCATGCACAACGAAAGTTAGAAAAAAAACCCTGTATGAAAATTGGAAAAAAAGTCGCGGTTTCAAAAACCCAGGACCGGGGGTCCCGAGTTACATACACCCCTGCACTTTCCTGTTGAAAAGTTTTTTTTTCCCGGAGGTTTGGAAAATTTTGCGCGCGCGCGAACATGGGCACAAAAAAAAACTTTCTACCCTTACCCTTATATGTCCGACATATTTTCAGAATGCCCCTTATATGTCCGACATATTTTCAAAATGCCCCTTATATGTCCGACATATTTTTCGATGTCCGACATATTTTCAAAATCCCCTTATATGTCCGACATATTTTCAAGTTACCCTTATATGTCCAAGGTGTCTCACATCCCGGTCATTTCGGTCCAAACTTGGGGTCCACATCTGGGCCCAACATTTGGGTCCAACACTTGGGTCCAACATTTGGGTCCAACATTTGGGTCCAACATTTGGGTCCAACATTGGGTCCAACATTTGGGTCCAACATTTGGGTCCAACATTTGGGTCCAACATTTGGGTCCAACATTTGGGTCCAACATTTGGGTCCAACATTTGGGTCCAACATTTGGGTCCAACATTTGGGTCCAACATTTGGGTCCAACATTTGGGTCCAACATTTGGGTCCAACATTTGGGTCCAACATTTGGGTCCAACATTTGGGTCCAACATTTGGGTCCAACATTTGGGTCCAACATTTGGGTCCAACATTTGGGTCCAACATTTGGGTCCAACATTTGGGTCCAACATTTGGGTCCAACATTTGGGTCCAACATTTGGGTCCAACATTTGGGTCCAACATTTGGGTCCAACATTTGGGTCCAACATTTGGGTCCAACATTTGGGTCCAACATTTGGGTCCAACATTTGGGTCCAACATTTGGGTCCAACATTTGGGTCCAACATTTGGGTCCAACATTTGGGTCCAACATTTGGGTCCAACATTTGGGTCCAACATTTGGGTCCAACATTTGGGTCCAACATTTGGGTCCAACATTTGGGTCCAACATTTGGGTCCAACATTTGGGTCCAACATTTGGGTCCAACATTTGGGTCCAACATTTGGGTCCAACATTTGGGTCCAACATTTGGGTCCAACATTTGGGTCCAACATTTGGGTCCACCATTTGGGTCCAATATGTGGGTGCCTCCACATTGCATCGTGCAAGGGTGGATGATTCCTTGAAGTCAGTGACTTGCACCGAACGCAAGGCCGCGCTACGGAGCAGCGCGGCCTGTCCGCACTCATCGAAGGGATCACAGGTTGCCGGTTCGAAACAACCTTTTGGAGCTGAACTCAGGCGGAAGTCCGGTCAGTATGTACATGTATACGACCCTGACACATCAAACTGCGTTGTGCACTCGACATAAAAGACCTGTAGTCGGAACCCCCTCGGTCGGACGGCAGCTGTGCTAGACGGACACAGGAAAAGACGAGTATCATCGGGGTTGTGTTGTAAACTGTCTTTTCGAGAAATGGGGGTCAAAAGCTTCCTAACAAAGACTAACTACAACGGATAGTGTTACAGAGGCGAACGAATCATGCGAAAACCTATGGAGGGGCCCCTCAACAGCTTTCAAAACACAGCATAGTAAGTCAAGGAAAACGTACGCGTGTGCACATTCTACTTCCGCTTGATCTGCACTTTCCACCTTTCACCATCTTTCTTTGATCTGTTGTGTATTTGCGGGGTTATATCATGTCATTTGGTTACTCGAAAAGCACATGACCCCAACATGAGCTCCGAATCCCACCGTGGGTTTGTTACGCATACGCAACGATGGCGCACGATTCCTTCTGTGAACGCTCGCCACTGGCTACCCAGAGCCGGGTTTCAATTTTTTGGTGGAGGCGGAATCACCATGGTGTTTGCAGATGTGCACGGTAAGGTGGATGAAAGTCAAAATAGTATCCCGACATGTAAGGGCTACTTGAAAATATGTCGGACATATAAGGGTAAGTTCGAAAATATGTTGGACATTTAAGAGACATTTTGAAAATATGTCGGACATATAAGGGTAACTTGAAAACATGTCGGACACATAAGGGACATTCTGAAAAATATGTCGGACATATAAGAGGCAATATGAAAATATGTCGGACATATAAGGGAAAGTTTGAAAGTATCTGAGGACTTGTCCGAAAATATGTCGGACATATAAGGGGCATTCTGAAACTATGTCGGACATAAGGACATGCGAAAAAACATCATCGAAACATGTCGGACATATAATGTCGCTGATGTAGTCGGCAAAACAGAGGATGATCCAATCCCTGGCGACCAATGTCTCATCTGCAGATGCTCTTTTCCGGATCTGAAATCCCTCTACGCGCACTACGACCAGAAACACCGTGAGAATAGCAACAAGCCTCGTCCTCTCTGCAAAGGAAAGTGCAAAATCTGCGGCACCTCAATCGCAGTGCGCGGCTTATCACAGCATTACTTCTCCAACCACAAGGGAGAGCTCACCCCGAACTGCTGCCCGTTGTGTTTTGAAAGGTTACCATCGCAAACAGCCCGCAACAAGCACGTCCGTGAAGTGCACAACGCGCAGTGAAAGACCTGAACAGGTTCTTGCTTTCGAATGTTTAGCTCTCACAAATGTCGTATCGGTGCGCTTTCCCCTTTTCTTTTTTCCAAGTTTCCGGTCGCTACTCACTGGAATCTACTAGAACTTGAACGTTACAGCTTACAGCTGTATGCTGTAGCATACAGGCTGTATGCTGTAGCATACAGGCTGTATGCTAGGAGCATACAGGATTCCTGTATGCTGTACAGCATACAGGAACCCCTGTAAGTCCACCGTGGGGTGGGGGGGTCAGGTCAGATTCTGCCAACGACTCCGCAATCTGGCCGCTTAGGGCCACCCCTGGGGGGGGGGGGGGGGGGGGGGGGGGGGTAGGTACCTCTATATTTCCTCCCTTCCATTCGGAGTCGAAGCAGCAACGTCGATTATTTTCGGTGGTCTATCCTCGACGGAATCGGGTGGAGCCGCCCTGGGGTCCCCACGAAGACGAACTCAAGGCGTGCTTTCTCGGAATCGCTCGGGGCTCTGCTTTCGCAGTTGTACGGGGGTGTCTCGTCGAGAGAGTCCGGCCGGGATGCCCTCGGGTCGGAGGACGATTGCGTTGAAGACGGATTCTCTTCTATTCTGGCCGCGGCGACGCTGGACGACGTGGACGGGACACCGAGCTGGGAGAAGACCTCTGCAAAACACCTCACTCGAAGCCACCGACAGCAGGTGAAGACTGTCCTTCACCCCTCCCGACGAGGTGGTATCTTGCCCTTCTGCAGATCCCGATCTCGACTCCGGCTGTGCCACTCAGCGTTGCACTTTTCAAGTCTTGCGGCGATGTCTCCCGAGACGCTAAGCTGTCCCCTACTCTCGACCACCAGAAGCGAACCTTTCTGGACGAACCGGTTCCAAAAGTAAACGAGCCACCCAAAACTAGAAACGAATTTTCCAAAAGTAAACGAAGCACTCCCCCCAGCCCAAAAAGAGCACTTCCACCAGAAACGAACCAATTCAAAAACTAGTTTCGGACCCTCCCTTGCCCAAACCTTTTTGACGAAGCCGTGTGTTGGCTCAACAAGCAGAACGATACGCACGACGTGAGAGTCGAGCACAAGAAAAGCAAAACAACTACGAAATGACACGCAAAGTCTCTTCATGCACACACGAACGGCACAGTGTGGCATGACAGACTTGTGACAAATTGTCGATTTTTTGGTCCGCCAAAATCACTCAGAGTATGTTAAACCCTGCCTCTAACATGCTTTGCATCCTGGCTGAGTCTGGCAGAGTCTCGCCAGAGTCCAGCCTGAGTCTGGCGACTCAGTCTGGACTCAGGCAAACTCAGGCTGGGCAAATATTTATTAGTGTTCGGGTCACTTCAGTGGGGCAGTGAGGGCCAAGAATCACAATCACAATTGCAATCACAAGGATTAAAACCCAGCCACCTGAAAGGGACTAGTGATCTGGTACTTTAGGCACCACCTCAAGAACCACATCACAAAGCTGTTGAGCACGACACACACAGGTGCAAGACAACTTGTAAAGCTTACAGCGTTAGGTATAGGGTAGTACCAGTACTCAACGAACCGCGATTTTTGCGGTTCAGCGTTAATTGCCTGTAGGTGAGCACTGGACCAGCTTTAGGGCCCAATTTCAGGTGTTCAAGTTTCCTTTGCAACACTCAATTTTTGTCTGGTGTGTGGGGTCCCAATTTGTTGTCTGATACACCATGCACATCTGCAAGCTTGCTGCCAAAACCTCAGTGACCAACCACTGAAGTGACCAGGTGCAGTACTTCAGTACCAGTACAGTAGTTCAACAGTGCAGCCGCCCAGCCTGAGTTTGCCTGAGTCCAGACTGAGTCTGGCTGAGTCGCGCTGACTCAGGCTCGACTCAGGCTGGACTCAGGCTCGACTCAGTCTGAGTATTTTTTCCCGGAGTATTTCTCGCCAGACTCAGCCAGGATGCAAAGCATGTTCGGTGTTTTTTTGGATTTGTCTGTCTCTTTTGGTGCCCCCCTGGTCCTCGTGAGAACCCGAATCTTCGTTTCTCCTCTTCGGGGACGTTGTGGTTTCCTAGCCAAGAAAAGTTTTTTTTCTCGAAAAGTTTTATTTTTGCGCGCGCGCGCGGAAATTTTTGGGGGTCAAAATAACATGGGCACAAAAATAAAAACTTTCTACCCTAACTTGAAAATATGTCGGACATATAAGGGGCATTCTGAAAATATGTCGGACATATAAGGGGCATTTTGAAAATATGTCAGACATATAAGGGAATTTACCCAAATAGCAATCACCTTTTAGTGCGCTAATAAGGTGACAGTGGAACCATGCTCGTGCAGTTCTTCGACAGAGAGTCGTTTGCACATGTACAGTTCCTTCAGCCAATTCGGTGCAGAGGTAGTACAGTACGGAACGATGGCTTCTGCCCCCTTTAAAGTATCTCTGGCACGCGCAAGCCGCCACACCACCGCTAAACACAGGAATCTGCTATGCCACAGCATACAGCTGTATGCTTGTAGCATACAGCTGTATGCTACAGCATACAGGCTGTATGCTGTAGCATACAGGCTGTATGCTGTAGCATACAGGTAGTTTAGCATACAGCCACAGCATACAGGGACCCCTCCGTGTATACACGACGCACTTGTCATGCACAATCACTTGTTATATAACAAGTGACCTAACAAGTGAAAATGTATAACAAGTGCCACTTGTTATATAACAAGTGATTGCTTGTTATATAACAAGTGATTGCTTGCTATATAGCAAGTGATTGCTTGTTATAACAAGTGTTTGGTTGCAATTTCATAAGGAACCTGGGGTTTGCACCTACCTACGAGAGAAAATCAGTGATCTGCAAGACACAAGGCTCCACCTGGTCCAGACAAAAGTATCGGGGAGTTTCGGGGAAATTCGGGGAGCTTCGGGGTATTTCCTTTGTGACGACCACTTTCCCTGCAGCCGGCCATGGCGGGGAGGGGGCTACGCTATTATGGCCCTACCTTGCGCAGAGCGGTCCCGTGTTCGGTTATGCCCCGAAGACGAAGATAGAGGCTGAGAAGGAAGGACAGACTGGGAGGTACAGGCTGGTGGGACGCCTTCGAAGACGGCACCTCCGGCAAGAAAGGGCAGAAGAGGGCAAATTTAGTGGGCGGCGGAGACCCAGTGCATGGAGGTGGCGTGCCCAGGCCACCACCAAGGACGAGAGAGTGCGCACGAGACATCACAGTTTGAATACCAAGCACTTGCCCCCCAGCGTTGTACTTCTGGACACCGAAGGGGAAGCTCGTCTTTGGATCTGCTTGAACCGAGCACGGCGATCGTCAGAGAGGCCGGGCACGGTGTCCAGTGAAAACGGCTCGAATTGCCTCGGCGAATTGCTCTTCCGGCTCTCCCAGTACTCTGACTGCACGCAGTCAATTTTAGGTGCAGTTCTGGTGTAATCTTGCGGAATTTGGTTACCCCTGGTGTGCATGCTACCGTTACACTGCCGTTACGCTACCGTTACGCACCCCGGACCAGCTTGTTTGAGAAGGCATAGGATGGTTTTCAACACTATTCTGAGTCCAGTGTCCCAGTCTTGTGATCCGAGGGTGTGTTCTGGGGTCGTAACCACCCTGGATGTTGTTCTCTGTGTGCTCCAACAAGTCGACAAGGGAAATATTCTTGCTAGAACATGGCAGCTTTCTTGGGTGCACCACCCTGAGTGTACGGACCTTGGACTTTCCTGGAGCATCTGGGTGGGATATTATGGTCCCCTGAGTGCTTTTCTGCCCGCCAGATGTTGTGTGCTGCCAGTAGGGGTAATTTTCTGGCAGTCTCGGGCTTCAGGAAGGCGTACCGGTAACAGTCAATCTCGCTCCCCGAAATAGGCAAAGCCCCCTGATTTTGTTAACGTTCGTTAACAGGCCGAAAACCCTCCTTTTTTGGCTTTGGTGCATCAAAAACGCAGTTGTGCAGCTTTTTGGCCGTAAATTCGGTGTCATGCCACAGTGGAGGTGATGTGTAATACCTGGAGTACGGTCACCGCCTTCGGCGAAAATGTTAAAAAACACGAAATCACGCTCGTTTGGCCGTGGTGGTACCCCGGCCCGGGGTTTTTCACACGACAAGAAACTTCGACCCACAGAAGAACCCCGAATGAGCGGTTCGGGTGTGCAAATGCCAAGCGTGCTTACAGCAACCGTTTGTTTGCCAAAGCCTAGTGTCTTGCAGATCACGTGAGTTAGTGCTTTCAAGTCAGAATGCTTCCATCGCACTCCGTGTCGTGCCGCCGCGCTCATTAAGATGTCTAAGACCTTGTCCTCTGTGTCATAGTCTTTAGGTAGGTCAAAGCAACTAGACGAAGTTGACCACCAAATACCAACGGGTGTATGTTTTGACTTTTCTTCTGCACGTTTCAGCATCAGTGACAAACTGTCGACGGACTCGGCCACAGCAGTCATGAGAGAGAGAGAGAGTCACGCCTTCGCAGTCCCAGGGCCACCTGTATGGGCACCGCTACCGCGTTGACCTTTCCCGAGAGAGAGAGAGAGAGTTTGAATAGAAAATCTATTTGGTATCGAAAAGTAGGTGCGAGATCAGGCAAACCTTGTGCGCTAGCTTCGTTTAACCGTGAATAATCAGGGCTTACATGCTCACAGGAATAACCTTGTATTAAACGACGCATATATGCGTCGTTCGTCTGTTTGTGGTTAACGTTTGAAAAGAAGCGACGGAAAGAATACGGATGCAACCTCAGGAGCTGGAACTACAGCTGGAGTTTAACACCCGCGCGAAGGTGTGGCACACTCCTGATCACTCCAGCTTCCGAGGCGGACTCCACCGTCTGGTTACCTATGTTTGGGATTGCTTTGTATTTCTTTTGAGTGATCTTCCTTAGAGGTACCAAACAATTCGTTTATTTCCTTAGAGGTACCAAAAAATGCCCTCAGAGGTACCAAACCTAACAAATTTGTTTTTTGCCCTGAAAATGTACTTAGGGTAGAAAGTTTTTTTTATGTTTTTTTGACCCCCAAAATTTTCCGCGCGCGCGCGCAAAAATAAAACTTTTCTTGGCTGGGAAAACACAACGTCCCCGGAGGGGAGAAACGAAGATCCGGGTCCTCATGAGGACCAGGGGGGCATCAAAAGAGACCGACAAATCCAAGAAACACCGCATTTCCGCGTTTAGAGGCAGGGTTTAACATACACTGAGTAATTTTTAGAGTTAAAGTTCGCTTGAAATTCCGGGGTTTTTGGCGGACGAAAAAAGAAAAGTCGGCCATTTGTCACAAGTCTGTCATGCCACACTGTGATGTTCGTGTGGATGAAGAGACTTTGCGTGTCATTTCGTTGTTGTATTGCTTTCTTGTGCTCAACTCTCACGTCGTACGTATCTCCGCTTGAGCCAACGCGCGGCTTCGTAAAAAGGTTCGGGCAAGGAGCTACACAGGTGTGCCTACAAAAGACCATCACGTCGAATGGCGAAGGAAACCCGAAATTTGTGTCACGTCAGTTGGACACGAAACCTTCTGTGTCACCTTTTTCTTTTGAACGGACCCCTTACCGCCACCATCCTACGGTTGCAGGATGCTTGAATGGGAAAACTTGACTTTTTCTTTGAACCAGCTACACCCTGAAGGCTGTGAAGTTCTCTTATCGAGTGATCCTGCTACCGGAAGCAGCAGAAGACGAGCAACATCAGAGACCGCAACATCAACAACGAAACCAGCGGCGAGGGTCAAAAAGACGAGCGAAGAAGCGGCGAACGAACTCTGCGTCGAAGCCGACAACAAAACGGCGTAGAGGAGCGTCCATCGAAGCGCGGCCATCGCCCAAGCGCCGCCCCAACAGCATGTTGTTTAGGGGACGCGCATCCTCCTCTAAGTCTGCGAGTCGCCTAGAAGTCGCCAAGCCCACATTGGGTTTTGCCAAAATATGGAAAAATCGGCAAAAACGGCCCAAAATGGCCAAAATCTGGAAAATTGGGCATTCCGGGCCGTATTTGCCGACTTCTCCAGTTTTTGGCCATCTTGGCCCATTTTTGCCGATTTTTCCAGGTTTTGGCTACTTTGGCCCATTTTTGCCAATTTTTCCAAATTTTGGCCAATTTGCAAAACGAATGAACTGAATTTGCTTTTTGAACTGTTGCATAGCTTGTCCTGTAATTGGAGTAGAATAACACGTGAACACATTTCTTCGTTACCTGTTGGAATTCTCGGTCCTATCTGTCAAGGTTCAGTGGTGTCGAGATGTGCAAAACTCATGTAGGAGGAATCGCAACCTCAATTGGAATTCCTGTTCCAATGGCTTAGAGTGTGCTGGGTGCGGAAGAAAGTAATCGAAAGCGTTAGAACGGTATCAGATCAGCTAGCTATATGGCCAAGACCTAGAAAAATCGGCAAAGTCGGCCCAAAATGGCCAAAAACTGGAAAAATTGGCATAAACGGCCCCGGCCAAAATCTGGAAAAATCGGCAAAACGGCCCAAAATGGCCAAAAACTGGAAAAATCGGCAAAAATGGCACAAAATGGACAAAAACTGGAAAAATCGGCAAAAAATGGCCCAAAATGGCCAAAATGTTGAAAAATCGGCGAAAATGGCCCAAAATGGCCAAAATCTGGAAAAATCGGCAAAAATGGCCCAAAATCAGGGGATTAGTTTCCGTTGCAGATTTAGACCGTCGGTCTAAATCTGCAAACCGGACTTGGCCGGGAAAAAAAAAGAAAGAAATGTTCAAAAAAACGGTGTTCGAAGTAAATATAGGCGGGGGGTGTGGTGTTTGTAGCAGTGCTGAAGGTGCTGGAAGGCTGCTGAGCCTCTGCTGCTGAGACCCAGCCGCTGCCGTTCAATTGTATTCAGCTTCGGGTCGGCAGGTTGCAGCTACCACTGTGCTTCATTACCGGGCCAAGGTCCTGTTTGACAGTTGAGTAACCCACACGAGCTAAGAGTGGCCCACACACGATAAAGGGGGGGGGGGTTGGATTTTTTTTGCCCAGATTTTCCCGTGAATGTAAAATTTATTGGAAGATAAAACTTGCTATTATTAGGCTTTCTCCAATGGGTGAGTGGCAATTTTTTTCCGTCGCGCCTTCGGCGCGATGTTGCTAAAAATAACGCTAAAAATATTGTTGTTTGCACGGCGGTGCAGGTGCAGATACACCAAAACCGTGGACCTATTATCATAGGAATCATAGGATAATAGGTCCCCAGGTTAGCTGACTGACGAGACTGTCTGTTTACGATTTTGACTGTTTTTGGGGCGTGTCCCCATATGGCACCCAACCCCACAGGCCAGATAAAGCTTGATCCAGACTGGTGCAGGTTGAAAAAACGCCCGCAAAATGTGTCGCTGTCGCCAAACTGACGGGGTGACCATAATAGACCCATAAAGACCCCATAAAGGACCCATGAAGAAAGACCCCTCTTTTGCCGAACGAAGTTGTGGAGATGTGTCGGCTCCGCCCCAAGACGCCGTACATCGGCGAAAACGACACCGAAACACCGCCCAAAACCACCCCATAGTAACGGTCTAAATCTGCAAACCCCGGAAGCCTTCAAACGAATACCCTGCCCAAAATGGCAAAAAAAAACACTAAGTGCATTTCCAGCCAAAAAGTCTGGTAACAATTTCAAGACAAATTTCGGTACCTCTACGGAAATTTCCAAAATTGTTTTTAGGCCAAATTGGCTGAGAAATGTACTTCGAGAATTTCGATTTGGTACCTCTAAGGGAAATTTTTATTTCCCTTCTCTGGGCCCGCTAGCAGCGACGGACCTCGCTTCGTGGTGCCAGCACGAGGGGAGAACTTGGAGATACAGAGAAAGAAGAAAAACAGAGGGTTGGATGGAGAGGACGCAGGCGTGCGTCGGGGCCCGTGAGGAAGCACCGGCCACCTTGCAAGATGAGAATGCCTGCCCTGGAAAGAAGCACCCTTTTACTCGCGGGGGTAAGCACCCTTGCGGGGGAGCTCTTCCGTGTGCCTCCATGCGGAAGGACACTGGACCTTTTAAGAAGGCCGCGAGAGTCGGCTGAGCCGGGAGCTACCGGAGAAGGTGTGTATGTGCTTAGGTATTACAACCTGGTTCGATTGCGGGATAATAAAACCTCGGGGATAAAAGACTGCGCACATATCCCTAACTCTCGGCGGCCGGGACCCTCTTGCAACGATGCAAAAAAAAATATCTGCATACTGCCCGAAGACGACTAGTACACGTCTTCTTGGCGGATAGTCACCTACCGTGAAGCCAAAGCTCGACCAGCAGCAGCAGCCTTTCGCACTTTTCCTGCCTTTGCGGTTGGTGCAGATGCCTGGGTCAGCAACGATTCTGGCTCTGTATTCACTGGTGCAGGGGTCACTTCTGCTCTCCCGAGGCCGGACTTGCACGGGAACACGCGATTGCGAAAGAGGTTTATCATCAAGAGATGAATCGTCGTCGTCCGCCGAAGAAGTGTCATCCACCGAAGAGTCGCTCACGTCGCTGCCACTGGCTTCATCAGCCGACACGCCAGCTCATCATCATCATCATTATCGTCATCATCATCACCATCCACTTGGTTCATCGCAGGTAGTTGCAACAACATACTGAACCAACCAACCATTGCATCGTTGCATTGTGTCCTATAGTTGCACTACTGCTGCATACGCAGTTCAAACCTATGGTTTGTTACTCCCATAGTTGCACGACATCGCATCGTTGCATTACATCGCTGCACTACATCGTTGCACTACATCGTTGCACTACGTCGCTGCATGGTTGCCCTATGCCTACCATAGTGAGCAACGATCATGCAACGATGCAACGATGCAAAAAAAAAAGAAAAAAGCCCATGATTTCCTGCAACGATGCAACGATGGTTAGGGATATGTGCGAAAGACTGCGTGTTTTTCCCGTTCAATAAAAAAATTGTTTGGTACCTCTAAGGAAATAAACGAATTGTGTTAGTCCTCTAAGGACTTTTTCTCATTTTTTTTTCTTTTTGAACTGGAATATAGGAATTCGAAGGTTTTTGTTGCTTGAGGGACGTTCCTTCCTGCAGCTTTTGAGTATTTCTTACCTTGTATCACTCACTCACTTCTGCATCAGGAAGAGCTGTGTCACAAGTATAGTTTGGCGCAGTCTTTTCTTTGCGCGCTGACTCACCGGCTTTGGTGAGTTTCCGGAGACCCGGGGTAAGTAGCCGGGAACTGGTGGTGGGGGTTCTTCGGAGGGGCTGCACGCATTTAAAGTTCGACTTTTACGCACCGCTGTCGCAATCTCGCAGTTGCTGCTCCCGAAAGCCACGTCCTGTGGCACCATTCCCGAGAGTACACCGCCCCCAACAAAATGTTTCCCCCGAAGAATGAGAGTACTTCAGTGTCCGGCCGACGCACCCTTTCCACCGTTCTTCTTGCGCGAGTGGCAACCAATGACAACGCAGCTTGGTCAGCCGAAAGAGCAGAGAAGCGGGCTCCACCTCGCGGGTCTACAGCATTCGGAAAAGAGCGTGGCAGTCCTGCTTGTACACGAACGGTTGCAAGTGCCCTATTCCGTCCGCATAGGTCTCCGCGCAGTAGTCATCCATTGTGCTGCGCCTTCCCCCGTTGCCTCTGCTATAGCTGGACATGACAGGAAGTTTCTGGATCATCCGCGAATGCTGTTCAGTTAGTGCTTTCAAGTCAAAATGCTTCCATCGCACTCCGTGTCGTGCCGCCGCGCTCATTAAGATGTCTAAGACCTTGTCCTCTGTGCCATAGTCTTTAGGTAGGTCAAAGCAACTAGACGAAGTTGACCACCAAATACCAACGGGTGCATGTTTTGACTTTTCTTCTGCACGTTTCAGGATCAGTGACAAACTGTCGACGTACTCGGCCACAGCAGTCATATTTGTACGCCACTTCGGCCACCACAAGCCCGCGTTGACCATAATCACGTTGTGCGACTCATTGCGAGCGAGCAGAGACTGCGCAAGATCGTTGGCGCTTCCGTTCCACGTCGGGACTCGGCTCGGATCATCGGCCAACCCTGCGGTCTCCTTCAATGCGTTGCAATCCTCGAAGTTGTGGGTCAAGCCGTCCCCGACTGCATCGCCATGCGTGAAATAGAAGGATGCCCGCACATCTCTTTCTTTGTTGTAGTAGAAACGGTATTCTTTCTGTTGTGCCCAGAACTTGAGAGGATCGCGATCGCCAGGGCGCCGATCCACGCGGCGGCATTCGCAGCACATTCGATCGAAGGCCTTCGTCGTGCCTGCAGGAGGTTGTTTGGACCTTCTCAGAGGGGGGCAATCTGCGTTCACAAGGGGGTGTTTTCTTTTTTGTTTTTGCCCAAAGGGCGATTTGACCTGTACGCGTGCAGGTTAAACCGCTGCCAAACGTTCCTTTTCAGAGTTAAAGTTTTTAGCTGTAACAATTATGCTCACTAGGGAGGTGGTTACTGGCCTTCCCTGAAGGAACTCACGGAACCTGTAGAATGCAGAGTTCGGAATGTCCAACCAACCCTTCATTCCGTTGAACGTGCCGAGTGTCAATGTGATCCCAGCGGATGGCTTCGTCTGGTCGATGCTTGCAATCTATTACTTGTGGAATCTACTTACTGCGGTTTACTGTGAGAATTGGAGCAAAGTGCATGGCAGGATGAGCACCATCCCGAACCAACACCAGAAGAGCTTGGGATGAGGCGGGTTGAAAGCAGACAGTCACTCCGGCGTTACTGAGATACTGCATAGACCAAACTCAGCAGGATCAAAGAGTGTCGGTCTCACCTGCTTCATTCTGTTTTCAGTGGTTCGCCTCAGCAGATAGCTCTTCCAGACCAAGGCAGCAGCAAGATCCAAGGAACAGGAAGATCTGGGCGAGGAGGGACAAAGAACTGACTGATACATACCGGAGAGGAAGTGGGGCCAACCATTCCATTCGTTCAGCGACACAAGGTTCGGGTCCTTCGGCTTCGAGCCGTGCGTACGTATGAAATCGTTGAACCGGCCAAGAACCAAATCCCTGTCGAGGTTGTCCTTCTCTTCGATGATGCGCAAGAAAAGCAGAAAGTGGAAACGCAGAACGCTTTCACCTGTGTGTGCGAGCGGTGGAGAATGAACTACGGCACACTCCCCCCCCTGCATTTCATCCAAACACCGTACACCGCGAAAGTAGGAAAAAGTAGAAAGGGAAACTAGATGATTCGTTGACCGCACTACCCTGAGCCCAAATCCTGGATTTCAGAAGGCAAATGATCATGATCAGACGGTCCTACCTGGGCGGTTCAGTTTCCTCACATTGCATGTGGCCAAAACAAAAATACTCGACGTAGCTGCTTCGAGTCCAAATGGAAGACGAAATATAGAGGTACCGCAGCTGCTTTGACTCCGAACGGAAGGGGAGGTAGAGGGGCAATACAATACAAACACAACCAGCACGGCACTGTCCGATCGAACAACCGTGGATACCAGGAACTAGAAACGGGAGTTCCTCTCGTACTACCCCGTATTGCTGTCGGAATGCGCTGGCCCGATGGGCTCTCTCTCCATCAGTAGGATAAGACCAACCTGTCTCACGACGGTCTAAACCCAGCTCACGTTCCCTGTTAGTGGGTGAACAATCCAACCCAGGGGGGTCCCTTAGGGTGCTCTGACTTTTTTTTTTTTTGTTTCTGGTCCCCGCCCCCCCCAAAAATCTGTACGCACGCACGCAAAATATAAATAAATAGCCCAAAGAAACTAGGGCCTAAAAAGGTGTTTTTCTCTGAGCCTCTTCTTCATAAAGGCGTCGCATCTGTCGTGGCTGACTCTGGTTGTACACAGATTACAGATACGTTGAGTCGTCTTGTACTTCCGTTGTAGAGTGTCGTCAGGTTTAAGGTCTACTCGACATGGGCAGTACAGGACATCCCTCCCTCAGTGGCAACACGGATGACAGCTTAATCTCACTAGCATTGTCTCCCTCGCCCTGTACTCGTAGCAGCCTCCTCAGGAAATGTCCTGGTGCAATGTAATGTGTTTCCTCGATGAGTTGAGACAAGGCACCCTGGTGAAGCTTGGCTGGGATACACTTGCCCGGAAGATTCCGCAAAATTTGTTACACATTGGGCACTTAATAGACTGGTGCAGATTCTGTATCTGGATGAAGGCCGATTGGCGCTTTCGGGGCAGCGGGCGACGGTCTGAAGGTGTCCTCGTGTCAGCTTTGTCAAACACCTTCTCAAATTTCCTCAGCGATTCTCTCCTATTTGGGCTACAAGTGTTGGGCACTCGAGGAGGTCGGCTTTGTCGACAATGAGAGAGAGAGGACAACTTGTATCCTCGCAGCTCCGCAGGTTGACAAGGTGCGGGGATGAATCTGCTTCCAGCCTGTTGTTGCCTTCTGCTTTTTCTTCCTTGCTCACCATAGGACTGCTGATACCAAACTTCTCCTGGACGTACGCAAGGAGAGATGCCTGCTCAGTTGCGGTATCGTCATTTATACAACTACCGGTTGTCTGCTGTATGGTGCGGTCCCAAGAAGGGCTTTGATAGCATCCAGAGCGTTCATACAGCGTTCACAGCTCCCTGTCTAGCTGTGGCCTGGTGCTGTTCCGAAGACACTGAGAGCGCGTGCTTTAGGAACCTACCACAGCGCGACGAGACAGAGACGAACCGACCAGTTTGTAACGTGATGGTCAGTTCTTGTGCAAATTACCTTTTTCTTGGATTATCTTTTTTTCCGGCAATTCTCAGAAATCTCTACGCACGCGGGACCAGAAACAAAAATACTCGACGTAGCTGCTTCGACTCCGAATGGAAGGGGGGAAATATAGAGGTACCTACCCCCCCCGTGTTTAAGATCGCGTTTTTCCGTGTTTAAGATCGCCCCCCAAAAAAACCGATCTTATACACGGGGGGGGACGATCTTAAACACGGGGGGGGACAAAAAACACCCCAAATTTTTTTTCCGCTGCGCGGGGCCTTGAACCCCCCCCCACAGTAAAAACGCCCAAAAAAAAAAAAATTTCCCGCT
The DNA here is from genome assembly GCA_030068145.1 of Diplonema papillatum. Lineage (NCBI taxonomy): Eukaryota > Euglenozoa > Diplonemea > Diplonemida > Diplonemidae > Diplonema > Diplonema papillatum. The sequence continues at coordinate 179,144 of JAPJBO010000041.1, read as the reverse complement.
GCGCGGGACCCCACCCCACTCCCCCCCCGTGTGTAAGATCGCCCTCATTTCTCAAAAAAACCGATCTTATACACGGGGGGTGGTAGGTAAGGGGCAAATACAATACAAACACAATCTGATTTGTTCTTCGCTTACACCACCGTGTGTTGTTTTCTCACTCAGGACTTTTGACCTGTTGTGTTTGTGTGATTTGTCGTGTAGGGGTAGACCCGCATGTCCTCACGTCCGTTCAACACGTGGTTCGGTAGTTACAGCACTTTGGATCCCTTCTGTTCTTTGTCGGGCAGCATCGTCGAGCATTTCCTTTCAAGCTGGCGCTTAAGTAAAAATACTCGACGTAGCTGCTTCGACTCCGAATGGAAGGGGGGAAATATAGAGGTAAGGGGCAAATACAATACAAACACAATCTGATTTGTTCTTCGCTTACACCATCCAGGACCCCCAGGGACCACGCAGTGGCTTTTCAAGTAGTCAGATCCGGAGGAGGCGAGAGATCTTCCTCCTTCGGTAACCACCTCCAGGCGTCGCGTTCTCTTTCCTCGCCTGGGTACCCCGGGTGTACTCGTCCGCCCTCTGTTCGTGGGTCGGCACCCACGTAGCCGTGAGCTCAAGTCCGTACTCTCGGGCCAGATCGATGCACGCACCACTTCATCCCTTTTTGTTCTTCGCTTACACCACCGTGTGTTGTTTTCTCACTCAGGACTTTTGACCTGTTGTGTTTGTGTGATTTGTCGTGTAGGGGTAGACCCGCATGACCTCACGTCCGTTCAACACGTGGTTCGGTAGTTACAGCACTTTGGATCCCTTCTGTTCTTTGTCGGGCAGCATCGTCGAGCATTTCCTTTCAAGCTGGCGCTTATGTAAAAAAAAAAAGTCAGAGCACCCTTAGACAATTCTGCTTGTCTAGGTTAGGCAGAGCCGACATCGAAGGATCAAAAAGCAACGCTTGCACCCGCCTTTACTTCAGGCTTCCGACACCAAGAAATGTTGCCTGTTCGAGGCAGCACTCCTGCAGAAGTATTGAGAGGTTTGCTGGAATCATAGTGGCTTCCAGCACGCTGGTGAGTGGGACAGGCGAGTATACGGCAACGGCAAAAGGCTGCATACCGATCCAAAGAAAGTTCCTTCCCGCAACAAGTTGTCGGAGCTCGTCGCGCGGCAGCTGAACGCTGGCATTCTTGAAGAGGAGCGTCTTGTTGTAGAAATCCCAGTTCAGCAGCTCGCCGGGAAGATCTTTGTAAAATGGATGATTGAGGAGTGAATGGTTGAGAAGTGAAGACGACAACGCGGTGAGGTGGAACACTTGCGGCGGTTCCGGCGGCGGTTGCGGTGTCCACGGGACCGGTGTGACCCGCCCTGACGCAACTACTATTGGCGGCGGGACCGCCATCAGAAACCACCCGCACATGAAGCTCATGCAAGCAGCCATCACCATCCGGGGAGAGCAAATCTCTTGTCCGGAGGCTGGATTCGGACTAGCGGCCATGGCCGTCGTGCCAAGTCTCACCGTACCCTTGGGGCTCTCGGGCTGAGAGAGAGGGAAGAGGTTGGAGGGAGAACCTAATGCATGACTAGTGCACTAGTAAGGCCAATCACTAGTCATTTTAAAGTGAACTTACTAGTAAGAAATCTTACTAGTAATATGACTAGTGCCACTAGTCATTCTTACTAGTGCCACTAGTAAGAATGACTAGTGCACTAGTAAGAATGACTAGTGCACTAGTAAGAATGACTAGTGCACTAGTCATGTTTGCTAGTGTTTTACACAGTAAAGTCCATTTTTAGGCGGTGGATATGGCGCGGGTGTCCGACCCACGCTCGAATACTGTTCCGCAGGTTCGTCCTGCCGATGTTGTGCACGCAGAAACATGACAGGTGAACACTAGGTTGCCAAGCCACCTGCCGTAAGTGCGCACAACATTTCCAGTCGCCTGGCAGAGGAGTTTCCCAAGAACCTTTTGTGTTGTGAGGCAATGTTGCAGCGGAAGCCCTCCGTGCAGCAAAGATGTTGTGGAGGACAGCCCCGTGGTCGGGCCAAGCTCGCCATTCACTGCTGTAGAGAGCCAGCTGGGCACACTGATGCATAGACATGCCGAATCGCATTATGTTCCCTGCAATGATGGCGCCGATAGCGCGCGCTGTCGGTGCATGGTATGCATCCATTGTTGTTTTCCCCTGCGGTGTTTCGTGAGTGATAAGGCTGGCGATGCGGGACCGTACGAGAATCATACTACACAAAGTTACGTACGAACTATTGCAACGCGCCCCACCCTCTGGCCCAAGTGCACTCGCTGGTGAACAATGTGGAACCACCAGGATACTTTATGAACCACCAGGCCCCGACTCCTGTCCATCAGGGCTGCCATTGTCTTCGTCAACTGTCATCGTCATCGTCAACAGGACTACTCCCAACAAAAACAACAAAATGAGCATGTGTTGACGATGTCAGCCCTGATGGACAGGAGTCGGGGTCTCGGCCAGAGAGGAGGGCGCGTTGCAATAGTTCTTACGTAGTATGATTCTCGTACGGTCCCACATCGCCAGCCTTGAAACACCGCAGGGGGAAGACAACAATGGATGCATACCATGCACCGACAGCGCGCGCTATCGGTGGCATCATTGCAGAGAACAGAATGCGATTCGGCATGTCTATGCGTCAGTGTGCCCAGCTGGGCTCGCTAATTAATAGCGAACTTGGCCTGGACCATGGGGCTGTCCTACAACACCCTTGCTGCACGCGAAGCAGGGTTCAAGGCGATGGCCGACGAGTTGGTCGGGGATACCCCGAAGGCAATTTCGTTCCTGCTGTCCAAGTTTCCACTGGAGCAGGGTGGCTGCCCACCCGCAGTGGTTGTGACAATGGACGCGTACAAACCAGGCAACGCCTTCCGTGGGGCAACAGGGAGGCAGCGTCTTGCTGTTGGACTGTCCGGGGACCTCAAGGCGACGCGGTTTCTTACTGAGTGCGATAAGCGGAAGCCTGCCTTCCACTCATGGTGGATCTTCAGCTGCCTGCCGCATCTGAGCGCTATTCAGGAAAGTACGTTCCGCAAGAACAATGCAATCATTCCTCTGAGTCGATTTGTGTTTGGTGGTGACCACGCAGAATTGTGGTCGCTCTTTCGAGGCGTGGGCGGTGGCGGGCACCGAAGTGCCTTTTGTGCAACCTGCATTGAGACGCGGTTGGCACACCTGCACAGATGCAAACGGCTTAGCATCCAGGAAATGCATGCGCAGGGCTTCCACTGCAACATTGCTATCACGGAACCAGCGCATGTCATCACACCAGCCTTGCACGATGTGAAAGGCATGCTATGGCTCATGATCCGGACACTTCCGGATGCTAGTCGGGTAGAAGAGGATGCAGATGAACGGTGAGCGCAAAAGGTGGTCCGCCTGCACGTCCCAGAAGACAATGGAACGAGACTTCCAGGAAATCGAGCTGCAGACAAAGCACCTCAAGAGCCTGGACACGAAGCGAAGCGCGCCGCGAGGGTTTGCGCCTGACCTCGCGCCCGCGTGTCGCAATCCCCTCCCACACCTGTACCAGTACGACACCATATTTCTTTGCAAGTGCATCACTGCACGAAGTACGGTGTGGAAGCAAGCCGCAGAAAACCTGGAGGCCCGCCTCCGAAGGGCTGGTTTGGGTGCCCACGTATGCCGGAGAACTGAACGATGGGGACAGAAGTTTCGTAGCAGTCCTGCTCGTGAAGGTGTTCTTCTCAAGATTTGCATTTGCAACGAGAAGCCGTGGCACAACAACCCGACTTCCGATGAGGAGGAGGATGACGATGCGGACAGCAGCACAACCGACCCTGAAAACGAGAGCAGCGAGCACGGGTGTATTATCAGCCAGAAGAGCTACACGCGAATCCACGGCCTCTTCGCACACTACGACGCACACCACCGCCCTACAGTCACCTGCGAATGCACAACGCAATGTCCATCGTGCAAAAAGACAGTTCGCAAGGGCGGGCTGACCCAACACCTGCTGTACGTTCATGCTGAGAAGCTTGACAAGAAGACCTGCCCCCTGTGCATGCAAAGGTTCGCCGATGCACGCAGAAGGGATGCCCACATGCGCGATGCCCACACGGGTGGAAGGTAGTCTTACCTCCTCTGAATTCAGCACTCTATGCCACATGGCCCTTTCTTCCGTTGTTCCCCCCTCCCCCACCCATCACACCCTGAGCACATACCCATTCCAAACACGTGTTCTTGCAATTCCCCACCCATCACACCCCAGACTTCGGGCCATGCTTATCCCATTCACTTGTTCTTCTCGGCAACCTGTTGTGTTCACCATTCATGTTGCTGCGTGCACAACAGCGGCAGGACGAACCCGCGGAACAGTATTCGAGCGTGGGTCGTACACCCACACCATATCCACCGCCTAAAAATGGACTTTACTGTGTAAAACACTAGCAAAAATGACAAGTGCACTAGTCATTCTTACTAGTGCACTAGTCATTCTTACTAGTGCCACTAGTAAGAATGACTAGTGGCACTAGTAAGAATGACTAGTGGCACTAGTAAGACATTTTCACTAGTAATTTTACTAGTAAGAACGCTGAATTCCTAATGACTAGTGCACCGTGCGGGAAGAAAGCCCACCATCCCTTCCCCCTGTGACCTTGTCCAGACAAGCTTATTTCCGTAAGTCCCCTGGACGGGTATTTTCATCTTGCCCCTACGCAATGTAAGTGATAGGTTTACCCTGGATGGTTTGCTTCCTCTTCGTTCTTTCTTGCAGTCATTTCACCAAGAAGTATCCCGCAGACTTTACGTCAGCGAACACAAAAGGCGCAGACAGACCAGTACGCAGGATTCCCGTGTGCTCCAGGTGCGGTGTAGAACTGTCCCGCAATGCTATAAGCCATCCGGGTCGCCGGGTCTGTCAGATGCGCCTTCTCGAGGATTCCCAGCACCTCAGGCGCCCGTTTCGGGTCCACACTGCCGACTCGATACCGGTCGTCAACTTCTCAATGGATTCGTTGGTAGTAAACGACACCCTCGCCAGCACGGCCGGAGGATCGCAGATTGTAGTTTGCTCGGTTGCGAGATCGGGACGATGTTGAGACTCTGGCAACTCGTAACAAGAGGCTGTGATGTCTCCGACTTCTCTGGATCCACGGATGTGAATCGAGAGGATCGGATCGGCCCACACACACATAATAACATAGCCCCTGCCCTCTCTCGCCAGATGGGCTGCATAAAGTACCCCGAAGACATGGGATACAAACACCCCGGACGTCAAAAGTTAGCTGCGAAACCGGAAAAGCAGGAATCAGAACAACACGCAAATTACCTTCCTTCCACTTCATCTGCCTCGGAGGCATCCCCAAGCGGTCACCGGAACACGACGGCACTTGCTGAAGCCGACACAGTTCCAACGACAGATACGACCGCATGTCATCGACAGCGCACTTTCACAGTTTCACTGAGGGAGTTGATGCACCACCAAAAGTCGATTAGAGAACTCTACACAGCTTTCAGGGTGCGGTTGGTTCAAAGAAACAGTCAAGTTTTCCCACTCTCCCTTACCCCCCGGTGACCTCGTCCAAGCTCATTTCCCCGGGTTAAGGCAGTCACTCAACATTCCCAACAACAAATCCACAAGTTGCTGCAAATAAGAGAGTTAGTCTCGCCTTAGCAGTCCCAGTCTCTCTCCTGTATGTGTTCTCGTGGTCATCGCTACCGCGCTGACCTTTCCCGAGAGAGGGACTGGATGTTAGAGTGCAGGGACCATCTCGGGGAGTTTCCGGTCTCCTCACTTCTCTTCGTGCTGCGTAAGTCGCTCTGGAGGCGCGCCGCAGGTTGCGGCTCTGCTGCGGCGCTGGAGTGGGTGCTGCAGGGGGTGCGCTGGCCAGCAGGCAAGATAGGACACAATTGACTTCCACGCTTTGCTGGTCCGGGCTAAAAAATGGAAGCGCCGAAACGTGTGTGAGAAGAAGAGGCGAACCTCACGGACGGAGCCACTAAACCAGATACGAAAGAGAAGAGCTGGGGGGGGGGGGGGGGGGCAGCGCTCTTGTTAAGGATCAGCCACTTTGGCCGGATGGCCGGATAAACCAGACCCCCCCCCCCCTCTACAGTGCAGTTGCCTTGGAGGCTGGGTGGTCAAATTCTCTAAGGTGAAATGGTCAAAATTCCCTGCCAAAAGTGGGCCCACAAAAATTTTCCAAAGTGTGGTATTTGGGGTATTTGGGGCAAAAAAAAAATTTTTTTTTCTGACCGCCCACCGTGGTGACCACCTTAGAGTGTGACAGGTAGCGTCTCCCCCCTCCACAGTGAAAATAGCCTGAGGGGGGGGGGGGGGGGGGGGGGGGGGGTCAGCCGGCTGATGGATGGATGGATGGTTCTTAACAAGATGCCTGGGGGGGTGGCCGCATTTGGACGAAGTTGGGCAATACTCGCGCTGGCAGAGGTCCAGTCACAGCTCTGGCAGAACAGATAGAAGAAATACTCGGCGTAGCTGCTTTGACTCCGGATGGAAGGGAGGAAATGTAGGGGTAGAGGGGCAAATGCAATACAAACACAATCGGACTCGTTCTTCGTGCACCACCGTGTGTTTATTTTTTAAGCTACCGGGGAGAGTGTGCTTACGTTGTGTGGTAACCTGATACGTTCGAGTGGTATGCGTCGATTGTCTAATGAGCTTGAAGCCCTGCATGGGCGCTTAGTTCCGTGCTGTGGGCGCCGCCGATGCACGCGGGGATTCGTTTGCGACAAGAAAACCTGAGGGAAAAAGACTGCGTGGTGTGTCTTGTCGTGTAGGGGTAGACCCGCATGACGTCACGTCCGTTCAACACGTGTTCGGTACTTGCATCTTCGAGTTTTTGTCTGGCAGCTTCGTCGAGCATTTCCTTCCAAGATGGCGCTTATGTAAAAAAGAAACGCTAAAAAAGACGGCGGTGTTATTCTGTCAAAAAAAAAAAGGGAAGTGAGGGTCGTTGGTATTGGTGCTGGTTTTGAGGGCACATCGGATTTATCGGGCAACGACTAGCTTCGGGGAACGGCGACTTCCTAATCCATATCCAGATCCTTTGTCTCCAACCGCTTCCTACTCATGGGGGGCAGCCATGGGGCAAGAGTTGGCTCGGCGTGGAGTGGAGTGACCTCCCGGGAGAGCCGTTCGCTTACACATCATGACTATCTCGAGAGCAGGCCTTACGTTCAGCATGCTGAACGTACTGATTTCAGCACGTTATTTTTCTTAGTTTCTTTTTGTACACGTGCTGAACTAGTACGTGTACAAGTGCTGAAATCAGTACGTTATCAGCACGTACTCTCTTTTCTGAAGATTCATCTGGGGAATCAACCGCAGTAGCGACAGATCCTGCTGTTGCTTCCCACCGCGACACTGGAGGGTTGGGGCCGGAGAGGAGGGGCAGGGGCAAAGACATGCAACACTGGCAGGTGAGCCCCCTATGCTCTATTTCTTTTTTGCCTGACCCTACGCACTGATTTTCAGTAGGTATTCAGCTCCAAGGCAAAAGAGCTGCGTAAGCCCTGCTCGAGGGGCGACCCCATCGTACGTTTGAACTCATGCGTGGTTTCACATAGATTTAGGTCGAAGTCGAATAATCAAAACGAAGCTCTTAGCGGTTCTCTTTTGAGTTTCGTCTAAAGCCTCGTTCGCGGGATCAATAAGGACTGCGTACTGCGTACTCCTACTACGTCAGAGGTGAGATTCTTAGATCGTAGGAAGACGAACTTCTGCGAAAGCATTCGACAAGAATGTCTTCATTAATCAAGAACGAGAGCGTGGGGATCCAAGATGATCAGATACCGTCGTAGTCCACGGCTGTAAACGATGCCTTGGGGACGCAGTACTACTGCGCATTGCAGCGGTACAACTACATGGGGTGCACGAGCGAGGCGTGCTCAGACGTGCTCGCGGGCGACATTGTGCGTCGCCCCCGCGTGTGTGAAGTCGCCGACGGTGCTATATGCCATCATCAACCATGCCGTGCTGAACTTTGTGAGACAGACGCTGCCAGGCATAATCGCCGGATTGCCGACATCAAGAAATGACACGCTGCCAGGGTCTGTCAACCTCGTGAAGCGGATGCAAGGGGAAGCTGTGTACGCGCAGTTGCCGACAAACAAGGACTGGCGGGAGAGGTACGGGTGAGAGGATGTTTCGAAGACGTATTTCGTGAAGTCGCTGAAGGTGTTTGCGCCCATGCGTCACGGTTTTGAGAAAGGACTTCGCGCCACCGAGATGTCAGACCGGCAGCCTTGATTGCGCGGGCTCGAAACCCACCAGAAGGCAATTTTGCTGAAAGCAGGTTGTGTGACCATGGCACACCCCTTCCGCAACAGCACGCATTTCCGAATGAAGGAGGATCCGCCCCGACAGGACAACCAGAGACTCGAAAATACCGACTTCTTACAACTCGAAACAGTCTATAACCCAACTGCCGAGAATTTCCCGCAGCACAACTCCGAGTTGGTAGAGTCTCCCAACTCGGAGTTGTGCTGGGTAAGCACATGCCACGGTTCCGATGTCAGACCGGCAGCTTCGATGGTGCAAACCACGCAGGCTCCACCGCGCGAAGGATTCGTCTCGGGTTGAGAAGGAGAAAGGGCTTTCCGCCACTTGAGAAGTGTCGGCCGCTGCATCGTGGCACACGCACGGCTTCGTGCACCCCCCCGTGAAATGGTTGCTGATGACTGCCTCCGGCTTCGTCGGCGCGCACTCGTCCGAGTTCGCCATGTTGTTGTAGAGACACCGCGACTTGTAGTTTCACGTGGTGAAGGACTGCACGCCACTGAAGGTGTTCCTTTGTGAGACCGGCAGCTTGGATAGTGGATCTCACCGCGCGAAGGACCCCGCCAGAAGGAAATTTCTGCTGCGGATTGTGAAGAAGGATAAAAGACTGTCACGCCACTGAGGGTGTTCCTGTGCCAGACCGGCAGCTTCGAGTGTGCAAGCTACGCAGGCACACCGCGAAGGACTCGTCAGAAGGCAATTTCTGCTGCGGGTTGTGAAGAAGGATTTTCCGCCACTTGAGAAGTGCCGGCTCGCCGCATCAGCCCGGCAGCTTCCACTGCGTCGTGCGCAGGCCCATCGCCTCGTAGGAGCCGCCGGGGCACCTCCGCCTGTGCGGGAGCCCCAGCAGCACTTTTCAGCGACAGCGACGTCCTCCCACCACTGGTCCGTCAACGCCTTGCAAAGCGGGTGCGCCGCCCGGGCGCACGCCCACGGCTTCATGCACCCCCCCGAGAAATGGTTGCTGATGACAGCCTCCGGCTTCGTCGGCGCGCACTCGTCCGAGTTCCCGAGAGGCACCGCGACTTGTAGTTTCACGTGGTGAAGAAGGAGGAAGGACTGCACGCCACTGAAGGTGTTCCTTTGTGAGACCGGCAGCTTGGATAGTGGATCTCACCGCGCGAAGGACCCCGCCAGAAGGCAATTTCTGCTGCGGATTGTGAAGAAGGATAAAAGACTGTCACGCCACTGAGGGTGTTCCTGTGCCAGACCGGCAGCTTCGAGTGTGCAAGCTACGCAGGCACACCGCGAAGGACTCGTCAGAAGGCAATTTCTGCTGCGGGTTGTGAAGAAGGATAAAAGGGCTTTCCGCCACTTGAGAAGTGCCGGCTCGCCGCATCAGCCCGGCAGCTTCCACTGCGTCGTGCGCAGGCCCATCGCCTCGTAGGAGCCGCCAGGGCACCTCCGCCTGTGCGGGAGCCCCAGCCACTTCTCAGCGACAGCGACGTCCTCCCACCACTGGTCCGTCAACGCCTTGCAAAGCGGGTGCGCCGCCCGGGCGCACGCCCACGGCTTCATGCACCCCCCCGTGAAATGGTTGCTGATGACAGCCTCCGGCTTCGTCGGCTTGCACTCGTCCGAGTTCACCATGTTGTTGTAGAGGCACCGCGACATGTAGTTCCCCCGGCCCTTCCCCTCTCCGTACAAGTAGTAATACGGCAGCAGCCCCTGGATGGTCCTCCCGCCGTACGTCCAGCCGACCTTCCCTTTCCACCCCGTCCCCGAGCGGAAGTCCCCTTCCCGGAAGATGTCGTAGATGTTGTGGTAGTCCCGTTCGGACCGCTCGTCCGGTCTGACCACGAGGTAACCGCCGTTTACCTTCTCGATGGTCCAGGCCCCGTGCGTGTAACCCAGGGTCGCGTTCGCAGGCATGTTTGGAGGCTCGAAGACGGAGTCAAACGGCTTCCGCAGGTGGATGTCCGTGTCGATGATCAGAATGGAGTCCACGTCCAGGTCGACGACAGACGGCCGCCAGAATTCGAGCTTCAGCATCTCCCAGATCCCGATGGCACCATCCGACCAGACTTCTTTCGCAATCTGCGGGTTGCGGATCTCCCACGGCTGCATGGGCAGTTCGACTATACGGACATGCCAGCCTAGTTTTGTGAGGAGAGGGGCCAAGGTCTTGCTGGTGTTGGTAAGCAGTGCGATGAGCTGAACGTCGTGCTTCATGACGGGCGCAAACCGGTGGACCTGTGAGGTGATGACGGCGATGTTGTCAAGCATTCCTTCGGCGTTCGCGTGGAACCCGCGGTCGTACGAGCCCTGGTGGATGTACACTGCCACGGCGGTCCGGGGCTTCTTCGCCGCCTGCTGGTTCGTGACCTTGTCGAACAGATCCTGGGCGGAGGAAGACAAAGTCTTCGGCTTCGCGGCCAGCTGGGCCGGATTCGACGGGCCGTCGCCGCTGTGGGCCATCAGGTGCAGGATCATGAGACACGCGACCACGGAAAATCCGGCAAACACCATGGGGCTCCGCGCAGACCGCCGCTGCTGCTTCATCGTCGCTTTTTTGGAGCTTCTTTTCGCACGTACGCGTGTGCGCGTGTGTGGTGTGTGTGCGTGTTCGTGTGTGATACTCTTTCCTACGAGAGGGGAAGGCGGGTTTAGGTTGACGTACACAATACGCACGAGACGTGCAAATAAGCGTTTTCTGCAAGCAGTTGAGCTTGTACTAACAAAAAAAGGACAGGCGCTTCGTCTTGTTTTTGCGTGCCGGTTGATCGGGTTCCCACTTGTTTGCGGTCTGGTTCATTTGCAAGTGAAGAATTCTGACCTCAGTGGCGTTCTGCCTCCCCTTGAACGAGCGAACGAGGGAGCTCCATTGCTGGGGACACAGAGAGTCTTGAACTGCGAAGTGTTCTCACTGCCTTGTAGCACAGTACGATTTGTTGTGCGCGAATGCGAAGCAAACCTGAGAATTGTAGTGGTACAACCGTTGTAAGAGTGGCTAGAAGACCGGTCCGGCAGCATAGAAAAGGTGGAATTGAAAGGCAGGCGGAGAGATAGTGAGAGAGAGGGAGAAAGACGCGAAAAAGGGGGGCCAAGCGGCTGCATTTTGCCATCTTCTCGCTCAACCCTTCCAACCTCACTTTGGCGAGAAGTCTGCTCCGTTCGTAGGGACTCCAACTTCAAGCAAGCCTGCTGTGTGTGGGTGCGTGTGTCTGTGCGTTGTGGAACCGTTTTCTTGTGATGCCCTGTGTGCGCGTGCGTTTCGTGGCTCAGTTGTTGGATAATGTTTTACATAAGCGCCAGCTTGAAAGGAAATGCTCGACGATGCTGCCCGACAAAGAACAGAAGGGATCCCAAGTGCTGTAACTACCGAACCACGTGTTGAACGGACGTGAGGTCATGCGGGTCTACCCCTACACGACAAATCACACAAACACAACAGGTCAAAAAATCCTGAGTGAGAAAACAACACACGGTGGTGTAAGCGAAGAACAAATCAGATTGTGTTTGTATTGTATTTGCCCCTTACCTCTATATTTCCCCCCTTCCATTCGGAGTCGAAGCAGCTACGTCGAGTATTTTGCGCGCAAAGCGGCTCATTCGCGCACCGCTTGGGAAGCGCCTGTGCACTTTCGACAAAGATGGACATAATTTGTGCGGTCTTGGCTGCGGTCTACCTAATGGCGAGATGCCATCAAACAGCTAACCCGCTGCGGACCAATTCTCGAAAGGCTACCGACTCGCAGCGCGGAGCCTGAGTGTCTGCAGACAGGACAACTTGTGTTTGCCAGACGGGTATTCGTAGCTCGTCACACAGCCAGGACCACCCATGCTACGATGGCATAGACAAACCCTCTCAACTTTCGGGGCTGTCGACGATCATACGACCGCTTGCTTTCCTCGACTGCCTTTTTGTTTGTCATCATGTCCTACCTTGACCATTTTGAGTCGAGCGCACTCGAGTATGCTAGCTCGGATCTGGATCGGGTCCATGGAACAGGAACGGTCTTGACCGTTGCATTTGCGTTGGCACGTGACCGATTTTGTTTGACTTTACTCCATGTCTTCCGAACATGTAGTATAAAATGGACTCGAAACAGGCTGAATCCTTCTCATGAGGGGGACTCGAAACAGGCTGAATCCTTCTCATGAGGGGGACTCGAAACAGGCTGAATCCTTCTCATGAGGGGGACTCGAAACAGGCTGAATCCTTCTCGGAAACGTTTTGGACCAGTTCTTGTTTCAACACGAGTCGGCGCCTTGTAAATACTCCTCGCGAACACGCCAGCTGCAAAACCCAAAAATGAGGAAATGTGCTGCAGCCCACACAAACACAGGGCAATTTGGGTCTAGTGCCAGGTGCAAGCGATCTGTCAACGCTCCGGTTGAGGCGGGGCGGCGTCCTTTAACTAGATCAGTCGGGGGAAATACTCGACGTAGCTGCTTTGACTCCGAATGGAAGGGAGGAAATATAGAGGTAGGGGCAAATGCATACAAACACAATCTGACTTGTTCTTCGCTTACACCACCGTGTGTTGTTCTCTCGCTCAGGACTTTGATAGGGGTAGACCCGCATGACCTCGCGTCCGTTCAACACGTGGTTCGGTAGTTACAGCACTTGGGACCCCTTCTGTTCTTTGTCGGGCAGCATCGTCGAGCATTTCCTTTCAAGCTGGCGCTTGTGTAAAACAAAAGGGCGGGTAGCAAAGGGTAGAGAGTTCTCCGCCGATTGAGTAGTTCTTTCTTACGCGTTTGCGAGTACGTATACGACTCTGCGGAGGACTTGACTGAGGAAGACTCTGAGGAAGACGATAATCACAGCGCTGGCGTGGTTAGCTGCAAAGCCTACAGAACCTTTCAAAGGCGGTATCAACGGTTTGAAGCACGTATCCGACAGAACCCCCACCGCGCTTGTTCTCACCGGACGGGAGCTATTCGCCTTCTGTGATCACGGTCCGCACACTGGTCGGCCAAGGAAATGACTCAAGCAACCGACACACGTGTCCAGGTAAAGTTTCCGAGGTGGTGTACAAAAGTTAAACTTCCCATCCGCTCTTCACTTTTCGTTGGGTAAGTTACCTCACCCAACCGCCTCATGCATAATGCCCGGACAAAAAGCCCGAGTTGTTGGCTGCGTGTCCGACGAACAAACGCAGTGAATCAACACGGGGCTGGTCCAGCAAAGGAACAGACCGGCATGAATCGTGCGTTGATTGTGTGATCATATGCGTGTTTAGACAAAGAAAACAAAAGAAGACGCTCTAACGAATGCTCGTGAACAACAGATAACAAGAAAAAAGGTTGCCTGTCCGTTGTCGGAGCAACGGGCTTCTTGACGTAACACAGAAGGCTTCTCGTTGGCTTGACAAAATATGCGGCTCATAATGACCGTGGGTGCCTGCGCGGTGGAGCCTTAGAAGCTGGATCTTAAAAGCGGGTGCCCCCCCTACCCGCATTATCGGGTGTACACTTTACACGCGTTTTCCCGTTTTTTTCGGGCCGGGGCACGCCCTCTGTACCTCCAGCTTCTGAGGCCGCTCCACCGTGCGAGGAGACCCGCTGACGTCCGTACAAATGCTAGAGAGAAGGGGAGGAAGGAGTTTGCTCCATGGATCTGCGCGCTCATTCTTCTCGTTGGCCAGACCGAGGCCCGCATGAACCACGCGGATTATCACTTTCCCATTGGGATACTCGACCCCACACGAATGACGTTGCACCGCGCGCACACTCGCAGCACTCGGGGGCGATCCCATGCATGCAGAGGCCGTACGTTTGCTGGTACTGCTGCAGTTTCTCCCAAGGGTTGGCAGGGACGCTGACGGTGCGCCGTAGGCCACGCTCGACACCGGGCTGCGCTGGGAGATCCCGTGCATGCCTGCGATCGAAGAGGTAGTTGCCAGTGACTAATCGTAACTAATGCAGGCCATCACTACAGATAGTCTGCGTTCTAACCTCACACTTTCACGGTGTACCACGGTACAACACGGTCTATCAGGCCTTTTCCTTCCGTGGCAGAAGACATAGTGATTGCACCGCGCGCACAGCTCACAGCACTCGGGGGCGATCGCTTGCACGCCTGCAGCACGACACGGTGCGATCGAAGAAGTAGTCACCCGCAGGTCATCGCTACAGATGTTCTGCATTCTAACCTCAAGCTATCACGGTGTACCACGGTACAACACGGTCTACCAGGAGGGATGCTTCTTCATCAGCGGCAGAAGACATTCTGATTGCACCGCGCGCACAGCTCGCAGCACTCGGGGGCGATCTCGTGCATGCTGGAGCACGACACGGTACGATTTCACCCAGTGACCAATGAGGACATCGCTACAGATGTTATGCAAACTATCACGGTGCACCACGCCAACGCGGTCTATCAGGAGGGATGCTTCTTCATCAGTGGCAGAAGACATTCTGATTGCACCGCGCGCACAGCTCGCAGCACTCGGGGGCGATCCCGTGCATGCAGAGGCCGTACGTTTGCTGGTACTGCCGCAGCTCCTCCCACGGGGGCGGCCGGGACGCCGACGGCGGCGCGCCGTAGGCCACGGTCGGCACCGGGCTGCGCTGGGGGGAGGGCCAGGAGTAGCGGTTGGGGGGCGGAGGCGACGGGTACCCGGCGCTGCGGGGCGGCGAGTGGTACTCGGGCGGCTGCGGCGAGCCGATGTGCGGCGGCGGCGGCGACGAGTGCTGGCGGGCGGTTTGGTACGGGCGCTGCGTAGCCGGCGACGTGTGCGTGTGGCCGCTGTAGGCGGGCGAGGAAGGGACGCTGTACACGGGGGCCGGCGGCAGCGGCGAGGGGATCGAGCCGACGGACCGCGCGGGCGAAGGCGTCGGCGTTCCCGCCGTTTGGGCCTGGCCCAGCTGCCTTTGGCGCGCCTGTAATTCGATCGTGTTGGGCTTTGAGGGGGGGAAAATGTTTCTTGGGTTTGAAGAGCGCGTGGTGCTTGCACCGGGGGCGGGGGGGGGGGGGGGCCGTTGTAGAATGTTTTGGCTTGAAGGGCTGGAATGGGGGGTCGTTGTAGAATGGTTTTAGCTTGAAGGCTGGAATGGGGGGTCGTTGTAGAATGGTTTTAGCTTGAAGGGGCGGGGGGGGGGGGGGGGGTCGTTGTAGAATGGTTTTAGCTTGAAGGGGGCGGGGGGGGGGGGGGGGGGGGGTCGTTGTTAATGGTGCTGGTTTTGAGATGGGAATCAGGAAATCTTGCAGTTTACTGAGGGAATAGGAGCAAGACGCAATGGCTAGACGAGCACGACCACCTCGAATCGACACCAGAAGAATTCGGGGCGGGGCTGGCTTCGACGACTAGTAATATCCCGGTAAATGGTAGCACTCCTGAACTAGCCCGAACCAACAGGATCAAAGAATGTCAGTCACACCTTCCCGATTCTTTTTCTGACTGCCTTGTGCTCATTTCGAAGAAGGCTAGAGAGAACTGCAAGGGGTCAACGACAAAACGGATTCCATATAACTGGATTACGACAAAGTGGATACATAAGTGCATCCCCGTCTTCCTCGACCTGTTCTGACGTGGCACCTGATGGTCGATTCTCTAAGCCGTGGGGGAGGACTCATCATCACTCTCGACGTAGCTGCTTCGACTCCGAATGGAAGCGAGGAAATATAGAGGTAGGGGCAAACACAATACAAACACAATCTGACTTGTTCTTCGCTTACACCACCGTGTGTTGTTTCTTTCACTCAGGACTTTCTTCTGTTGTGTTTGTGTGATTTGTCGTGTAGGGGTAGACCCGCATGACCTCACGTCCGTTCAACACGTGGTTCGGTAGTTACAGCACTCGGGATCCCTTCAGTTCTATGTCTGGCAGCTTATTCGAGCATTTCCTTCCAAGCTGGCGCTGACGTAAAAAAGAAAAGTTGAATACCCTTTCGTCTACCTCCTTCTTGAGTTGTGAGATCCAGCCTAGGAGATTCGCCTGAGTCATACTGTACCGAGGAAACGTCGACAATGATTGCCGGAAGTGCTCCACGCACAGCGGACACGGAATCGTGTTTCCAAGGTCGTTGAACGTAGCGTAGATGGTCTCGGACGCCCACTGCGACACTGCGTTGGTTCATCAAAAGGTTGGCAACGGGTTTCAGAAAGAGAGAGCTCTTCAACGAGGATGGGTAGCAGAGGCTTAAAGGACCGGGATCTTGGAGTCTCCGGTTGGCCCATTGAGGCTGGAGGTCGAGTAGTGACGAAAGGGGGGGGAAGTCTTAGTTTAACGTTTAGGCAGAGCATTACCTCTCTCATGTGCTAGCATCAAGTCTTCTTCAAGGAAGCTGTTGTCTAGGAAAGGGATGCAGTAGTAGTAGTAGTAGTTTGAACTTGTTATGCAGCAACAATCTGTGACGATAGACTGCACAAGTAGTAGTATGTGTCGTCTGCCGAAGCAGCCGGAGACAGCAGGCGCAGGGGGCGGGTCTTGCTTTACTTTTCTCTTCTTCGTGGAGACCCGCCCCCCCAATCACGGTCGCGAAAGGTTTGCGACCTATAGTGATGAGGTGGTGACCAGGCCCCCGAAGCCGTATACAACACGGCTACAACACGAGGATGCAGCCGTGCTTAGGTGTGCACTCAGCCATCACAGGCATTGGCTGCTGAGCACCTCCCGACCTGTCGATTGCCACTCTTGTGGCCCTCTATTCGCCGGGAGGTGCTGTCAGCACTCCGCGTCGCGTCAAGTACATGATGCTGGCGGTTGGGGGATCGGCGACCGCCTCAATTAAGGTGCGGTCAACAGTGTCGCCACGTGAAGGCCCCCCCATGACACCACGAAGGGGATGCAAAAATAGAAAAAGGTAAAAAGGGGATGTCCGGCTCCCAAAGTGGGGTACGCAACCTTGAGGGACTAGCCCCCTTCATTTTTTCACCGCGGTATTGTGTGCACCTCGTTCTTCGTCTCAGGTTTCGCTCTTGAACGCGAAGGGGGAGAGTTTGCAGAGGTTCTGTGCTCAACACCGCACTGGTTCTGTGCTTGCACAGAACCAGTGCGGTATTTGTGCTCAACACCGCACTGGTCCGGTCTGCACCGTGTTTCGGTCCTTTAAACCACGAACACATAAGGCGGCCCATCATCAGCGCGGAACCAATGGACCACCCATGTGCGCCACCCTGGCTGGCGTCGGGTTCAGGTACGCGGTGAGGTCCAGCCTCAGTTTGTTTGTGCGTGTCGGTTGATCGTTTTCCCACTTGTATTTGCCCTGTGTGTATGCAGGTAAGGAATTCTGATCAACCACCAAAACACGCTGCCTACGTCTTTTTTGCCTGCACAATACATTGAAGGGCAACCCACAAGATTGTTAGTACTAAAAATGGGTGTGCCACAACCAAAACTCCACACCCGAAAAGCGGGTGTGACGCCCGCTTTTTTTTGAATCCAGCTTTTAACTCCAGCTTCTGATGCTGGACTCC
This sequence comes from Diplonema papillatum, assembly GCA_030068145.1. Lineage (NCBI taxonomy): Eukaryota > Euglenozoa > Diplonemea > Diplonemida > Diplonemidae > Diplonema > Diplonema papillatum. The sequence goes on along the minus strand of JAPJBO010000041.1, from coordinate 161,495 downwards.
AAAAACTGTACACGCCGCGATCAGTCTGTTTGTCACAATAAACACTGCACATTCCTAGAGGCAACAGCCCATTTCAAATTCAACCACCACTCGATACTGCGTGCTGGTGAATCATTGGCACGAGTAGACGCAGACCAGAGATCAAAGGCAGGCCGGGTGTGCACACCCGATTTCACACCTTATTTCCGGGTGTGCCACACCCTATTTCCGGGTGTGGTCACACCCGCACTTGAGGCCGGACTTCAGCTCGAGCAAAAGTTGCTGGAGTTCACCGTGCAATAGAGTGTGCACACCCAATTTCCGGGTGTGGTCACACCCGCACTTGAGGCCGGACTTTAGCTCGAGCAAAAGTTGCTGGAGTTCACCGTTTACACTTGCTCAGAAAGCATGGAAGCGCACCTGGGTCTGCCAACGCGTTGGCGGTTTCGAACATGGCGGACCACAATGGGCGCGACCACGCCCAAGTGGCCGGGTCAGTCGAGCTGAGGACGCGGTGGTAGTTGTCGATGCCGGCCCGCAGGACCGCGATGGCGCGCGCGTTGTTGTCCGAGCCCTGGTTCTCGTACGCGGACGGCACCGAGATCGGCGACGCCGCGCGGGCGAAGCGATGCGGCGAATCGCCCGTCGCCAGCGACTGCCACCGCGGGGGAGACGCGTAGTCCATATTGTCAGACGGTTTCGAGTGTAGAATCTTTTTCTTCCGACGATCCCGTACAGGCGGACAGATCGGTGCCCCTCGACCTTTTAGCGTTTCTTGAGAGTGATGGTCCGGTATGTTCGCTATTTGACATTTGATGTTGTTTACAATTGCAACCTTTGACTTTGCGCTATAGCCTTTTTCGTGAAGCTCGGCTGTAGTGCGGGCTTGTGGCAGCATTTCGCCTCATCACCGTGCGAGTGGAATGTGACTTCAGTGCCCTAGGTCACACGCGGGTAAACGGCGGGAGTGGGATGACTCTCTGGAGGTAGCCACATGCCTCGTCTTCTAATTAAAGACGCGCGTGAACCGACTCCCAATCTAATGAGATTCGGTGTCGTTTATTTGTGAAGCTCGGCAGTAGTGCGTGCTTGTAGCAGCATTTCGCTTCATCACAGCGATGGCGAGTGGAATGTGCCCGCCGCCCAGTGCCCTGAATGTCAACGCTGAGAGATCAGGTCAAGCGCGTATAAACGGCGGGGGTAACAGCCAAATGCTCTTCTTCTAACTAAAGAGCACAACGAGTGCTAAATTCGAGAGAGAGAGAGAGAGAATTTCAAAGTTACCAAACCTCTGGACTCAAAACATCCTCGCTCGTCTGGTTGTGTTCGTCGCCCTCGTTCACCGTATCTGTTTGCCGCACGCTTTACGATTGGACAAACACACACCCCCTGTGGCACTCCTTCAATGCGGGAGTGGGACCCCCTCAATGGGGGAGTGGCACTCCCTCATTGCGGGAGTGGCACTCCCTCAATGCGGGGGTCGAGTGCACTCCCGCATTGAGGGGGTCCCACTCCCGCATTGAGGGAGTGCCACACCCGCATTGAGAGAGTCAATGCGGGAGTGGGACCCCTCCCGCATTGAGGGGTCCCACTTCCGCATTGAGGGAGTGCCACTCCCGCGTGGGCCTCTCAATGCGGGAGTGGGACCCCCTCAATGCGGGAGTGGCACTCCCTCAATGCGGGAGTGGGACCCTCCCGCATGAGGGAGTGCCACTCCCGCGTGGGACCTCTCAATGCGGGAGTGGGACCCCCTCAATGCGGGAGTGGCACTCCCTCAATGCGGGAGTGGGACCCCCTCAATGCGGGAGTGGGACCCCTCCCGCATTGAGGGGTCCCACTCCCGCATTGAGGGAGTGCCACTCCCGCGTGGGACCTCTCAATGCGGGAGTGGGACCCCCTCAATGCGGGAGTGGGACCCCCTCAATGCGGGAGTGGCACTCCCTCATTGCGGGAGTGGCACTCCCTCAATGCGGGAGTCGAGTGCACTCCCGCATTGAGGGGGTCCCACTCCCGCATTGAGGGAGTGCCACACCCGCATTGAGGGAGTCAATGCGGGAGTGGGACCCCTCCCGCATTGAGGGGGTCCCACTCCCGCATTGAGGGAGTGCCATTCCCGCGTGGGACCTCTCAATGCGGGAGTGGGACCCCCTCAATGCGGGAGTGGCACTCCCTCAATGCGGGAGTGGGACCCCCTCAATGCGGGAGTGGGATCCCCTCAATGAGGTAGGGGTCCCACTCCCGCATTGACTCCCTCAATGCGGGAGTGGCAATCCCTCAATGCGGGGGCCCTCAATGAGGGAGTGGGTCCCCTCAATGACGAGGCAAAAGCATGAGAGAGAGAGAGAGAGAGAGAGAGAGAGAGAGACGAGTTAGAGTGCAGCCACCCCTCACTTCTCTTCGCACTGCTACAGCGGGCGCAAAAAGTCGCTCCGGAGGCGCGCTGCAGTTGCGGCTCTGCTTCAGTGAGTGACGGCACCGGAGTTGGTGCTGCAGCGGGCGTTCTGGCCGGCGGGTGAGCTCGTCTCGCGGGGGATCGCCGCCTTGTAACGCTGCGGGCCCTCTTCTTCCTCGCGACTGCGCAGCCTACGGCGGCGGCTAACACCTTGATGGGAAACTTCAGCTTCCATTGAGCGAAGGCTACGTCCTGAGGGTACACGGGTTTGGCGTCGTTCCAGCTGTCTTTGGAGCAAACTCGTCCAGCTGCAAAACGTGGACGGTGTGTGAATCCCGGCATTGCCGGCGCATCGAGGCAGCGTAAAGAGCATACACCCGGGGAAGGCTGAGGCCCCCGTGTCAGCAAAGCTGAGGTCGTTGATGGCTCGCGCTAGATATCCTATCTGCAACCCTTTTTCGGCAAACGTTTCCCCAGGCAGCTTGGATCGCGTGCAGGCCTCGAAATCCAAAGCGAGTTCCAGGGAGAGGTGGGGTGTTGACCCAACGTAGATTCCATAGCCAGTAGACTAGCGTCGCCGCGAAGCGCGTCCCGATCTGCTTCGTGAGGAGCGGCTGTCCCTTGTCAGCTCAACGTCATATCTCCCTGACGCGGCGGAGGCAAGCTCCCAGGGGCGCGTTGTCGCGATATTGTGCTGCGCTTGCACCATCTCGAAGGAGATGGTCCCGATCAGCTTCTGGACCCGCTCCACGAGTACCGGCGGGGTTCCGACGGGGAATCCCCCGTGTGCTCAGGCATAGGGGCATATTCTGTGCCGCCACTCCTGCGACGTCGAGTCGGCAGCGTAGATTGACCCACCTGCCTCCTGGGCCCGGGCATTCCCAGAAATAGTGTAGCAGGGTCCCCGGCGTCCCACCGTCGCAGAACTCGCATACGCCGTCACCCGTTCCCCATGATACATACATCACGTGCAAAGAGATGCCAGCGACGCTGGCGATGCAGCTTATCGCCAGAGATTATTTGCATTCCAATCCAAACTGGTAGTCTATTTCACCGTAGTGGAGGCGTTCGTGGTAGCTCCGGGTGGTAGTGCACCTTGAGCAAGGTACTCGTGCAGGGATGCAGAGTGTGCCTGTTGACACTGGACACTAAATGAACACAATTGGTGGACAAGTCTTGGTGCCAGCACCCGCGGAGCTCAGGTTGCAAGGCGGCCCAGTTCTGAGCATCAGCGTACTGCTGGTGTTTAGAAAGCTGGGACAAACCCCTCGCATCAAGACCTGTGCTCTATGAACGGTGATACTGGTGCCTTGCAAGTAATCTCTTCATCGGGATAGCGCTTACGCGTACACCATACATACGGGTCGACCACCGATGTTACTGTGAACAACCCAGCGTGCCCACAGCAGGCGTTCGCCGTGAATGATAAAGCATGAAATAACAAGTCGTCCACCGGTCGGTCTGTCTGCTCGCCGCGCACAGGATTAAGAAGAAAAAGGCGAAGCTACGAAGCTGCTGACCACGTGAAGTGGTGTCACCGGAACGTTTGAAGAAACAGGAAGCAAAGGGAAGGGAGGTAAAGTAGACTGCCAAGCTGTTTGTTATTCTGGACGGTTGGACCGGCGAAGGATTTCTTTTAGTTCTCTACCTTCGGGTTGAGCCGGAATATTTTCACTTCATCTCTTTTCGTTCACCTCGATGCCGCCTCCAGGTCAAATACGTAAACTCTAGAAGCAAGACCACCACCTGTTGGTGTCGGCGAATCGATGGGAAAATATTTGGCAGAATAATCGAGAATCTGAATGTTAGCCACCAGCTTCACGAAACGAGCTGTGGCAGAGGAAATCGTAGAAAAAAACACGAGAAGCCGCAGCTGGAGGCACCGTGGCGGACGGAGCACTTGTTGTGAAGCGTGTTTTCGGTATTCAAGCATTGAAAGCAATACCAGTGTTGTTGTTGACAACATATTGTGTTGAGGTGCCCCCGCATTCAACTCCACGCTAATGCGACGCACCGCGATTGAGAGGGCTTTCTCTAGTCCACTTTTTGTAGGCCGGAGGAGACTCAACCGACAGAACCCGTTTTCCAGACCGGAACCGTCCGCAACCATTCTCGTGGTTGTTTGGCAAACAGGACTTGCGTTGCTGGCATTTGCCTGTCTTTGCCTTGGAGTAGCAGCTATGGAAGGTGGCGGTACCCCAATGTACAGGCAAATCCTAGCAGAATCTTGCCGACTCCGGTCAAGGAGTGACGTGTCCACGGGGGTGGAAAGTCTTCGCTTAATGCAAAGGCTGAAACGCTGCTTCTTGTGTGCATGCGCCCTAGCAACAAGTCTTCTTCGAAGAAATGACATGATTCGTGCCAGAGGTTTTTCGTGTTATATTATGCAATTGTTGTGGCGCTTATTTCTAGAGTTAAAGCTTTTGTTTGTACTCACGAGCGGAACTCACCTGATTTGGTAAATACCAAGTACCCCAGTACCCTACCAACTACTATGAGTACCAAAAAAGCACTGTTAACACAAAGAGTTGACCCTTCGTTCGCTGTAGAGAAAGACATTGCTCATAGCTCCGCGGTGTTGTTTGCGCACCTGCGGCTCTGTGTACCGTCGCTGGAAAGCATGAGGTCACAGAACTTGTTCTTTGTGCAGTCGAGAAGTTCAGATGTCTGGCGACTTCGTTTATAATTTTGCTTGCTTATTACTTTTTTCGTGCACAAGCACCTGCTCTGCAGGAAGTACCCGAGGAGGCCACCGGGGCAAAACAAATCACAAAAAGGGGAACGGCTGCACCCGCAAAGCACAGGTAAATCGGGTCCAGCGCCGGGCGCAAGCCTGTTTGTCTGCGATTTTGACCCTACGCGTTCAGGTTGCTCAGCCGCCAACGTTCCTTTTTTTTAAGCAACGAGCATGCCCTCCAAGGAGGCAGTTACTGACTACGGGGAGCAATGGACAGAGTAAAAGAATCGGGAAGGTGTGGTTGACATTCTTTGAACCTGTTGATTCGGGCTAGTTCAGGAGTGGCTACCTTTTACGGGGATATTACTAGTCGTAGAAGCCAGCCCCACCCCGAATTCTTCTGGTGTTGATTCGAGGTGGTCGTGCTCATCTAGCCATGCGTCTTGCTCCTATTCCCTCAGTAAACTGCGAGAACTTCAGTCTCTGGCGTGAACCACTTTCAGCGTGTCCTCCTTGATCATGTCTGCGGCCTTTTCCGCGAGCATGACGACGGGGGAGCAAGTGTTGCCCGAAGGGATGCTCGGCATCACGGAGCAGTCGACCACCCGCAGCCTCTCGACGCTGTGCACGCGCAGCCGGCTGTCCACCACCGCGCCCGGATCGGACGCGGGCCCCATCTTGCACGTGCCCACCGGGTGGAAGATCGACGACGCGATGTCCGCGGCGGCGGCCACTAGCTCCTGGTCGGTCTGCTCGGCGGGACCGGGGCGGACTTCGACGGGCGCAAGGTGCGCGAACGCCGGGGAAGGCCGCTTTCACTTGGTCGTCCGGAGTCGAGAGGTGTAAGTTTGTTGCATTAGTGTGTGGGCCTTTGAAGCGTGGATGATGCCTCTCGCGCTGCTCCCCTTGAGGTTCCTGGCTCATGCCAAAGCGCCGCCGCCCGGGTTAAGGGGTTGCGGCATCAGGCGTGGGCGCCAGGGAGGCTCTTCGGAGGGGTCACCACCCAATTTATCGCATTAGTGTGACAGTCAGGCCTTCGCCTACCCTAAGCGGTAGTTGGGGTCGATCGTGAGGGGCGAGTGTACTGTATCATCGGAGACAGCGAATGCACCACATCAAGCACAGAAAGTGTCACCCCATGAACAACGCTCCAGTTCCAACCGTGTGCAGCTGAATGGTCGCACATCCAGCTCCAGTGAGCATTGAGCTTTTTGAGCACCACACAGATTAGCATGCAGTGATCACTGGATAGAGACACTGGTCGTCGGAGCAGGACAGAGTATTCAGGAACTCCAGTCTCAGGCGTGGGCCAACTTTAGCGTGTCCTCCTTGATCATGTCTGCGGCCTTTTCCGCGAGCATGACGACGGGGGAGCAAGTGTTGCCCGAAGGGATGCTCGGCATCACGGAGCAGTCGACCACCCGCAGCCTCTCGACGCTGTGCACGCGCAGCCGGCTGTCCACCACCGCGCCCGGATCGGACGCGGGCCCCATCTTGCACGTGCCCACCGGGTGGAAGATCGACGACGCGATGTCCGCGGCGGCGGCCACTAGCTCCTGGTCGGTCTGCTCGGCGGGACCGGGGCGGACTTCGACGGGCGCAAGGTGCGCGAACGCCGGGGAAGAGATGAGGGTGCGGGCCAGCCGGATGCCGAGGACTGCTTTCAATTGGTCGTCCGGAGTCGAGAGGTAGTTGGGGTCGATGGTGGGGGGTGAGTGCACTGAGTTGCCGGAGAGGGCCACCGTGCCGCGCGACGTCGGCCGCAGGTTGCAGACGGAAAGCGTCACGCCGGGGAAGTCATCCAGGTCGCCCAGCTCGAGCCGCGTGCAGCTCAACGGCTGCACGTGAAACTCGAGATCGGGAGTGGCCTCCCCGGGACTGCTCCTTGCGACCGCGCCGAACTGCGACGGCGCCATTGCGAGGGGACCCGACCGACTGGCCGCGTACTGAACGCCCATCCAGACCATCTGCAGGTAGCTCTTCGTCAGTTGGTTCAGCGTGGTGGTCCCGTCCTTCAAGCGGAACGCCGGCCGAATCTGCAGGTGGTCATGCAGGTTGCCCCCGACGCCCGCAGCGTCTCTCACGACGGCGACGCCGTGTTTTTCGAGCAAAGCCCGCGGGCCGACACCCGAAAGCTGCAGCAGGTGCGGCGAGTTAATCGACCCGGCCGCAAGGATGACCTCCTTCCCGAAGATTTCCCGCACGTTTTTGCTCTTCGCGTCCTCGTATTCGACTCCGAGGCACCTGCCGCCTTCGATGATCAACCGGCGAGTCAGCGCGTGCTTGACGACGTTGAGGTTCCTCCGGTGCAGAATCGGGTGCAAAAACGCTGTGCTCGCTGAGCATCTCACCCCGCGTCGGTGCGTCACTTGGAAGTACCCGCAGGCTTGCTCGTCGCTGGTGTTGAAGTGGTCCGTGACGGGGATGCCGTTCTCCGCGGCCGCGCGCTGGAAGACGTCGAGGACCTCCCAGTGGACGCGCGGCGCGCTGACGGCCCACTCACCGCCGGCCCCGTGCAGGGCGTCTGCTCCCCGGTAGTAGTCCATGTTGCCTTTGAAGTAGGGCAAAACGTCGTCCCAAGACCAGCCGGGGTTGGCGACCGCCCACTCATCGTAGTCGCGGCGCTGCCCGCGCATGTATATGGTCCCGTTGATCGAAGAGCAGCCGCCGAGGACCTTGCCGCGCGGCATCGCGATCCGCCTCCCGTTCAGGTGCCCCTGCGGCGTGGTGGCGAAGCACCAGTCGACCCGCTTGTTCATCATTGCGAACAGGTACCCGATCGGGATCTTCAGCCAGACCCAGCTGTCGTCGCCGCCGGCCTCGAGCAGCGTCACCTTCTTGGTCCCGTCCTTCGACAGCCGGTTCGCCAGCACGCACCCCGCCGTGCCTCCCCCCACGATCACATAGTCACTCTCCCGTCGCGTCTGCCGCGCCCTCGGCTGCGCTACAGCGCATTTCCGCAACCGCTTCATGCCGGCTTTCCGTTTTTTAGAAGGTTCTTTTCTCTGTCGATGTTGCTTGTTCGTTGGTTCTCTTCTGACTTGTGTTGTTTACAGGAGCTAACTCAACGGTTTGCACATTTTTCAGCGCTATTTTTCCTCGGTGTTGAATTCGGATCCACCCGTTCTTCAGTGCAGGCGGTAGCGCGCACTGCACAGCACTGGAGCTGGGCAGTGACGTGTATACACAACTGTGGTCTTCCCCCCGTTCAGGTGCCGCTGCGACCAGTCGACCCGCTTGTTCATCATTGCGAACAGGTACCCGATCGGGATCTTCAGCCAGACCCAGCTGTCGTCGCCGCCGGCCTCGAGCAGCGTCACCTTCTTGGTCCCGTTCTTCGACAGCCGGTTCGCCAGCACGCACCCCGCCGTGCCTCCACCCACGATCACATAGTCACTCTCCCGTCGCGTCTGCCGCGCCCTCGGCTGCGCTACAGTGCATTTCCGCAACCGCTTCATGCCGGCTTTCCGTTTTTTAGAAGGTTCTTTTCTCTGTCGATGTTGCTTGTTCGTTGGTTCTCTTCTGACTTGTGTTGTTTACAGGAGCTAACTCAACGGTTTGCACATTTTTCAGCGCTATTTTTCCTCGGTGTTGAATTCGGATTCACCGGTTCTTCAGTGCAGGCGGTAGCGCGCACTGCACAGCACTGGAGCTGGGCAGTGACGTGTATACACAACTGTGGTCTTCCCCCCGTTCAGGTGCCGCTGCGACCAGTCGACCCGCTTGTTCAGGTACCCGATCGGGATCTTCAGCCAGACCCAGCTGTCGTCGCCGCCGGCCTCGAGCAGCGTCACCTTCTTGGTCCCGTCCTTCGACAGCCGGTTCGCCAGCACGCACCCCGCCGTGCCTCCCCCCACGATCACATAGTCACTCTCCCGTCGCGTCTGCCGCGCCCTCGGCTGCGCTACAGCGCATTTCCGCAACCGCTTCATGCCGGCTTTCCGTTTTTTAGAAGGTTCTTTTCTCTGTCGATGTTGCTTGTTCGTTGGTTCTCTTCTGACTTGTGTTGTTTACAGGAGCTAACTCAACGGTTTGCACATTTTTCAGCGCTATTTTCCTCGGTGTTGAATTCGGATTCACCCGTTCTTCAGTGCAGGCGGTAGCGCGCACTGCACAGCACTGGAGCTGGGCAGTGACGTGTATACACAACTGTGGTCTTCCCCCCGTTCAGGTGCCGCTGCGACCAGTCGACCCGCTTGTTCATCATCGCGAGCAGGTACCCGATCGGGGTCTTCAGCCAGACCCAGCTGTCGTCGCCGCCGGCCTCGAGCAGCGTCACCTTCTTGGTCCCGTTCTTCGACAGCCGGTTCGCCAGCACGCACCCCGCCGTGCCTCCACCCACGATCACATAGTCACTCTCCCGTCGCGTCTGCCGCGCCCTCGGCTGCGCTACAGCGCATTTCCGCAACCGCTTCATGCCGGCTTTCCGTTTTTTAGAAGGTTCTTTTCTCTGTCGATGTTGCTTGTTCGTTGGTTCTCTTCTGACTTGTGTTGTTTACAGGAGCTAACTCAACGGTTTGCACATTTTTCAGTGCTATTTTTCTTCGGTGTTGAATTCGGATTCACCGGTTCTTCAGTGCAGGCGGTAGCGCGCACTGCACAGCACTGGAGCTGGGCAGTGACGTGTACACACAACTGTGGTCTTCCCAAACTGTGACAGAGACATGATCTTCAGTTTGGTGTTGGTTCGCTCATTGCTTAGGCATACATTTTTGGAACACATGGAATTGTCTCGAAAAAGTGTTCTATTAGTGCGAAGGGGATGGGGAAGGTTTTGGCATCGTCTCATATAGAGTGTCCGGCGTGTACAGACCTGGCGTCGGTGGTACAGTGGAAGAAGAGCGGAAACGCGGGATGCACCCTTTTTACGCGGGAAAAAAAGAAGCGACGTTTTCATCCTCTCTTCTCTCTGTGTGACGTTTCGCTCTTCTTTGTGTTGCCGAGAAACGAACACAGTTTTCGTGCCTTGAGCAGCCATCAGGACTGAGGAAGATGTCGGGCAGCGTTTGTCTGGCGCAAATATTCTCCCTGAGTTTATCTTCTCCCTCCCCCACTCGGCGGTACAAGAGAAAAAGACAGGCGCTTCGTTTTGTTCGTGCGTGCCGCTCATTAAATCGGTGGCAATCTACGCGGGGAAGGTGCCTTTTGGGCCCAGTTGCCTCTAGTCTCGCTGGGCGCCGGTCTTTACCGGTTGTTCGGTTTCCCGCTTGTATTTACCCTGTGTCATTTTCAGATGAGGAACTCTGATCAACCGCCAAAACACGCTGCCTACGTCGTTTTAGCCTGCGCACTGCATTGAAGGGCAACCCGCAAGATTGTCGGTACTGAACAGGACTCGTGAAACGTCAAGCGGGGTAAAGGGAGGCCGCCCTTCTGGGTGCCCTGGGTTTGTTTATCGTTTCGAATCGCCCTGGGATTCTTGTGCTTCGCTACTTGCGCGCCGCACCGAGGACATTTCGATTAGAATCAACTTCCAGGGGTGAATCCTTGGGCTCCAAGAAAAGAAGAAGAAGAAAAAGGCCGCTCCTGGTCCAGGAACGTGACGCTCAACCACAGCTTGCAAAGCTTGAGTCGGAGGCAGCACAGTGCCACAACTCCGTCCGCTCTGCCCTGCGGCTGACCGTCTCGACGAGCTTGTGTTCAGCGCGAGCGCCAAGCCCTAAGGTGCGCCAAGCCTTGATGCTTTAGTTTGGGAAATCAGTAGCCACTTGACCCGTAGGCCCGTGGCTCTGCAGTACCGCCGAACACGTGAAGCTTGGCTCCCGTGTAGCAGGCTTTCCCTGGTACCTTGGCTCCAAAAAAAAAAGAAATGGTTCAACGGGACAGATACGTGGCGAGTACCTTACTTGCCCGAGCGCGTTTCAACGAGCTTCACGATTCTGTGTGAGTTTTGTAGAGTGCATATTCGCTTAGGGATCCGGGGTTTTATAGTCTCCGGGTGACCGTAGTCGCAAAGGTTCCTTTAAGGTATAGTATGTTTGTGTGTGTATCTTTGCTGCCTATTGCCGACTATTCGACTTATTTTAGCGCGCGCTCTTTTTTCCTATGTGCTTTGCCAAGTCCATGGCTCTTGTGACCGACACCGAGTTCACGTTCGCGAGGAAAGCGACCTCGGGTCCCCCACGTGCATACATGTTTAGCAGTGTGAACTTGAAATGCAGGTACCACAGGGGTAAGCTTGCATTTGTCATAGGCTAGGGTTATTTGAATACGTCGTCCGAGGACGATCTCGAGGACGGTGATAATAGGCTGGTGATATCCAGCTCCATTCTTCGTTTGTTGCGCTTTCGCGCCGGCTGTCCTGCCGAAGCAGTCGCTCGAGGGGGCGATCCTGACATGGATGAGGATGCAGTCGAGGTGGCAGGGCTGGTGATATCCAGCTCCATTCTCGAAATGTTGCGCTTTCGCGCCGCGTGCTTTTTTCCGGGTTTTCCCGCCGGGTCATTCGGTGGTGTCGGGAGTCGGGCTCTTTTCTGCCCCTTCCTTGGTGGTGTCGCTCGGGCCGGCTCGGTCGGAGCGTGCTTTTTCGCCATCTTGGCCGCCTTTGGGGACGCTTGACGCGTCCTCTTCATGCGCGGTGGTGTCGTCGGCTTCTGTCGGCCCTTCTTCCGCGGCGTTGTTGGCTTCGGCTTAGCGGGGGCTGGCTTCGGGGGCGCTGGCACGTGGTGGCCCTTTTTGCAGCAGGCTGACGGCCGCCGTTCCGCTAGCGTCGGTAAGCCGCGGCAGTCGTCACACGGACCGCGGGCGTGTTCGCGGCAGTCATGGTGGCCGGCCTTGCAGCACGCTGTTGGCGTGTTGCACTCCACGCATCTCGTCATGCGGTGCCGGTCGCAGACGGCCGGAGGTAAGCCGTCGTTGTCGGCGTGGTGGTGTCGGCAACATGCCTCCACCGTAGGGCCGTGGTGGTGTCCGAGTGCGCGACAGACTGCGCACTTCCCTTTGTGATGGGTAGCGCACTTGGGGGCATTCTTCGTCGCCTCCGGCACTGCGTGTGGGAGGTGCAGGGGATCCGGGTTGGCCAGTGGCGCTCTGGGGATTACCCATCGCCGCGCTCTGTCCGTCCGCTCGGGCGGGTACGCCGGCGCTGTGCCGTAGCCGGTTTTCACCTGCTGCATGATGGTCGGCCCGGTTTCGGGCATGCGGTGGCGGGGCCGGGGCTGGAAGCCGGGTACGCTGCTCAGGCCTATGAACGACAAGGCTGTCGTTTTCGACTTGAAGTCGCCAGGGAGGCACTTGCCGAGTTGTTGTTGCACGGCCAGCTTGTTGATTGCGCTCAACATGCAGCGCATCCCGTTGGCCTTCTCCCGATGCGTCTTGGCCGCCTTGCTAGGTGCCTTGATGTCGAGGCCCGAGAACAGCTCGAAGTCGATAGCTGCCTCTACCGCTGCCATGTCGCCATCCGATGACCATTCGAGGCCCGAGAGCCAGTCGATCGCTGCCAGGAATGTCCCTTCGTCCCAGTAGCGTAGCCACGCCCAGGCCGGGGCGATGCGCCGGAACGGGAACTCGCGTTTCGCCGTTGGCATCTGCGCGCAGCGCTCCCAGGGGGTCGCCGCCTTACGTTCTAGCCATCTAACGCTGACCCGGCGCGCCCGCTCCGCCAGGATCTCTGCCATCAGCGCTTGTACCGGCCCGGCAAATTCCCGTGTCGCCGGCGTCACGATTCCGTGCTCCCGCAGGCAGCTCGGCCAGAGCCTCCTGTCGGACTGTGCGATCCCCGCGTACTCGGGCTTCGTGCGTATGTTCTCGAAGGCCGTGCAATCCCAGTAGACGTGGTGCTCGTCTTCCAATGCTCCCGAGTCACACAACGTACAGGCGGGGCTTCCGCCTTGGCGAAATCTCGACGTGTATTCGGCGGTGTTCACGCCACCTGCGAGGGCAACCCTGATCAGCAGCGCGTTCTGGGGCGGACAGTGGCGCGTTGTCCATAGAGCGTTGGTGGACTCGATCGCGATGTTGGTGATGCCGGAGAAGCTTGGCCGTCGTGTTTCCAACCGCTTCCACAGTCGGTTCCGCAGGTTGTCGCGGATGATGTGATTTCGCGAGGAGGCGGACATTGCCAGGGGTCGGAGTGCAGCTCCGTCCAGGTTGACGGACGACGGCGGGCCGCCGTTCCACGTGTGGCCGCAGGGTTGCAGGCCGTGCCTTACCGCGGTTCCCACCGGGCCAAGGGCTGCGGTCACTCGTTCGCCGTATAGGCGCCGGACTTCCGTCATCAGCGGCATCAGGTGCGGCAGTCTCCCACAGGCGCTGTAGAAATCCGCGGTTATTCGGTACGCCGTCGCCGTCGCAGGGTGCGTCAAGTGGGCTTTTTCGAGGACTCCCAAGACTACTTCCGAGGAGCGCTTCGGATTCTTCGGCCCCCAGATCGCTCTCGTTAACGCTGTCGCCAGCTTCTCCACGGCTTCAGTCGTAGGGGGCGCGAACGATATTCTCGCGAGAGCGGCGGGCAGGATGGCTGATTGAACGATGAGGGTTTTCTGCTGCCTCGGAATTGGGACGTGCCGTAGGTTCCGAGCTGTGGTTGCTGCTGCTTCAAACCGGGAAGAGTCAAAGTGGTCGCGGCCGCTGCGTGAGGTGCTCACCTTAGCCCCCAGGCACTTCAGCGATTCCTTCTGTGCGAACTGCTCGCCCGTGCTGCTGCGGAAGATCTTCGTCCTACGGCCCAGCCCCGTCGCGAACGTTACCGTCTTCTCCATGTTCAGCGACATGCCGGTCAGCGCGCAGAACTCATCGACTAAGTCCGCGCCCCGTTGCAGATCTGCCTCGGAGTGCTTCGCCAACAAATTCGCATCGTCTGCGTACGACTGCGTCGACACGCCTGGTGCCTCGACTTTTACCGCCTTCATCAACACTGACAGCAGCGCGTTGATCAGGATGACCGAGATAGGGCACCCTTGCAGAATGCCGTTCGTCACCTGAAACTCCTTTCCGACCCCGAGGGGGAGCTTGAACCGCCTGACGAGGGTGTCGTAGATGGACTTCAGCGGTTTCAGAATCCGGGAGTGGAGCCCGAGGTCCTGCATGAGGCGGAGTGCGATTTCCCGCGGGACGCGGTCAAAGCACTTCGAGAAATCCAGAGATAGCCCGCACAGTGGCTCGCCGCTCAGCAAGGCGCGTTCGATCTCGAGCGTCATTGTAAACAACGGGTCCTCTCCCCGGTGGCCAGGTCGGAAACCGTGTTGACCCTCCTCGACCCAACTCTCCTGCCACACCGCAACATCCTTCAGACGCCGGCAGGCCCAGAGGCGGTACACGCAGGATGTCACCGTTATCGGTCGCATGTTGAGCGGTTGCCCGTCGTCGCCCTTCGGAATCATACTCACGAGAGCTGTTCGCATTGCCTGCGGCCAGATCCCCGTTCTCTCGACCAGGTTCAACAGCGTGGCCAGGGATTCAAGGTACAGGTCGGGGAGTGCCTTCAGCTCAGCCATCCTCCAGCCGTCGATCCCGCAAGCACCCTTGACGCCTTTCTTCGTTAGCAGCGCGCGTAGCTCTGTCCCCGTGATCTCGCCTACTTCCTGAGGGTGTCCATCGATGTAGCGCTGGTACCGGCCAGCAAAAGGTGTGTAGGGCGGCTCGGGACCGTCCTTGTAGGCGCGGAAGACCGGATCCCATGCGTCCTGAAGCACTGCGTCCATTTCCTCTGCGTTTGCCGTGGTCCGCTCACCTTCCAGCGTGGTCGCTTCCTGCCTGTGTTGCCGTCGGCACCACGCTACGACACTCCGCCTGTTTTCGTCCGCTCGCTTTGTCGCTCCGGTGAAGTATTTTGCACGTCGAGCCTCCATGCTGGCCTTTCCGATCGCTCCGTTCCTCTCCCGGACTGCCTGCAACAGACTGCTGCACTCCTGGAGACTGGGCAATTCGTCCCATGCCGTCATCGGCTTTCCGCGTAGTGCTGCGCACTCACTCGCGAGCTTCCTACAGTTCTTCCAGCAGTTCTGCATCTGACTCGGCGTCGACTGTGGTCCCCCTCGGTTCGTAAGGTGCCGGTGTAGCTGCTCTAGGCGATGGATGGTGTTGCGCAGTCGGAGTTGAACACCCGAGGCTGCTCCTGTGCCGTCACTGGAACTTCTCGCTGTCGCCCTCGCACGCGTTGGTGCCAGCAGACGACCTCGTCCTGTGAAACGCCGACGTTCTGACGTCTGAACTTGGCACAAGTCCAGCAGGTGCCTTTCCGCCGTTGCAGACCATTCTCGCCACGCCTCGTCGACGTCGCTGTTCCCCACTGCCTGGGCAAACCTCGACTGCTCTAGGAGTTGACGTGCCCGCGCTGAGTCTTCTTCCACCGTGGCCAATTGCTGTTGGAGCGGTCTGACCTGAATCGGCCGCGGCAACCGGTACCGCCAAACCGTCTGGTCGAACGCCTCGAGATCGAAAGTGGCAGTCACGAGTCGGTGTCCAGGTACGTCCACGATCGTCGTAGTGCAGCTCGAGAACGCTTGCGCCGCGACCCGATTCATCATCAGGCGGTCGATGCGCGTGCCCGGGGTGCTACAGGTGGCGAAGGTGGCGTCGGGGGCCTGCCCTGTGCTGACTTCTTGTAGTCGCGCTGCGTCGGACCACCCGTTCCGCAGAGCCTTCCGGAGTGTCGGGGATCTCGCCTCGTCGGTGTTAAGATCCCCGGCGACTATGATTGGAACGTCGCCGAGGCTGTCCGCTGCGGCGAAGAGGACCCTCTCCAACAATGCTTCCCTGTCGTCGACTACCGACCTGTCGTTTCCTGACGGGCAGTACAGGTTGATCACGTGCACGAACGTGCTGCCCGTTCCCGTGGCGACCGCCGTGTGCAGAAAGCGGGCATCAGTGTACGCACTGCCAATCATCTGGTGCAGCGCCGTGGGAGAGAACGCCGGCACGGGCTTCTGGACCAAGGTGCAAACTCCCCCGTTCCTCGCGCTCGTCTCGGACCTGACTCCGGACGATCGACAGCTCCTCCCCATCGGTTCACTCCCCCAGTGACACTTCCAGTCTTCGAGATGCATCTCCGCTTCCGGCCTTCTCGTCTCTAGGAGTGTCACCTCCTGACAGCAGAGGACGTCGGTACACACCCCTTTCACTGCCGGGATGTACCGCAAGAGCGAGGACACGTTGAGTGTGGCGACGCTCCAGCATCGGGGGCCGGGATTCTCTTCGATGTCCCCTCCTAGCAGCAGGTGCTTTCGGCGTGCCTCCGCAACTGATAACTTCGTCCGTCTGACCTGCTCCGGCGGGCTTCGACAGAAGGGCGTGGGTCGGCGGTGGTATCGTCCTCCGGATCGTCTGTGTCGGCTCGTCGTGCGCGTTGTCGGTCGGGAGAACTGGCGGACCTGCCGAGTACGGCAATAGGCCCAGGGCATCGATTGTCGTGGTCGTACGAGGCTCGCCGACAGGGCGCGTTCGGGTTGATGGGAGGAGGCCTCTGCCGGTGCCGCCTTCGTCGTCTCACCGTGGTGGCGTCGTAGTCAGACCGCCTCGTCCTGCTTCGCCTTCTTCCTCGCCGCGAAGCAAGGGGCGCAGATCTTCGACTCGCATGCGCACGCCCTCATCATCGTTCCCTTCTGGCGGGTGGTGTCGCATACCGAGCATACAGTTTCGCTCTTGTTGCGCGCTGCTTCCTGCCATTCGTGGCAGTGCTCTTCTTTTACCGCTTCGTCGGCCTGTGGTTCTCCAGGTACGGTTACTCTGGGGACCTTCCCGTGCCAGATTTTGGCTTCCGCCCTTCTCTCGTCACCGTGGGCGAGCTCGCGGATGTGCAGTGGGTCCCGTCCGGCGCGCCTGAGCACCTCCGCTGGGGGCGGGCTTTGCGCCGTCACGACCATCCGCGTCCTCCCTTTCTTCGAGAACGTCTTCCGCGTCCTGCCGACCCAGCCCGCGCGCACGAGCGCCTGCACGATGTCTTCGGCGTGCTCGTTCCGGCCGCCCGTGACAAAGTACGCAACTCCTTCGTCCGGCAGCTCCGGAGCGAGCAGCATGCCTGCCGCCTCTCGCAACGCCTCGAGCTGCTCCCCTTCCGCGCTGTAACGTACACCCAATCGTGCTCTCGCCGGCACCAGACCGTGTGTCCCCGGTAAGGCTGTAAGAGCCAGGGCCTCTTCCAAGGTCGCGTCCTCTGCAAGCCATTGAACTTTGTGGGACTCCCCACCTTCTACGAACCTCGGAGCCGACCAGAACAGCCCTTCGTGTCCGCTTGCCCCGAGGAGGCTGGCTGCGTGTGCTTGCGGCACCCGGACCATGCACGTGCTACGATCGGACATCCTAGCGTGGCGCCAACGGTGTCGCCTCTCGATGGTGACGGCTGCCCCCTTTGCCGATCTCGCGCACAGCGTGTCGGTGGCCCCGGCCCCCTTCGTCTCACTCCGCAGAATCTCGACCTTCTCGTCTGTCAGTTCGCGATGGAGTGCCGTGAACACGAGCACGCGTGTTGCCGAGGCGTCCCCATCCAGCGTCACCTGTCCTCCAGATGGCTTCGCCGTTTTGGCTCCGCGCAGTGTCACGTGCGCGTACTCCACTGACCCGTCTTCCCGGAACACTAGCTCGCGCGTCGAGTCTTCGGCTATGGATCGCGGGGTGACGATCACCAAACGTACCCCTTCCGTCTCCAGTTGCGTCAGCTCGTCGGCGTACTGGAGCACGCGCCTCCCTTCGCCCATCGTTGCTTCGATTACGCCTTCTGGCTTCGCCTTCTTCTCGGATTCGTCGAGGAGCAGCTTCGCATCGATCAGCGGTAGCTCCCAATCCTTCGCTCTGAGAGCAGGTTTTCCTCTGCTAACGGGCTTCTTCTCGCCATCGGGCTTCTTACCACAATCTGCAGTCGTCGTTCGCCGCGCTTCCTTCCCGGCGGTCGCGACCTTCAGCCAGCCGCTCTTCATCTCCTGCTTCGGCTTCGCCTCTGCGCTCTTCGGGCCTCCTTTCGGCGGCACCGTCGTCCACGCGCCTTCTCGCCGCACTGCCGGTGCGTCCGCCTTCCAGTTGGCCTGCGTCTTTCGCGGTTCGGCCTTCACTTCCGCTTTCGCTTCCTCCTTCGGCACCTTCTCTGCCCTTACCGTGGGATGTTTTCGTCCCATCCTTTCTGACAGGATCAGTAGGATCTTGACAATCCCAAACACAGTGCAGTACTGCGCCTCGTCTTCGGCTGTCTCCGCGAGGAGCTGTGCCTTTGCGAGATACTGCTGTATCTCCTCCATTGCGGTCGGGCCCGGTTTTCTGACGTGTTTTCTCTCCGTCTGGTTCTCTTCTCCTCTTGTCGTTTCTTTCTGTGCTCTCTTGGTGTGCTTCCTTTGCCGCTAAGCAGCGGCTACCGTTAAGCAGCGGCTGCCGGCTTATCCCGTGACACCAATAAAGTACAGAAACTGTAGCTTTTAAATCGTTGGATGTTTAGCATTGAGTTCTTTAAGGTGCAATGTTTAGCAGGGGTTGCCATGTAGCCCGTATCGGTCTAGTGTTTTGGTAGTTGTTGCCTTGGCGGCAGTCTGATTGCTATCTGTGTCTTCTATTACGTAGTTGTGTGCTAAAGGGACATATTTAGCTGATAGATCTTTTCGAGGCTTTTTGTGGTCGACCTTTTTAGACCGTTTCTAAACTGTTTCTTGTAGTAAGCGGTCGGTTTTTCAAGTCTCCGTTTGACTTGTGAGGCGGGGGGGAAAGGGGGGGGTGGGGGTTCCTTTTGTGCTGTTAGAGCAGGGCCTGCAGTGTGTTTTTTTCATTCCTTTTCATACTTTGAGACACATGCGGTTGCGCATCCGTGTATCTTCGTTTTTAGCTTGTGTGACCGACACCAGGTTTTTATGAAAAAGCACATGCTGGACAGCTTGACCACACCAGTACCACCAGCCTGGACCAGACCAGACCAGCCCGACAGACATGCCCCACGTCTGGACAGGATGACCAGTTCTACCAGCCTGAGAGGGAAAACATTGGTTGCCCACAGAGCAGGACCTGTCCTGCTGTAGGAAGGATGGGGGTGAAAGGACAAGATTGTTAAAAGTCGCACGAATCACAGGAGGTAGAACATGATTCATGGCATTAAGTTTGAAAGTACGAGTCACAGGACGTGGAACATGATTCGTGGGACCGCTGAGCACAAAGTTACCTAGTTTCCAAAACACCGCAACGGAGCAGGCGCCCGGCAGGAGGTCACCCGGAGACTATAAAACCCCGGATCTCAAGAGTAAGCTTCGTTTCCAAAATCGTCGTGATCAAGTCTGTATACCCACAGAAGGCGCGAACTTAACGCAAGGACCCTTCAGACGTGGAACGCATTGGTCAGAAAGCAAACACAGGGTATTAGCTACACATTTTCCGAGTAGTTGAGATTCTCCAGCGAGCTGCCCGCTTTTCTGGGAAACCCATAGGTACCCCTATCCAGGGTACCTCTAGCCAAGATACTCGACGAAGCTGCTTTGACTCCGAATGGAAGGGAGGAAATATAGAGGTAGAGGGGCAAATACAATACAAACACAGGTCGAAGTCCTCAGTGTAAGAACAACTTTGACCTGTGTCTTGTCGTGTAGGGATAGACCCGCATGATTTCACGTCCGTTCAACACGTTCGGTAGTGACAGCACTTGGGATCCCTTCGGTTCTTTGTCTGGCAGCTTTTGTCGAGCATTTCCTTCCAAGCTGGCGCTTATGTAAAATCTTAGGGTGATCTTCCTCAGAGGTACCAAACAATTCGTTTATTTCCTTAGAGGTACCAAAAAATGCCCTTAGAGGTACCAAACCTAACAAATTTGTTTTTTGCCCTGAAAATGTACTTAGGGCAGACTATTTTTATTTTTTGATCCGCGTCCCCCGACCCCTGAAAATTTTCCGCGCGCGCGCGCAAAAAAAAAAACAGTTTTTTTTTAAAAAAAATAGTTTGGCAAGTCACCTGGCCTGTGGGTTCGCCCGGAGGGGTACGCGTCCCTCACTTTGATTCTTCGGCGACTTTTTGCACTGGGAAATGCCCGTCGTCTGCATGTGCTCAGGCTTTTTGTTGTACGGAGGGACCAGGTGAGCCTTCAGCGTAGAGCTGCTGCCACCGACAGTAGTAGGCGTCTAGTCGTGGGCCTTGCGACTGCCTGGGAGCAACCGTGTTGTTCGGCGTACTCGGCCAGAATTGGTATCGTACCCACGTTTCGGACGGGACGTGGGCATCGGCCGGAAGCCGCTTCTGCACTTCTTCCATGAGAAGCCGGATGCTTGCGGGGACCTCAAACGTGAGGCGTGAAACTTCTCCATGACGCCTCTCGTCCACGACAGTACCGCACTTCTCAAGAACGCGGCCCATGGCGTCCCAGTAGCCGTCGTATTTGGACTCTTTTGACGAGCTTCGGAATGCAACCTCACTGGGGTGAATCAGTTGTGAGGAGTTCAGCCAGGTGGCTTTCGGTTGATGTGCGCAGGGGGTTCACATCTCCAGTCACGAACATGTAGTACATCGTCTTGAGGATGGTACGCGGAACACCCCAGACCTCGACGAATTTCATCCTCATGGCCCGGGTGTGGAACCTTTTCCCCGTCCCGATGCACGACTTGAACGCCTTGACGACATCCTCCTGTAGGCGGCGGTCGCTCGGTGGCAGCTTGAATACCAAGCGCTTGCCCCCCAGCGTTGTATTTGTGGACACCGAAGGGGAAGCTCGTCTTTACCCCTTGGATCTGCTTGAACCGAGCACGGCGATCGTCAGAGAGGCTGGGCACGGTGTCCAGTGAAAACGGCTCGAATTGCCTCGGCGAATTGCCCTTCCAGCTCTCCCCAAGAAGAAGACCCCTCCGCTTTCACGATGGACCCCAGTCGCAAACAGGGTTTCTGGATGGAACTCCCGCACTGCGTTGCTCAGTGCGCTGTTGGTTTTGCGCTTGCTGCGTGACGATACGGGTACACACCACATCTCTCACTTCCTGCAGTTTCGTGCAGTGGATGCTGAGTTCACCTTGTTGTGGTGCCCTCATACTACTGCAACAGCTGCACAGAAAGTGGGAGCCCATCAAGTTTGAGAAGGGTCTTGGCCACTTCCTGATAGAACGGATGCCCTTTTTCATCGACCAGGAGGGCCCTGTCGAATTCTTCCTGGACTAGCCTGTTGAACAACACTATCCACGACTTCGTTTCACCCACTTGCAGCGGCTTCACGCGGGCTTGGCTCTTTTTCATCAGCAGGTCGAAGGCGTTGACAGGTGTTCGAGCTACGGGAACTTTTGCTTCACAACGTACCGAACCTCCCGGTACTGCATGGAGTCCATGGCCTGCACAGACAAGCCCCAAGAGAAACATCTCTCCACACACTCCTGCTATCAGCCCTAGCCGACACCACCACATCATCATCATACTCGGCAGGCGTCCGGAGGTGACGGTCTTTTATGATCTGCTGAAACATCTCCATGAAGGACAACGACAGGTCGTTGATCTCAAGGAGGTGTCGACCCTTCACTGCACCAATCTCAACATCGATGGCGCAAAAACACGGCAGTGTCCCTTCCCTTTGCTTGTGCCCTGTTTTTGCATTAGCATGCAACACTCACTTAGTCAAGGTGAAATTTGCCGGCGTCACAGCTTTCGTGGTGCTGCAGCAACAGATAGGTCAGGGGGTCAAAACAAATTAGAGATTCACAGTGAGCTTCTAATCCGGCGTTCCGCTGACGTGTTGGCCCCACGAGCGGGGGTTGGTGTTTCCGCAGCCGAAGCGCGGACTTCAGTGACCATCTGGAGTCCCCCCGTGGCACCCTGTTGTGCCCCTTCCCTTTTTTGCTGTGTGCTTCCCACAGCAAAAAAGAAAAATATTTTTTTTTTCAACTATTTTTTTTTCCACGGTTTCCCAACATTTTCCGCGCGCGAGATTTTGGCCATTTTGGGCCATTTTTGCAGATTTTGGCCATTTTGGGCCGTTTTTGCCGATTTTTCCAGGTTTTGGCCACTTTGGCCCATTTTTGCCAATTTTTCCCCATTTGCGAAACGAATGAACTGAATTTGCTTGTTGAACTGTTGCATAACTTGTCCTGTAATTGGAGTAGAATAACACGCGAACATTTCTTCGTTACCTGTTGGAATTCTCGGTCCTACCTGTCAAGGTTCAGTGTTGAGACGTGCAAAACTCATGTAGGAAAAATCGGCAAAAATGGCCCAAAATGGCCAAAATCTGGAAAAATTGGCAAAAATGGCCCAAAATGGCCAAAATCTGGATATCGGCAAAATTGGCCCAAAATGGCCAAAATCTGGAAAAATCGGCAAAAATGGCCCAAAATGGCCAAAAACTGGAAAAAATCGGCAAAAACGGCCCAAATTGGCCAAAATGTGGAAAAATCGGCCCAACATGGCCAAAAACTGGAAAAATCGGCAAAAATGGCCAAAAATGGCCAAATCCTGGAAAAATCGGCAAAAATGGCCCAAAATGGCCAAATACTGGAAAAATCGGCTAAAATGGCCGAAAATGGCCAAATTCTGCAAAAACGGCCAAAATCTGGAAAATGTTGAATTTTGACCCAAAAAAAAACACAAAGTGCATTTCCAGCCAAAAAGTCTGGTAACAATTTCAAGCCAAATTTTGGTACCTCTAAGGAAATTTCCAAAATTGTTTTTAGGCCAAATTGGCTGAGAAATGTACTTAGAGAATTTCGATTTTGGTGCCTCTAAGGAAATAAAAAAATTGTTTGGTACCTCTAAGGAAATAAAAAAATTGTTTGGTACCTCTAAGGAAATAAACAAATTGTTTGGTACCTCTAAGGAAATAAACGAATTGTGCTAGTCCTCTAAGGACTTTTTCCTTCACTGTGTTTGCGACGCAGTGAAGGGAACATCAGACATGTCCGAAACCTAGACTTCAAAAAATGTTTCTGACCTGCGGGTCAAGAAAAAAGACGTCGCAAACCACAGGAAAGGGAAAAAGAGGTGTGTATGGATGATTACCTGTTTGTGGCAGGATAATAAAACCTTCCGGAAAAAGTCTTCGTGTTTTTCCTCTCGAAAAAAAAAAAAAAAAAAAAGCTAAAAGGGCAGCGGAGAAGCCAGGGGGGGCGGCGACAGCCTACGCAACAGCTGTCAAAGAAGGGAAGTACCGCGGCATCGTCGACAACGAGCCAAACCCCCGGAATGGCTCGCTGTCCCGCTAGTCGTGGACACCTTCGGAGCGTGGTGTCCTGGAGCACTCACGGAGTTGCGGCAAATAGCCCGCAAAAGCGCCCTCCGTGAAGACCGGACCGCTTCGGCCACCTGCCAGGACTTCTTCCACCAATTGAGCTTTCAGGTGGCCCAAGGGGTGGCAAGAATAGTCATTGCATCTGGTGGGGCGCGACCGGACGAAGCGGTCCACCCTGTTGCAGGGGGTAGTGTCACTGCATCGCGGGTTGTTTTATCTGGTCGGACCTGTTCGCTAGCAGGCCAGCCCAGGTCGCAGTGAGACTGGCGTTCACTGTGTGCTGAAGAAGCATTTTTTTGGGCTCCCGCTCCGGAAGCAACCGGATACCGGCAGCCCCGCTGTACCAACATGGCTTGTACAGTGTCCCGCGCTCCAAAAAAAAAAAAAAACGGCGAGAAGGAGAGTCGAGAGAGGGTGCATGGACCATCCCTCGGACGAGTTTCTCAGTCGCCTCGCTGCTAAAAAAAAAACATACTTGTCTACGGACTCGTCGAAGGACATCGTAGACGTATCCACGCGGACGGCGTCATCCGCTTCTTTCAGCGGCGCAACCGCTCTAGTCATGTCAGCATGGTCTCTCTCCTTGAGATCCTTCAGCACCTGTTGTTATGTGATGGTGTTACAGCTCGCTCTGTTTAGTGCAGAATCGTGGTACATTGCAGCAGTCGGACGGCCCACATCGTCGAAGGAACAGTACCCGAGACGGAAAGTCAAAGCCTCTCGCAATTAGTTGTTTGTTCGCATTTAAAAAAAAGCACGCACGGTCGCACGTACGACGCACGCGCACGGCTGACTCGGTGCGGCCCTCCTCCAAATGAAAGGGAGGAAATGTAGAGGTAGAGGGGCAAATACAATACAAGCACAATCTGTTTGGTTGTTCGCTTACACCGCCGTGTGTTGTTTTCTCACTCAGGACTTTGACCTGTTGTGTTTGTGGGTCTTGTCGTGTAGGGGCTCACGTCTCAAAAGCTTTCCTGCTCGGCACAGTGCCTCCTGGGCCATGGAAATAGGGGAATTTCACAGGAAAGAAGATCTAATCGCGCATTCGAGGGAGATGCTTCATCCAAACCCCCCCAAAAACACGACTGTGGAGTAGTTAGGTTGCTTGGATCGATCATCTTAAAAACTTCCTGCTCGGCAGTGTTTCCTGGGCAATGGGGAATTTCACAGGAAAATACTCGACGTAGCTGCTTCGACTCCGAATGGAAGGGGGGAAATATAGAGGTAAGGGGCAAATACAATACAAGCACAATCCGTTTGGTTGTTCGCTTACACCGCCGTGTGTTGTTTTCTCACTCAGGACTTTGACCTGTTGTGTTTGTGGGTCTTGTCGTGTAGGGGCTCACGTCTCAAAAGATTTCCTGCTCGGCACAGTGCCTCCTGGGCCATGGAAATAGGGGAATTTCACAGGAAAGAAGATCTAATCGCGCATTCGAGGGAGATGCTTCATCCAAACCCCCCCAAAAACACGACTGTGGAGTAGATAGGTTGCTTGGATCGATCATCTTAAAAACTTCCTGCTCGGCAGTGTTTCCTGGGCAATGGGGAATTTCACAGGAAAATACTCGACGTAGCTGCTTCGACTCCGAATGGAAGGGGGGAAATATAGAGGTAAGGGGCAAATACAATACAAACACAATCTGATTTGTTCTTCGCTTACACCACCGTGTGTTGTTTTCTCACTCAGGACTTTGACCTGTTGTGTTTGTGTGATTTGTCGTGTAGGGGTAGACCCGCATGACCTCACGTCCGTTCGACACGTGGTTCGGTAGTTACAGCACTTGGGATCCCTTCTGTTCTTTGTCGGGCAGCATCGTCGAGCATTTCCTTTCAAGCTGGCGCTTATGTAAAAGTAGATCTAATCGCGCGTTCGGGGGGGGTGCTCGAGGGAGATGCTTCATCCAAACCCCCCCAAGAACACGACTGTGGAGTAGTTAGGGTGCTTGGATCGATCATCTTCAAAACTTCCTGCTCGGCACAGTGTTTCTTAAAAACTTCCTGCTCGGCACAGTGTTTCTTAAAAACTTCCTGCTCGGCACAGTGTTTCTTAAAAACTTCCTGCTTGGCACAGTGTTTCTTAAAAACTTCCTGCTCGGCACAGTGTTTCTTAAAAACTTCCTGCTCGGCACAGTGTTTCCTGGGCAATAGGGAATTTCACAGGAAAGTAGATCTAATCGCGCGTTCGGGGGAAAATCTTAGTTTCGTGTTCAGGCGCTTGCCTCTCATGTGTTTGATGCTAGCATCAAGCCTTCTTCGCAGAATGCAGAGTCTTATTTTCTGTTCTTTTCCTTCTTTCGTTGTCGACAACTTCTTTTTTCTCCTTCTACTTTCTTTACCAGGGGGGGGTGCTCGAGGGAGACGCTAGACCAAAATCTCGGCGAACCGAAACGAAGTTGGCTATTTGAGGAATATAGCGCTTTCTTTGTTTGTGGGCACTAGCGGAACTCACCTGCTTTTTGGTAAGTTTCATGTAGTAACTAATTTTTAGTACCAACAATGCATTGTTAACACAAAAAATGGTATCTGGGCAGAAAAACGCTAAGTGCATTTCCCCCGTAAACCGTCCATGAAAAGTACGATGTTCACCTGGAGGCTCGAAAATCAGCCAATCTGGGGAGGAAAAATGTGAGGCAACATCCGGGGAACATGTATAAAGGCAACAAGGTTTTCCGCGGCACAAAAAGCTTGAGCATCCACCTCTTATAAATTTTGTCCCAAAAAAAAGGGGGAACGTGGGCCCCCCGTAGTGCACTACGGCTCCCAAAGTGGGGGAAAATGTTTCTTGGGGGAGGGAGATGTGTTCTCTGGCCACACCTGCTCGAAGTCTGGAGTCTCGCCTTTTCCGACGAGCTCGTCGAAGCGCCGCTTCGCCCTCACCTTTTCGTCGGCGGTTAGGAAGATTTTGACTTCCGCCTGCGGGAAAACGACAGTACCGATGTCTCTCCCTTCGAGCACAACACCGCCCACCTCGCCGAGACGGCGCTGTAGGCCCATGAGCCCATCTCTGACGACCTGGTTCTTAGACGTCTTCGACGCGCGCATGGAGACCTCTTCCTTTCTGATGTCGGTCGTCACCTCAGACCCGTCGAGGTACACGTGGTTGATGCCGTCCGGCGTCATTTCGAAGCTGATGTTCACCTTGCCCACGATTCCCTTCAGCGCCTCATCGTTCTCGGGGCCGACGGAATCCCTGATCGACGCGAGCGCAACGCATCGGTAGCACGCCCCCGTGTCCACGAACCCAAAGCCAAGCCTGCGGGACACTTCTTTCGAGACGCTGCTCTTGCCGGCGCCGACGGGGCCGTCGATCGCAACAATGGGTCGCTTGCCCATGAGGATGCGTGTGGCGGCCCTCGTTGTACCTCTTTCTTTCGTTTGTAGTTGAGAAAAAGAGAGAGAGAGAGAGAGAGAGAGGGATAGGTTTGTGTGTGGCCTGCAGTTTGAACTTGATGCGCAGCTATAATCTGTGACGATAGACGAGTTGGCAAGCAAAGCAAAATGAGCAGACCCCTCAAAAAAATTAGTATGGCGCTTCCGTTTGTTTGTGCGCACTAGCGGCTTTTCACCTGATTTGGTGAGTTGCTTTTAGTACGCTGCCAACTACTAATTTTTAGTACCAACAATGCATTGTTAACACAAAAAAAGTAAAGCTGAATCGTTGGCGCTGACGACGCTGATCGAGGAGACGCTGCTCGACGAGTCGAAGTCGTTGCACATGGTCGCACTCGATTTCACGAAGTGCTTCGACCGCCAGCACGCTTCCGAGGACATTGGAGCTCGCCACCTCGCAGCGGACCTCGAATGGAAGGTGCGAGGTGCTCAGCCTGTCCAGCAGAGTCATGGGCCTTCAGACGCGCGTCGTTGGTACGTTCCGCCTGAACGCTCGCGACACACGTGCGCACACCGAGGATCTTCGCCGCCGTCGCTGTCGGTATCGTCTCGTCGCCGACGCTCGTATAGGGCCGGGTACCGGGGTGCTGCGAGGGGGCTGCGGTCGCGGGTAGTGAAGGGTGCTTTCGGGACGAAGCATCCGTCGAGGAATGTGACGGCGGTGCTGACCATCCTGGCGAAAGCCCACCGTATGGACCCACTGTTGGCACGGCCGTACAAGATCCTGTGCTCGCTTTTCGACGCGTGCGAGAGGCTCCCCCGCGCGTACGCCCGCATGCTGAACATCGCCCGGCTTTACATCCGGCACGGTATATTGTTGCCGAAGGCGCGCCTGGGACCTGTCGGGATCGCCATCTCTGACGGTTTCACGGTCGCGTCGATTTCGACGGTCTCAATTTTGAGACCGCGGCACTCGAGGGCCGCCGGCTTCTCGACATGGAGAGGGGCGAGAGGCACCACGCCATCCGGGTGCGGCTACGGCAGACGACCTGGACGCAGCTTGCGAACGACCGTCTTACGACGGCGTGCAGGCGGTGGACTGCAGGCGTACGAACAAACTGCGCCTAGCGACGGCTGACGCTGGCGAGAAACGTGCGCTGGCGGTGATTCTGTCCGGGGGTGTGTTCCTCGCAGCGCGGTGGGGACGGAATGCGCAGGGGCGGCCGGGTCAGACGGGTCGCCGAGCTCCTCGGCGTCCGTGTCGTCGACCGCCTCTGATACGACCGGCAGCTTTGACGAGCACGCCTCCGAATCCTCCTCTTCGGAACCTCAGCGTCCGCCGCTGGACCGCGGCTGCAGGGACTGCGACCGGGGCGTCCAGGACACAGCGGATCACCTATGGTGGGAGTGCCCCGCCTACGACGAGATTCGCGGCCGTCCTTGCTTCGCCGAACTCCTGCGGGCGGACCGGGCGAGGTGGCCGTCTTGCACGCGTGTGCATGGGTTATTGTCGAAGGAATGCGGGTGGAGGTCGCGGCCCTTCACCGCCTCATGGCGGCGGTGTACGCTGCGCGCGTGGAGGCGGAGCGACGCCGCCTCTCCGCTGTGCAACCGATGCACCCCTGGCACGCAGCTGCGCCGCTGCCGGTGGTGCAACACCTGTTCAACTTCGACCGCCTTCCGGATGAGCCGCCGAGATGGCCGTACGGCGGCCGTGCAATGCGGGCGCTCAAAGGCTGGCTGTCGGCACTGAGGTGGACGAACGCGGGCGAGGTGTCGTGCGTCGAGCTGGCAGTGGACTTCGAGGTCCACACCGGGGTCGACGTCCCTGCCCCGGGAATACAAAGGCTAGCCGTCAACCAGAGGGGGAAGACCCTCTGGACGATGCTGTCGACATTGTGCCGACTGTCGAGCGGAAGGTCCTGGGTGAGCTCGATGAGGACCCTGGGGGCGCCGATGCTGTGGGGGGGATTGACACCTCGCCCGCGTTAAATGTGCTGTAGCCCACACGAAAGCAGGTAAATCTGGGTTCAGTGGCGGGTGTAAGCGTTCAACAAAAAATGCCGAAGCAGCTCGATAGGTCGGATGCGGTGAGCTGGGTGAAGAGGGTGAGTGCGTAAGCGTTCAACAAGAAAGACCACTTTGTAGTTGTATTGTTTTCTCCCCCTCTAGCCTCCTTCGAAATGGGCACAAGGCAGTCCCTCGAGTATTTTGTTGTTCCTCGCTTTCTGAAACCAGGGTTTCCTGGGAGGTTTTGGGAGCACTTCTTCTTTGGGAAGCTCTGCGATTCCGCGAAGCTCTATCAAGCTTGCCGGGATGCATCATGATGATCCTGACACCGGCTGTCCACAAACTGAATATTGTCGACAGGAGGCAGCAGTGCACTGTAAGCAGTGGAGTAGTGCAGGGATAAAGTGTGCCTGTTGACAGTGATTCCAATGGGCCACCTCGGCGAGGTCACCTTCCATCCCCCGGTAGCGGTGCCCGTTGGGTCCTTCCCCGCCGCCGCGGCCACGCCGCGGGACTCCTGTCCCTGCCCAGTGCCCCGTCAGGGGCCGCTCGCAGGCCAGCTCCGCCCCTTGTCGACGTCTCTCGGGTACCCCAGGCCGTCCTGCTGCCGGGCTCCTCCCGCGGCCTCTTGCGGGCCATCGAGGGCGCCGCGCCTCCAGTGTACGGACACCATCCGTACGCCGAGCCCCACCAGCCCCGCGCCGAACCCCCCCAGCCCTACGCCGGGTCTTCCCAACCCCTTCCGTATTTTCCGGAGGGTCCGCCTTCGCTGGGGGAGGGCGGGTCGGTCCAAGGCTCCCCCACGCTCCTCTCCCCCGGGCCAGAGCTCCTCGACCCCCAGCTCCTCAGCCCCATCGAGAAGTCGCTGGCCCTGGTGCACATCCGCGACTTTTTCGCCGACATCCTCGATGCCATCCCGAGCGTCGCAAAGGACGCCCAACATCTCACCAACCACGTCACCACCATCATGCGGCTAATGGACGACACCACAGACCCAGATGCCCTCGTCCAGCTGGGAAGAGACACCATTCCCGGATGATGGTCCTGAAGACAGCTCTGAAAGCCGGTTGGTCTCTTGCAGGCAGCCTCCAGCACCGGCATCAGCACGAGGCCGGGTTTCCTCCGTTTCTACGGAGCGTCTTCCAGGCTCTACAGAAAGCCGAGGAGCAGCCCGCCTCGAAGCCACCCAGGAAGCGCAGCCCGAGGCCCCGCACCCGACACTCGGGCGAAGCTCTTCCGCTCCCCAGGCCCCTCAGCGGACGAACGCAACCAGGAGCAAGGCCAGGCAGTAGACGCTGTGGACCGCTTGCCTCCTCCGGTCTCGGGGCGATGCGGACGTCCCCTCCTCTCGGAGCCCCCTCTCTCACCCGGCGAACGGAACCGTCTTGTCCGGACTGCGAACGCGTACGTGGCGGATGCACTGGCGCTATCCACACGACGCCGTGTACCGGCGCTTTCTGGAGTTCCGACGTAACTGGCCAGTAGACGCTGTGGACCGCTTCCCTCCTCCGGTCTCTGGGCGATGCGGACGTCCCCTCCTCTCGGAGCCCCCTCTCTCACCCGGCGAACGGAACCGTCTTGTCCGGACTGCGAACGCGTACGTGGCGGATGCACTGGCGCTATCCACACGACGCGGGATCCACTCCGTGTACCGGCGCTTTCTGGAGTTCCGACGTAACTGGGATGCAGAGGCAGATTCGCAGCTCGACGTCCCGACGGCGCTGGTCTTGTTCGTGACCCGTTTGCTCGTGGAGACATCTGCGCTGCCTCGGCAGTACAGTACGTCGTCAACGTACAGTCGGCCGAGAAGCGGTTGGGGCGGCCTGTCGATAGCCAGCTCGTCAGGGACTTTGTCAGGTCTCTGAAACGGGCCGGTGCGATGAAACCGTCGAAGCAGGCTGTACCGGTGACGAAGGACGAGCTGCATCTTGCCGTTGCCCTGAAAGCGGACCCCAGGGTGCGTGTTGCGCTGGCTTTGGCCTGACGCCTCCTGTTCCCCGACCTCCCTTTCCGACGAGTTGTGACCGCGCTGAAGCGCGCGAACACTCTCCGGCCATTCTCTCCGGCGGCACCTCCTGAGAAGCGGGATCGACCTGAAGGTGATCCAAAGTGTTTCGCGCCAGACGACGATGAGTGCGCTAATGCGATACCTTCCGGAGGCCGAGGTTCCGCTCGTCCGGAACACCGCGAGGGCGTCGGCAAGCCTTCTCTAACCCTTCGTCTTGAACCCCCCTTTCCCGTTCAAGCCGCCAAAGAAGTTCCCCGACCCGTTGGCTACGTTCTACCAGGGGCCGGGGGAAGGTCCCGAAGAAGACTTGCCCCCCTCGATGTTCACTCCCTTTGTTGGTGTTGTTTACGGGGATGAACTTCTCATCAACAACCTCACGGCCGTCCCTACACAACGCAGAATCGGCGAGGCTCTCGCGCCCATCTCGTCATCGTTCATGGACCTTGAGAGATTGACAGCGCTGGACAGCCGGGGGCTGCTGCGCGGTGTGCTGGACGTGGTCCGTTCGTGGGAATCCTTCCGATCTGCCCTGCTCCCGGGAGCGGAGGAAGCGCTGATGGCATCGGCGATAACACGAACGACGTCGACACGCATGCTACGCCACCTCCTAGATACGGCGTGGCAGAGGTCGCATCGGGCGGGTTGAGGGTCGTCCTCCCCGCCTTCACTGTCGACAAGAAGAGCAGTGGGCAGAGGTTTGTGTGTGACGGTCGCAAGCTCAACGCGATCATGGCGCGCCCGCCTCCGATGCTGCTCCCTTCGGTTGACGAGGTGATCGACCGCGTGCTGGCCTCATCGGTGGTTCTCGCGGACGCCCGGAGCTATTATTATCAGTTCCGGCTCGACGCAGACATCCGACCGTATTTTGGCATGCACCTGGCAGGGCCGCGGGGCCGTTTTGTAAAGCACAACTCGCCGCCATGTGCATGGGCTGGAGCTGGCGATAGCTCAGAGAGCCTCCCGGGTGCTCCTGCCGGAGGGTGACGGTCTACCCTGGGTGGACAACTTTGTCGTCATGGGAAGCTCGTTGCAGGAGGCAACTTAGCGATTCGACTCTTTCTTGCAACGCTGCAAGGACGTCAACTTTCTCGCTTTCTGTAACCAGGGTTTCCTGGGAGGTTTTGGGAGCACTACTTCTTTGGGAAGCTCTGCGATTCCGCGAAGCTCTATCAAGCTTGCCGGGATGCATCATGATGATACTGACACCGGCTGTCCACAAACTGAATGCTGTCGACAGGAGGCAGCAGTGCACTGTAAGCAGTGGAGTAGTGCAGGGATAAAGTGTGCCTGTTGACAGGGATTCCAATGGGCCACCTCGGCGAGATCACCTTCCATCCACCCGATGGAATTAAATCCTCGCTCGCTCGTCGGGTTGTGTTCGTCGGCTCTCGTTCCACCGGTCGCGTCTGGTTGTCGCGCGCTGTTTTGCATTGGAGGAAAAAGGCGAAGCTAAAAAGCTGTTGGCCGCATGAAGTGGTGTCACGGGAACGTTTGAAGAAAAGGCCTCAATTCTGCGCGCAACATACATGTCTCGACGTGCGAGCACTGCAATCGGCACGCGGACTTGCG
The DNA here is from genome assembly GCA_030068145.1 of Diplonema papillatum. Lineage (NCBI taxonomy): Eukaryota > Euglenozoa > Diplonemea > Diplonemida > Diplonemidae > Diplonema > Diplonema papillatum. The sequence continues at coordinate 129,436 of JAPJBO010000041.1, read as the reverse complement.
GAGTCCCAAACTGTGCGGCACCACCGTGGCGAGAGAAGAAAATGTCTTCGAACTGCCTCCTGCTATGGTGTTGTGAGACCCATCACAAGGAACACGGTGAAATTCTGCGCAACACGCAATGCGCGACGTGCAACACGACGACAGAGTGCTGCCGCAACAGTCATGTCTCGACGTGCGAGCACTGCAATGGAACGGGTTTCAGAGACACGTTCGCAAAACGAAGACAGACGCGCTACTGTGCCTGCCTGCGCCGCGGCCTGCCTGCCAGCAGCAACTAACCACGCCCCGATTGCTACGGCGGTCCTGTTGCATCATCGTGCGACTTCAGTGCACGCACAATCTCCGCACACGACGACCCGTGGATTGTTGCTGCTGCCCTCTCGGCGATGTGCACGGCTGTTTTACCATGGCCTTCTTTCAGACGCACGTTCGCATTGGCCGTGAGGAGCTCCCGAACCACTTCCAAGTTCCCGTTGATGCACGCGCGCATGAGGGCGGACCACCCGCCTTGGTCTTGCCTGTCCACCTGTGCGTTGGCCCTGAGCAGTTCGCGGACGATGTCCAGGTGCCCGCCGTCGCATGCTCTCATCAGGGGTGTGGAACCTCCTGAGTCGGCGAGGTCGACGAGTGCCTTTCCCTTGAGCAACAGCCGGACTGCCTCTAGTCTCCCAAGCAAGCAGAACCACATGAGCGGCGTACAGCCGGTGACGTCGGGGATGTCTATGCTCGCGTGCCGTTGCATCAATTCAAGCACCACTTTCGGGTGCCCCTGCCTGCCTGCACGCATCAGAGCCGTCCCCCCGTCGTTGTCTCGCAGGTCTACCGTCGCGTTGGCCCGGATCAGCGTCCGGACCACGCCCAGCCGCCCGCAGTGACTCGCCTTCCCCAGGGCCGCAACGCCTGCTTCGTCCTGCAAATCCACAAGCGCGCCGGCTTCCAGCAGCTGCACAACGACTTTCTCGTGGCCAGCCGCGCTTGCAGCGGTCAGAGGGAGGTCCCCGTCTTTGAGCACGGCGGTGGTAAACGACATTGTCTTGGACGATTAAGTGCACACGAGCTTGGGTGCGGGAAGGGAAAAAGTCTTGTTTGTCTTTTACGAGCCCCGCGTGGTGCCTGGGGGGTAATTCTTAGTGGTGTTCGGGTAGAATCCCCGCGCATGTATACACGGAGAAGGCCAGAGATGGGCGGGGGGTTTACAAGAACGTGCTTGGAATGGGTTTGCGCTCAACACCGCACTAGTCCCGTCGGCGTCGTGTTTCGGTCCTTTAAGCCACGAACGCATAAGGCGGACCATCATCAGGGCGGAACCTGACTGTCTGCAGACAGGACAGCGGTGTGAGTCTGGCTTGTCAGGCGGCTGTTCGTAGCTCGTCACAGCCAGGACCACCCGTGCTACTAGAGCACAGGCGAATCCGTCACGGGGAGAAGGCCCCTACAACCGTGTCTGAGCAATCAGTGCTTATACAAAAGAAAAGGCTCAACAATCAAAAGGGTTAGATCGACAAGGGCAAAAAGGGTACACGCGCACTCACCGCGCAGCTGAAAGAAGGAAAAAAGAGAAGCAGAACACGGGTTGCCGGCTCTTGAAAAGAAAAATACTCGACGTAGCTGCTTTGACTCCGAGGAAACACACCGTGTGCTGTTTTTTTCCGCAGCCCGCCGTGCTGCAGACCGAGCCCGCAGCCCGCTGTGCTGCAAGACCGCACGTCCGTTCAACACGTGTTCGAACGTCGCAGCACTTGGGATCCCTTCGTTTCTTTGTCTGGCAGCTACGTCGAGCATTTCCTTCCAAGCTGGCGTTTGCATGTAAAAGCAAAATCAGAACTTTCTACGAAGGAAAACGGGGGATTGCAAGAACGTGCTTGGAATGGGTATGTGCTCAACACCGCACTGGTCCCGTCTGCGCCGTGTTTCGGTCCTTTAAGCCACGGACACATAAGGCGAGCGTGGAACCTGTGTGTCTGCAGACAGAACTGCGGTGTGAGTCTGGTTTGTCAGGCGGCTGTTCGTAGCTTGTCACAGCCAGGACCACCCGTGCTACTAGAGCACAGGCGAATCCGTCAGGGAGAAGGCCCCTACAACCGTGTCTGAGCAATCAGTTAAAAAACTCAGGGCACTCGCCCTGATTGTGACTGCGACTCGCTTGGCAGCACTAACTTGTCTTCTTTTTACGGTGGCAATCTGCGAAGTAAACTCCGCAGAGCACAGTGGACATGGGGTTGCCGTGTGCAGCACCAATGGTTGAAGTACCAAAAGGAAAAAGAGTGCGAGGAAGTAATCCTGCGTGCTGAGCCGAAGGAAAACGGGGGAGGGGCGCTTCTTTTGTCCCTGAGATCGCTGAGCACAGTTTGTGGTTTCAGTTGCAGATCCACCAGCTACGGGTCAATTAAGAGGAAGCTGGGTGGCAAGAAACTGCTCTGACTAATTGTAGATTCCAGTCTAAGGTTCCGGGAATCGTTGAAAGGAGGACGCGCTGATTATTTTATCTCGTCTGGAGTTTGATTGCAGGGTCTCTTAGGTCTAAGTTCGACAGAAGAAGCGATGCGAAACGAAGCCGCCAAAGCTGCCGACCTAACGCAGACGCGCTGAAGCTCCTCACGTCTGAACTTTGATTGCAGTGCCAACTCAGTTCTGAAAAGAGAGACGATGCAAAAACGAAGCCGCAAAAGTGGCCCGCCGAAGGCAAACGTGTTGGATCCCCTCTCCCTGAACTTTGATGTTGAATGCAGCCACCTCGGATCGCTTTCGAAGTGAGAAGCGCTGGAGATTTGGTCTGGGTTTTGCTGTTGACTGTTACTGACCTGTCGTTCGAGGTCCGGTCTAAGTCCGGAAGGGGAAGGGGAAGGGGTGGATGGAATATTAGCTTAATGTTTGGGCAGCGTCCTGCACTAGAGGCCTCTCGTGCATGTTTGATCAAGTCTATCGAGTCATTTTTCTTTTGTATAAGCACCTGCTTTGTAGGAAATGCTTGAGGAGACTGCCAGTTGCGATAGATCAAAGGAGGTAAATGTGCTGTAGCCCACACGAAACACAGGTAAATCTGGGTTTAGTGGCGGGCGTCAGCGTTCAACAACCTTTTTATTTGCCGCGGTAGTTTCTGGAGGATGCTACAGACGGCAACTTGCGCAACGGCTGTTGGCAGCCTGATGCAAGTATGCTTTACCTCCTCCGACCCGTTGACGACTGCACGTTGTCACTTGTAACACTTGTCGCACTGACTCTAAGTCCAGAAGGAGGGGGCTACTGACAAAGACAATACGAATGTCGACGGCAGGCGAGTGAACGGCATCGCCGTACATTCGTGTGCACGGCGACGCATATTCTTGAAGCATAGTATCGGAGTTGGGAGGTCTTGCAGTGATAATCGAGATTACGAACGTTCGGCGCCAACCATCACTGACAGTGGAAACGGTAAGAGGTAACCCATGCTTGTTCTTCGCGTGTACAAAGAATGCACCTCTCGCTTGGTTGGTTTCATGTGCAGCCATTGCTTCCGGAAAAGGATGTCTTCTTCAGTACAACAGTGCTACCAGTATAATAACAAAAAAAAAAACAAGGTCTACGTCGAAACCCGCCTTTTGTTTGGGCCGGATCTAAAGAGGAGGGAGAGAGGTGCCGAGTGGAAGGAAACTGGAAAAGAAAAGGTGGGGGGGGCTGGCTGCGTGCTTGGAGAAAATTGTAAAAAGCGTGCTTGGGTGCTTGGGGGGCAGTTTGGGCGCTTCGGCCCGATAAGCGGGTTTTGTTTGTGCAGCCTCGTGTGTGTGTAGCTTTTACGTTAAGAGTCACCCATACGCCATGCAGACGCCATCAGACAGGGAATGATGCCAGCGAACCCGCGATTCTGGTCCTCAGGTTCCGGAAGACAGCCACAGCGTCGAGTATCAGCTTGTCGTTTATCGTCGGGTGCCTGTCCCTGATGACACGCAATGCCGTTCGCTCCCTTCAGAGATCCAGAAATGATTCCGTGAATTCCCTCACGGTCCGGAAGACAAGCCCCGCGTCGTCGGGGGCGGAGGAGACAGGCGAGCCCAGCCGAAGATGCTGCCAGCAGATGCGGCGGGCCGCCGCCGGCGGAGGACGGTCCGGCGAGTCGAAGGGCCAATACGTCCACAGGGCGAGTTGTCGCCGTCAGACGAAGTCATCGCTTGCGCCGCCCGTTCGGCGGCGGGTCCACTTCCGGCGGAAGGCAACGGTGGACGCGGGACGTCCCCTTCCGGTCTGTGGGCGAATGCCAGCGAACCACGATCCTGGCCCCTCACGTTCCGGAAGACAAGCCCCGCGGCGTCGGAGGCGGAGGAGACACAGGCGAGCGGGACGCCCGGCCGAAGATGCTGCCAGGAGATGAGCCGCTCTGAGGCTCGCCCGGCGTGAAGCGCGGGCCGCGGCGGGCTGCCGGCGGCGGCGGCCGGTCCGGCGAGTCGAAGGGCGAATACGTCCACAGGGCGAGTTTTCGCCGTCAGACGAAGTCATCGCTTGCGCCGCCCGTTCGGCGGCGGGTCCACTTCCGGCGGAAGGCAACGGTGGGCGCGGGACGTCCCCTTCCGGTCTGTGGGCGAATGCCAGCGAACGACGATCCTGGCCCCTCACGTTCCAGAAGACAAGCCCCGCGGCGTCGGGGGCGGAGGAGACACAGGCGAGCGGGACGCCCGGCCGAAGATGCTGCCAGGAGATGAGCCGCTCTGAGGCTCGCCCGGCGTGAAGCGCGGGCCGCGGCGGGCTGCCGGCGGCGGCGGCCGGTCCGGCGAGTCGAAGGGCGAATACGTCAACAGCGGCGAGTTGTCGCCGTCAGACGAAGTCACCGCTTGCGTCGCCCGAGAGTTCGGCGGCGGGTCCACTCCCGGCGGAGGGCAACGGTGGACGCGGGACGTCCCCTTCCTGTCTGCGGGCGAATGCCAGCGAGCCCGCGATTCTGGCCCCTCCGGTTCCTGAAGACAGGCCCTGCGGCCTCGATCATCGTAGGGGGCCTTTCCTTGTTGACGCGCGATGCCGTCCGCTCCCTTCGGACCCAGGGAATGATTCCGGTGAAACCGCGATTCCGGCTCCTCAGGCTCCGGTTCCTGAAGACAGGCCCCGCGGCGTCGATCATCGACTTGTCGTTCATAGTCGGGAGCCTGTCCCTGATGACGCGCGATGCCGTCCATTCCCTTCGGACCCAGGGAATGATTCCGGTGAAACCGTGATTCCGGCCCCTCAGGCTCCGGTTTCGGAAGACAGGCCCCGCGGCGTCGGCCATCGACTTTTCGTTCGCCCGGGTGTGCCGACGAGGCGCGCGAGTTGTGCGGGGGGACGATCCCCGAACCGTCCGGGGGGGAAATATCAGTATCGTGTCCAGGCCCTGCTTGTCTTCTCTCCCGTATGTTTGAAGCCAGCCCCAAGTCTTCTTCCCGGGGGGAGAACGTCGCGCTCAGGACACTTTCCGCCCTGCTTTTCGCGGGCCCGCCCTGCGAGCTCTGCCGGAGGTCTGGCACCGTGGGTGCGACCGGCTGCCGGGAGCAAGCCTGCCACGACGGGTTCGGGCCGATTTGGTTCGAACGGGCGCCCTCTCCGCCTCGCGGAAAGCGTGTGGCGCCGGCACCCGCCGCGTCCGGCGGCGGCGCGGCTGCCCCCGTCGCCGGCGCCTCTTCCCCGCGGCATCGGGGGCCGGGCGGCGCGGCCTGGGGGCGGGACGGCCGGAGGCGGAACTCGGACGGCTCCGCTAGATACGATGTCGTCCCGCCCTCCGCCGGCAGGGCCCAGGGGTGCGGGGGCGCGGCGGCGGCGGCGCCACGTGCGCCGGGCGAGGCACCATTTATGGCAGGTTCCCAGTGGGTTGGGCCGGGCTGCGCCTGCAAACGCGAGGAATCGACAAACGATCCTGTGTCGCGCAAGGCGCAGTCTACGCCACCCAGCGACCCTGTGCCACGCAAGGCACAATTGCCACGTTCCCAGAGGGATTGGCCGGGCTGCGCCTGCGAACGCGAGGAATCGTCAAGCGATCCTGTGTCGCGCAAGGCGCAGTCTACGCCGCCCAGCGACCCTGTGTCACGCAAGGCACAATTGTCAGGTTCCCAGTGGGATTGGCCGGGCTGCGCCTGCGAACGTGAGGAATCGTCAAGCGATCCTGTGTCGCGCAAGGCGCAGTCTACGCCGCCCAGCGACCCTGTGTCACGCAAGGCACAATTGTCAGGTTCCCAGTGGGATTGGCCGGGCTGCGCCTGCGAACGTGAGGAATCGTCAAGCGATCCTGTGTCGCGCAAGGCGCAGTCTACGCCGCCCAGCGACCCTGTGTCACGCAAGGCACAATTGTCAGGTTCCCAGTGGGATTGACCGGGCTGCGCCGGCGAACGCGAGGAATCGTCAAGCGGTCCTGTGTCGCGCAAGGCGCAGTCTACGCCGCCCAGCGACCCTGTGTCACGCAAGGCACAATTGTCAGGTTCCCAGTGGGATTGACCGGGCTGCGCCGGCGAACGCGAGGAATCGTCAAGCGGTCCTGTGTCGCGCAAGGCGCAGTCTACGCCACCCAGCGACCCCGTGCCACGCAAGGCACAATTGCCACGTTCCCAGAGGGATTGGCCGGGCTGCGCCTGCGAACGCGAGGAATCGTCAAGCGATCCTGTGTCGCGCAAGGCGCAGTCTACGCCACCCAGCGACCCTGTGCCACGCAAGGCACAATTGCCATGCGCACCCGAAGTGGCCCGCAACCTCGCCCGCCGCTCGCCACCCCGCGCAACACGCGGATGCAGTGGCGAAACGATGGGGGCGGCTGGTGGATCTTGCGCGCCGATGCCGGCGTGCCGGCCGCCGACCGCTCCGTGCGCAGCACGTGAAAGAAGACTTGGCGTGTCGTTTCGCAGTGGCGAAAAAGCGGACGCAGGCGGATGTTCCTGTGCAACGCGCCGGTGCATGGGAACTGGCGAATCTTGCGCGCCGGTTCCAGCGCGCCGGTCGCCGACTGTCCCAGCACACGGACCGCCAGTTGGCGCGTCGTTTCGCAGCGGCGAAAAAGCGGATGCCGGCGGACATTCCCGCGCAACACGCGGATGCAGTGGCGAAACGACTGGTGGATCTTGCCTTCCGATGCCCGCGTGCCAGTCGCCAACTGCCCCCTGCGCAACAACGACACACGGACCACCCGTTGGCGCGTCATTCCGCAGCGGCGAAAAAGCGGATGCCGGCGGACAATCCCGCACAACCCGCGGATGCAGTGGCGAAACTATGGGGGCGGCTGGTGGATCTTGCGCGCCGATGCCGGAGGACGACGGCAGCACGCGAGTTGGTGTATCGTGCAAGACGAACCCGTGGGCCGTGGCGGGCGCTGGCTCCGTGTGCACGCAAGATTCATCGGGACACTGCAATGCCGGCAAAGTATAGCTGCCTTTCTCCCGCTCGGAAAGAGCCCAATCTGCGGCCGACGGTCTCGTCGGTCCTCTGCCGCCGTGTTCGCGGCCGTTTTGCGCTTCTGCCGGGCCCGCGAGCCCCGCGCGAGACGCCGCTTCTTGAGAACTGCGTGGATTTCGGTCAGAACGTGAGCGCTGCGAGCACGCCGTCTCCGTCCGAGAACCGGCGCTTGCCAACCGACACACGACGAAGTCGCGGCAATCGGCCGGGCTTTTGCCGCTTGGCCCCCCACTCTTCGTCCCTGGGGGGTCCGACGGCACGCAAGATTCGCCGGGACACTGCGGTGCCGGCTGTTCCAGCCTGGCATGGCTGTCTTCCTTCCGCTCGGAAAGAGCCGAATCTGTGGCCAATGGTTGGCGGCAGTCGGCCGCCCGGCTAGCGCCGTTTGGCCCCCCGCCCGCCGCCCCCGGTAACAGGGACGGTATGGCAGCCTGCTCGCCCGGCAGCGCGGTGGAGGTCGACCGCGCCGTTGCCGGCCGGAGGCCGGGCTCCCGGCATCTGTGGCCGCTTGGCCCCCTGCTCGTCGCCTCTCGCAACGGCACGCAAGATTCGTCGGGACACTGCGGTGCCGGCTGTTCCAGCTTCGCATGGCCGCCTTCCTCGGGAAGAGCCGAATCCGCGGCCAACGGCATCGTCGGCAGCGCGGCGGAGTTCGACCGCGCGGCGACGAGGGCCCACCCGTGGCCAGGCTTCGCCGGCAGCCCGGCCGGGCCGTGGCCTTTGGTGACCGGCAGCTGCGCCGGGTGGGTCACGGACCTCGCGGCGGCCGATTTTTTGGCCGCCGGCAGGCCCACCCGGTCCGGGCTCTGCGGCGGCTCGAACCCGGGCGGGATGCGGGGCCCTCTGCCCCGGGTGCCGGTCGTCCGCAGGTCCGCCAGCGCCGTCCTGGGCAGCCCGGGCGCGCCGTCCCTCGAGGAGCCGACCTGCGCAGGCTTCCGCGGCGACAGGTGGCCGTACGGTGTGGTTGCTGCTTGTTCGTCGGGGTGCGAAGTCGGACGGGCGTATTTGTTGTTGTTGGTGTTGTTGGTGGTGTTGATGGTGTTAGTGTTGTTGGTGTTGTTGGTGTTGTTGGTGGTGTTGGTGGTGTTGGTGGTGTTGGTGTTGTTGGTGTTGTTGGTGTTGTTGGTGTTGTTGGTGTTGTTGGTGTTGTTGGTGTTGTTGGTGTTGTTGGTGTTGTTGGTGGTGTTGGTGTTGTTGGTGTTGTTGTTGGGCGTGCTCTCTCCTTCCCCCGGAACACCGCACGGCAGCGGGTGACTCGCGACGGTCCCTCCTCCTGCACCGTGTCTCTGCCTCAGGTCCGAAACCGCCGTCCTGGGCAGCCCAGGCACGCCGTCCCTCGAGCCGCTTGTCTGCGCAGGCTTCCGCGCGTACGGTGCGTTGCTTCCGCTCGTCGCCGCCGCCTGTTCGCCGACGTGCGAAGGCGAACGAGCGTTGCTGCTGTTGCTGTTGTTGTTGTTGTTGTTGTTGTTATTGCCGTTGCTGTTGTTGTTGTTGTTGCTGTTGTTGTTGCCGTTGCTGTTGCTGTTGTTGTTGTTGCTGTTGCTGTTGTTGTTGTTGTTGCCGTTGCTGTTGTTGTTGCAGTTGTTGTTGCAGTTGTTGTTGTTGCTGTTGTTGTTGCGGTAGTTGTTGCTGTTGTGCGCGCCCTTTCTCTCCCCTTCAACACCGCACCCCCCCCGCGGCGAAAAGTTCGCGGCGACGGGAGACGGGGCGTCAAGCCCGCGGGCCGGAGAAAACGGGCCCCTCTGCGCTTGGCCGGGCCGCAGTGAAGAAGCGCGAACGTGCGGCGACCGGCCACCAGGAGTGCCCGCGCTGCGCAATTTCGGAGAGGACACGCGGGGCGGCGTCGAGGGGTGCGCCGGGCTTGCTTTTTCGGGAAATAGCGCGACGGGGCAGATCTCGTGGCACGACACCGAGAAGGGTGTCAGCGAGGGGGACGCATCGTCGCACAGTGCGGCGGGTGAGTGTGACGGGGACAACCGGGGAGAAGAAGACACACAATCGTCACTCCCGTCGTCGCTGTCAGGTGTCGCCCCACGCAAGCCGCCAAGAGACGAGCCAGCGCAAGACGGCATCCACGGGCGCACGACCGGAGTCGCGTGAGACGAAGGAGGCAGGTCCGCCTTGCACATTCCACCCGACACCTTTTCCCAACCTGCGGCGGCCGCAGCGCCGGACCTTCCGTCTCCCAAACCACCGCCGCCCGCGCCGCCCAAAGTTCCGGCCAGGCCGGAACCTTGTCCTTGGGGCGGAGGGGGCACCTTGGTGTTGCGGAACCTCTCTGCCCCCTCCACCGGACCCTCGGCGCCAGGGCCGGGGCCCGGGGATGCTCTGTTCGCGCCGTTCCGGCTCCCGCGCCCACGCGAGTCGGCGGTAGCGTATGAGGTCAGGTCGTCGGGCTGGCACGGCCCGCGAGATTGTTTGTCGCCGGGAATGGATTCCCGCCGCTTCGGGTGCTGGGAAGTAGAGGTAGTGCGGTCATCGGCGCTGGCTTGCTGGGCTGCACTTGGAAGACTCGAACACGCTTGGTGCAGGCCACCGGGTAGTCTTCCCCCCCGACCGGACTCCTGCTCCGTTGGGTGCGGAGAAGTAGTGCGGTCTTCGGCGTCGTCTTGCTGGGCTGCACTTGGAAGACTCGTGGGGTTTCCTTCCTTCTTGGCCCCCCGCTGTGCACCCGCCGCGTGTGCGGTGGTGTCTGGTCCGTCGCTGTTCAGGATGCCCCTCCCCCCTCGTTCATCGCCGGCCGCTTCGCCTAAACTTCTGGCCAGGCCAGCTTGGGACGGCGGGAGCACCTTGCTGTTGCGGGACCTCTCTGCCCCCTCTACCGGACCCTCGGCGCCAGGGCCGGCGCCTGGGAATGCCCTGTTCGCGCCGTTCCGGCTCCCGCGCCCACGCGAATCGGTGGTAGCGTATGAGGTCAGGTCGTCGGGCTGGCACGGCCCGCGAGATCGCTTGTCGCCGGGAATGGATTCCCGCCGCTTTGAGTGCTGGGAAGTAGAGGTAGCGGCGCTGGCTTGCTGGGCTGCGCTTGGAAGACTCGAGCACGCTTGTTGCAGGCCGCCGGATGGTCTTCTCCCACGACCGGACTCCTGCTCCGTTGGGTGCGGGGAAGTAGTGCGGTCTTCGGTGTCGTCTTGCTGGACTGCACTTGGAAGACTCGTGGGGTTTCCTTCCTTGCACACGACCGCGTGTGTGGTAGTGTGTGGTCTGTGGCTGTTCAATTTGCCCCTCTCCCCTCGGTCATCGCCGGCCGCTTCGTTGTGCTTACGGGGGCGACCGGCTTCTCGCCCTTCGGCGGTTGGCGAGGTTTCCACGCGGTTGCAACTGGGTATTTTTCTTCTTGCTTTGCCGGAGGCTTCTTGGGTGTCGTTCCTGACCGGTTGAACACAATCCTGAGCTCCCGGTTTGCTGGCAAGGTCACGCAGCACAGTGGAGCATCCTTCCCTGTTGGCCACCCACTTCGAGGGGCCTCCTGCACTGCCGCTGGCAGCGCCGAGTGGCTTGGGGAGACCGTCACCGGCAGGATCCGGCGCGTCGAGACACTGCACCAGCAGTTGCTCCAATCTGCGCACGCGCGAGGCCAGGCTCTTCGCGGCCGAGGTCTCCGCCGGCTGGCAACCGGGGGCCGCAGGCTTCCGACGGTCGGGTTGCTGGTCCACAACCCCGTGCCGATTCGGGTTCCGAGAGGAGGCAGCACCGCCAACGGCGGGGACCCCTGCGCCGACGGGTACGGGTGCAGATTCCCGCAGCAGCGACGGCGTGTCTTCGTCACTCTGGAACAAATGGGCAGTTTCGCCTTGCGCCCGCGTGTCTTTGGCACTCTGGACCAAACGGGCAGCTTCGCCTTGCGCCGCTTGGTTGTCCTTTGCACCGCAGCGGACGAACGCGCTGCCCGCCTTTGCTCCTTGTTGCCGCAGGGGCTCCGCAGTCTGCTGCTGCTGCAGGGGTTCCGCGGTCTGCTGCTGCTGCCGCAGGGGTTCCGCGGTCTGCTGCTGCTGCCGCAGGGGCTCCGCCGTCTGCTGCTGCTGCAGGGGCTCCGCAGTCTGCTGCTGCTGCAGGGGTTCCGCGGTCTGCTGCTGCTGCCGCAGGGGCTCCGCAGTCTGCTGCTGCTGCAGGGGCTCCGCCGTCTGCTGCTGCTGCAGGGGCTCCGCAGTCTGCTGCTGCTGCAGGGGTTCCGCGGTCTGCTGCTGCTGCCGCAGGGGCTCCGCAGTCTGCTGCTGCTGCCGCAGGGGTTCCGCGGTCTGCTGCTGCTGCAGGGGCTCCGCAGTCTGCTGCTGCTTCTCGGCGCCGGGAGAACCGGCTGGGGCCGCGTTGCCCGCGCACACAAGGAAGTGGCCTTGCGTTGGCACGGGCCGGGGCTTCGGAGTGTCCGTCGTGCCGCGCGAGTTCGCGGCGGCAGACTGCCCTTGCGCGGCGAACGCTGCAGCCGCGCGAGGTGAACACTCGGGGGCGGGAAGGTTTGCTGGTGCGGGTTGGCCGTGCGCTGAGTTGGAAGACCGCATTTTGGCGGAAATGCTTGCCAAGAGAGCAGAATCCTCTTGCGCAGGCGCGGCTCGATCCAGCTTGGAGAGAAGGTTCGCTGAAGCAGGATGCCCTTGCGCGGTGTGAGGAGATGCGGGTGTGGAGCCGGAAGTCGGCAACTTTGCAGGATGACTCGCCGGAGCAGAATCCTCTTGCGTAGACGCCGCGAGCACCTCAGCACCGCATAGTGAAGACTCGTAGGCGGGAAGGTTTGCAGGTGCGGGGTGGCCGTCCGCGAAGCCGTGACACGTCAGTGTCACGGAAGCAGAATTCCCTTCCGCAGATGCCTTCGGAGCATCCATCTCCGCGAAAAGGGTCGCTGAAGCAGAATGCCCTTGCGCGGCGGTGCGCAGGGCTCTTTCGACGGTGCTGAGCCGCCGTTCGAGCTGCGCGGCGCCAGAGGCGCGGGCGGCGAGCTCGGCTTCCAAGCCGTCGACGCGGCCCGTGGCGCCATCGACGGCCGCCCGCACCCTTTTGACCTCGTCGATGACCCTCCCGAGGCACCCGCGCACGTCTTGGAGGCAGTCTTCCACTACAGCTGTCAGCTGCGAGGTGTCGAGCGCCATGGCCTGGAAGGCCCCCCCGCGTAGCCCTGTGTTGTCGAGTTAAAGTTCGCTTGGTATTTGAAGTCTCCGGGTGGCCTTTGTTATTCAAATCATGCTAGAGTGAAAGACTGTGTGCCAGACACACACACACACACACACACACACACACCTAGCAAGCTTGCTTAAGCGCCTTCAGCGCGTCAAGTTGGAATCCTTACGTTTCTGAGCGAACTCCTCATATCCACTCGCCAAAAGCGAGGTTGGATGGGGGTAAGCAAAAACTGACAAACGCAGGCCTTTTTGCACTCCCCCAAGAGGGGATGGACCGGCTCAATGCGGTGTTGTGTGTGCAGGTGGTGTCTAGAGAAGGCGAACGGGGAAGAAAAAAAGGACGGAGTGTTCCCGGCGGCATTGATTCTCGAGGCAGTGCGAGGCAAGGGGGCACGATCCACTTTGTTCTGAAAATTGCAAGTGGTTTCCCGTGCTTCGTTCGCAACATGCAACACAGCATGTCTCAAACTGGATTACTACCATGTGATCACTTGGTATGTCTTTTCACATGGGTCACATGCTACTATAACCTGTGATCACCTCATAACAGGGAGGCCGTGGATCGAAGCGGAGCATCCCCCCTGCCCGCAAACGAAAAAGAAACGAACGAAGAGCGGACTTGCGAGCTGCTGCCAAGTGCTTACGTGCAACGCAGAAGAAAAAGGGCCGAAGATGCGTCAGGTCTTGAGGAAAAAAGGATCCTCTGGTGCTGATGGTCTCTAAACCGTGATGGCAGTCGGCAAGCCCTTCACACGTGGGCGGGCCACTATCGCCGACCACCGACCTGACAGCTGCTGGTCGGTCTGGAGAAAGTGACCTGGTAACGTTGGCCGTGACGTCAGCTTTTCTAAGAAAAAAGAGTCTGCGCGGGTTTAAACTTCGAAGGCCGGTGTTTTAGAGTCTCCGGTTGACCATTGAGGCTGGGTAGCGGGTGGTGATGGGAGCGATCGTTGCGGACACTGTCATCTCATCACCATCTCTCGGCTAGCCGAAGGCTGTGTCTAATGGGGCCAAATCAAGACCAAACTTCACCAAAATGTAGTCTTGGCCCCCCCTTTTTCAGTGAAGACTGGTACGGTTTTTTTACCTAGGGGAGCCACAGGGTCGTTCGGTCGATCATCACGTGTACACACGGTGGAGGTCCAGCCGCAGAAGCTGGAGTTAAAAGAGGGTGTGCCCGAATCACACCCGAAAAGCGGGTGTGCTACAATCAAAACGCGCGTAAATCCGCACCCGAAAGGCGGGTGTGACACCCGCTTTTTGAACTCCAGCTTTATCTCTAGCTCCCGAGGCTGGACTTCCGTGCAGGACACACAGGGCCCGGGTCACACAGGTGGAGTTAAAGTCGCGCTCATGATTTCCCGCTTCTGCCAGACCTCGTGCGTGAGCCGACTACAAGCCGACGACAAGGGGGCAGGCCAAGTACGTGCTTGGCGCAGTTGCTGTCAACCGGTGTGCACTAGGCAGTGCACTGGTGCGCAACTGTACCATACTGGGTTGGATTGAGTCCAGCTAGTCTTCTTCTAGCGAGCGGCGAAGAGGTGGCTTTTTTTCACTTAGATTTACGGCGGACGGCGGTGGGTCCTGCCACCGTCGCACTAATGAGCAGCAGGTGAGTATTGACTGCTCCTGACACCGTGCATATGGTGTTCCAACATGCGAGCAAAATGGTTAACGTGTTCGTTACCATTCAGCTGTCGCCGCTTGGTGTGTAGCATCCAGGTGCATCCGAACGGTCATCATGAAATACTGCGTCGTGATACCAGACCGGGGATGGTACAACCCGACTCCACTGGAGAGAGTCCCGTCAAGTCCATGTCTGCCGCAAAAGAAATCGTTGTAGGTGCCGAGGGGGGGGCGGGGGTCGGCACGTCGTTTTCTATCACGCCGGGGGGGGGCCAGCGGTCCGCGCCTTCTGCTGGAACGTCTCCTCCATGATCTGGAGCTGCTGCTGCTTGAGGTGGACGTTCTTTTCAATCTCCTGCATCATGTTCGTCAGGCCTTTCGTCTTGCGCATCATGAAGTCCTTGCCCTTCGTCGTGCTCATTTTCACGTAGTATCCGGCGCCCATCTGTGTGGTGAGTTTGAGTGTTCTACCATGCCCTACGGATCCAGAACTTGGCATCACACACGCCGAACTTGGCATTAGGGTTCCACGGGGGAAAAGTCTTAGTATAATGTTTAGACAGAACACTGCCTCCCACGCATGATTGGTGTTAGCATTGAGTTCTTTTAAGTACATGAACCACATGGATTAGCATGCACTTGTTAAGCAGAAGATGTTGTATAGAAAAGGAATGCAAAAATGGGAAAGGGAGTGTACAGCTCCCGAAGTAGGGTACGAAACCGTACCCCCGAACCTAGCACAATGAGAAGAGATTGGTTGTCGTGGTGCTCTTTGCATCCAACCCGACGGCTTGTCATTGCGAATATTCACGTTTAAATCATCACGGGTCGCTTCCTCACAGGCCTGAACAGAGGACACTTCCCAGCGAAGCGACTACACCGCAAACACCTTCCGCTCCTGCAGCGGGCCTTTCGTAGAGGCTACCAGAGGGCTGACACCCAAAACGAAGTGACATTCAAATGAGAGTTAGACCAGCGATGACAATTAGTTAGCGTTAGCCAATCTTCTCATCATACTCAGTTCTTGGTTGTAGTTTGTCGTGGGCTCTTTCCATCCAACCGTCAAGGGCTGTCATTGCGAATATTCACGTTTAAATCATCACGGTGGCGCTTCCTCGATGAAACTAGACGTGACGGCCCGTTGGTTACCAGCAAGACTCGGACGATACAAACTCCTACCCCATTTCTAATTCATCTAACCCAACGCCGCCTCAGCTCTTGTTTTGACACTCAGTTCTTGGTTGTAGTTTGTCGTGGGCTCTTTCCATCCAACCCCGAAGGGATGTCATTGCGAATATTCACGTTTAAATCATCACGGTGCGCCTTCGATGAAACTAAACGCGAGGACTCAATAGTTACCAGGTCGAAGGGCAGACGCGGGCGACGAATCGGAGGGGCCCGAACGCGACGACAAAGACGGGCGAGAAAGAGGTGAACACGATGCATCACGAGCACCGACGCGAGCGCAGCCCGGGCCATCAACTCTTGTACTGCTACTCAGTTCTTGGTTGTAGTTTGTCGTGGGCTCTTTCCATCCAGCCTTCAAAGGCTGTCATTGCGAATATTCACGTTTAAATCATCACGGTCGGCTAGCTAACTTCCCATTGCTATCCAAATCCGTACCAAACGTCCTCAACTCTTGTTTTGACACTCAGTTCTTGGTTGTAGTTTGTCGTGGGCTCTTTCCATCCAACCTCAAAGGGATGTCATTGCGAATATTCACGTTTAAATCATCACAGTGCGCCTACTCGAAGATCGATAAAACTAAACGCGAGGACTCAATAGCTACCAGGTCGAAGCGGCCAAGAGCAGCCACGGGCGAGTAATCGGAGGAGTCCGAACGTGACGACAAAGACGAGCAGAAAGAGGTGAAAACACGATGGATCACGAGCACCGATGCGATCACAGCCCGGGCCATCAACTCTTGTACTGCTACTCAGTTCTTGGTTGTAGTTTGTCGTGGGCTCTTTCCATCTAGCCTTGAAAGGCTGTCATTGCGAATATTCACGTTTAAATCATCACTGGCATATATGCAAGGACTCAATACTTCACAGCTCAAAACGGCCACGAGAGAGGATGCCAGACGCGGTCGGCTATCCGGAGTCGGAACGTAGTGATACGACGAGCAAAAGGATGTGAAACACGATGCAAGAGGCGAACGCAGCCCGGGATATACAGCTTCCAGCACAACTACTTTGTGATCCAACTGCTCACCCATCTGACCCTCGACGGCTTGTTTTGCAATTCAGTTCTTGGTTGTAGTTTGTCGTGGGCTCTTTCCATCCAACCTCGAACGGATGTCATTGCGAATATTCACGTTTAAATCATCACTGTGCGCCTCCTCGAAGATCGATGAAACTAAACGCGAGGACTCAATCAGGTCGAAGCGGCCAAGAGCAGACACGGGCGACTGATCGGAGAGGTCCGAACGTGACGACAAAGACGAGCAGAAAGAGGTGAAAACACGATGGATCACGAGCACCGATGCGAGCGCAGCCCGGGCCATCAACTTTTGTACTGCTACTCAGTTCTTGGTTGTAGTTTGTCGTGGGCTCTTTCCATCCAGCCTTCAAAGGCTGTCATTGCGAATATTCACGTTTAAATCATCACTGTGGCATAAACCAAGACGCAAGGACTCAATACTTCACAGCTCAAAACGGCCACGAAAGGATGCCAGACGCGGTCGGCTATCCGGAGTCGGAACGTAGTGTTACGACGAGCAAAAGGAAGTGAAACACGATGCAAGAGGCGAACATCTGACCCTCGACGGCTTGTTTTGCAACTCAGTTCTTGGTTGTAGTTTGTCGTGGGCTCTTTCCATCCAGTCTTCGAAGGCTGTCATTGCGAATATTCACGTTTAAATCATCACGGTGGCACTTCTCTGAACCTTGACGCGAGGACACAGCTCAAAGCGGCCAAGAGAAGAAGTCAGACGTGGGCGGCTAACCGGAGGGATTGAGAAGACGAGCAGAAAAGGAAGTGAAAACACGATGCAAGAGGCCGGGCTATGCAACTTCTAGTACCGTGTGACCTTGTGATCCAACTGCTAACCCATCTGACCCCCTCTCAACTCTTGTTTTGCTACTCAGTTCTTGGTTGTAGTTCGTCGTGGGCTCTTTCCATTCAACCCTCCAGGGCTGTCATTGCGAATATTCACGTTAGAATCATCACGGTAGAAATGTGAAAACGGGGTTTTGCCTAGAGGCTTTTCGTGTTATTTTGCGAATGCTTTGAGCGATCTTCGTGTCTGTGCTTTGAATCACTGCGAAAATTGACGAACCTGGCCACGAGGAAGCCAGACGGGCGGCTAACCGGAAGGGCCGGAACAAGATGATAAGACGGGCAGAAGGAAGCAAACCCACGATGCATCATGAGCACACAGACGCCCAGTCCGGGCTATACAACTTCCCTGATCCAATTAACCTCGTGATCCCACTTCTCACCCATTCTGACCTGTTTTGCTAGTCAGTTCTTGGTTGTAGTTTGTCGTGGGCTCTTTCCATGCAACCCTCGAGGGCTGTCATTGCGAATATTCACGGATAAATCATCACGGTAGAAACCTTGCGAAGATCGATGAACCTGGCCAGGAGAGGAAGTCAGACGGGCGGCTAACCAGCAGGGCCGGAACAAGATGATTAGCAGAAGGAAGCAAAAACATGACGCATCACGAGCACAGACGCTCAGTCCGGGCTGTACAACTTCTAACCCATTTAACCTGGTGATCCCACTCGTCGTGAGCTCTTTCCATCCAACCCTCGAGGGCTGTCATTGCGAGTTTTCACGTTAGAATCATCACGGTAGAAACTCTGCGAAATTTGACGAACCTGGCCACGAGGAAGCCAGACGGGCGGCTAACCGGAAGGGCCGGAACAAGATGATAAGACTGGCAGAAGGAAGCAAAAACACGATGCATCATGAGCACAGACGCTCAGTCCAGTCCGGGCTATACAACTTCCCAATTAACCTCGTGATCCCACTTCTCACCATGCTTTACTACTCAGTTCTTGGTTGTAGTTTGTCGTGGGCTCTTTCCATGCAACCCTCGAGGGCTGTCATTGCGAATATTCACGGATAAATCATCACGGTAGAAACTCTGCGAAGATCGATGAACCTGGCAAGGAGAGGAAGTCAGACGGGCGGCTAACAGGAAGGGCCGGAACAAGATGATTAGCAGAAGGCAGCGAAAACATGACGCATCACGAGCACAGACGCTCAGTCCGGGCAAAACAACTCCCGAACCAATTAACCTTGTGATCCCACTTCTCACCCATTCTGACCTGTTTTGCTACTCAGTTCTTGGTTGTAGTTTGTCGTGGGCTCTTTCCATCCAACCCTCGAGGGCTGTCATTGCGAATATTCACGGATAAATCATCACGGTAGAAACTCTGCGAAGATCGATGAACCTGGCAAGGAGAGGAAGTCAGACGGGCGGCTAACAGGAAGGGTCGGAACAAGATGATTAGCAGAAGGCAGCGAAAACATGACGCATCACGAGCACAGACGCTCAGTCCGGGCAAAAACAACTCCCTGAACCAATTAACCTTGTGATCCCACCTCTCACCCATTCTGACCTGTTTTGCTACTCAGTTCTTGGTTGTAGTTTGTCGTGGGCTCTTTCCATCCAACCCTCGAGGGCTGTCATTGCGAATATTCACGGTTAAATCATCACGGTTCGTTTTCCTGGGGGGGGAAAAGTCAGCGAAAACGGGCACGAGCGCATCGGGCCCTAGCGGCGAAAAGAGGCAATCCCGCAAGTCCGACCACCAGCCTGAACGAGACGAAACACACGAGTAGGTGGGGAACCTCTCATCGGGTTGAGCCGGTTCGTCCCTATCTCTTGAAACTGCATCGAAGTATCCGCCGCTGTTTATCCGTGAATCACGGTATACACCACGGTCTATCAGGTCCATCCCTAGTCCCTAGAGCTGCATCGCCTGGTGCTGTATTCTGCGGTCTATCACGGTCTATCAAGAGGGGATGGTCCGGCTCAATCGGGTATCCTCAATGTTGGGGGTGCAGTTGAACCTTGCAGTCAGGCATTGCATTGCTGATGTGCATTGCAGCAGCGGGTTTCCGTTCAATCAGAGGAAAGGAATGAAGAAATCCGAATAGCAACTTACGGTGGGGTGATCCCCCGGTACCCCTGGCTTCGGGGAAAACAAAATGCCTGGTGTGTGGTTGACCTATGCTCCCACTGCTCTTCAAAGCGCGGTGCAAATCGCTCGTCAAAGCTGGGTATAGGGGCGAAAGACCCATCGAACCATCTAGTAGCTGGTTCACGCCGAAGTTTTCCCTTAGGATAGCTAGAACCAAAACAGTCCCGGAGTTACGCCAGGTAAAGCGAATGATTGGAGGCACTGGGGAAATCGCTTCCTCGACCTATTCTCAAACTTTAAATGGGCGTGGGCAGAGGGGTTACTTCATTGAACCCTGATGTAGAATCCTGGTTCTAAGTGGGCCACTTCCGGTAAGCAGGACTGGCGACGCGGGATGAACCAGTGCGGGGATCATCTCTTCGGAGAGTTTCCGTTCTTCGTGTCATACTCGGCTTGGGATGAAAACGGCATACCTCTATGATGGCCGAGTCCGTAGCCCCCAGCTCTCCCCGGACGAACAGGCTGTGCGTGATGGGGATGAGTATCTTCTCGCCCTCTTTGCACTGCTCCAGACTCTCGAGCGTCTGCTTGCTGTCGAGGTACCGCTCTCGGGCAGTCTTCAGGGCACCATACTGGTTCATCAGCACCTGCAACTCGTCGCGGAGCACCTTGATGTACGTCTGCAGCTCGTTCACTGACAGATCCCCTACGGCGACTCCCTGTGGCGCCATGTTCGACTTCTCTCTGTTTTCTTCTTCTTCCTCTCTCCCTCTCTCTCGCGTAGTACGAGGAGTTCTGCGTGTGTCACCCTCCCGAGGCTCCTATTGAGACTGAATGTTCGCTTGAGGGTCCGGGGGGTTAGAACTCCGGGAGACCATCGGTTCCTTAATGGTATCATAATTGGTATGCGTTATTCGTGGCCTTCCCGAGGCTCCTATTGAGACTGGATGTTCGCTTGAGGATCCTGGGGGTTAGAGTCACCGGGTGACCGGTCCCTTAAAGGTATCGTTTATTGGTACGCGTGTCGTGTTTGTGGTAGCGGTGGTGCACGTGCGTGGGTGCGTCTTTGTTGCCTGTTGCCGACGATCCGACTAATTTTCCCCAATTCTTCGAGACTAGAGGTCCTATGAATAGCCTCTATTCGAGCCAACCCCACTTTTCTCTGCACTCAAAAAGTGTATTGTGTTTCGCTGTTGAAGAAATGTGCGAAGCTAGTTGTTTTTTTTTTTTTTTTTTTGCGATAACCAATTTCTGCTTCCCTGGAGACAGTATTTGTTACAGCTAAAAAGAACGTTGGCAGCGGTCTAACCAGAACACATGTAGGTTAAATCGCTCCTTAAATTGAGTTGTGTTGAGAGTGAAAGTTCACGAGCCCGTGATTCTGATGTCTCCGGGTGACCTTCGGAAGAAGCGTGACGTCTACCGGTTTATTGGGCGGTGTGCGTGAGTGCGGGTCGTTGCAGGAGGTGCTCCGTGAGGAAGATATTCCTGGTGTTGTGTCCACAGTCTGGCACTGCACGCAGAAGGCTCGAAGGTGCCTGCAAATTGCGCTGAGGGATAGCGGGGTGAATGACACATTCTTGTATTCACTTGCAATCGTACGTTGAGTTTGACTGCCTCAAGCCGATCTGATACGCTCCCTATTTTTGGAACACGCAAGGAAAAAGCGGTGCGAAGAGCATTGAGAGAAGAACGAACGCTTTGCCTACTGGTTTTTTTACTGGGATACATGTTGTTGTCGTTTCTTTTACTTTTTACTTCTGTTTTCTTTACTTTTTTCCTTTGGCACGCGCGCGCCATCGTTCGTCAGGCACTGCCAGCCAAGGCACGCTTCGTCGTTGCTTTGTGTTTGTGCGTGATATTGGCTTCGCCGCACTACGAAGGCGCCTTTCGGCGCATTCTGCATGTTTCGAGCATAAAGGGGGGGGTCGAATAATAATAACACCTGTGTTAGTATTCGATTTGTCGAATACTAAAAAAAGTTCCGGGTAGCCGAACAGTAGCAGAATCAAATAGTGGTAGTGTTTTTTAGACAACCAGACGTGTCAAATAACTGTTATTATTCGACCCCCATTTTACAACGGCAACCGGGCAAAAGAAATGTGAAAACGGGTTTTGCCTAGACGCTTTTCGTGTTATTCTGCAGAAGCTTTGAGCTATCTTTGTGTCTATGCTTTCAGTCGTCTTCTTAACCGTGGTTAAGTGCGCAAATGGTGTCAGCCGAAGCTGGTAAAGCTTCGGCGCCCCCCACGGTATGTTTGATTAGCATTGAGTTCTTTTAAGTACATGAACCACATGGATTAGCATGCACTGCCTTGAAAGTCAGGTTATCGGATGACGTCGTCACCTGCCATTGCGTCGTCAAGGTCGAGTATTTGTGGAGCTAGCGGGGTTTGGCTTTCTTGCGATTCCAAAGACTGAGTCGGCGAGTACGAGGGCGGGCAGGAGTGCCCGTTTTCCACTTTCGAGGCATTGGTGTGCCCGTGGTCCCCGGTCGTTTCTGAGAGCTGCTTGCCCTCGGTACCTTCTTCTTCCTTCGATGCACCCCTGAGTCGGGTGTGGTCGCCTTCGTCTTCTTCCGCTTGCGGCCGGCGATCGGGCCTTCCTTCGGGGTGCCGCTTAGCATTGAGTTATTTTAAGTACATAAACCACTTGGATTAGCATGCAGCGGCTGCCAAACATCCCGTTGCTAAGGTGGTAAAACGCTCTTTTGTTTTCTTTTCGATTGCTTTTGATGGGGCATGCAAACTTTCGACATATACACATAATACATGACAATGCCCACGTGCGGATACGTTGGAACATCACTTGATGTTTGTGTGCACGTGGTCCCTATTTGATAGTTACCACACGATGCACTGCCGCCAACCGTCTCTTGTAATGGCAAACGAGGATGCGCATCCTTTCACTTTTTCAGTGTCTTTTCTCCAGACGGCTTCTTGTGCGAAGCGGTCGGGGGGTTCTTAAAGTCTCCGTTTGACTTGTGCGTTGCTCAGGGTAGTCGAAGGCCTGACAATCACACTCATGCAACAAATATACGACTTGTGGGACGAGGGTGTTCCCTCATGTTAGTGCGGTCTTCTGCTAGCTTGAGTCACTGGTGACGAAACGGAGGGGTGCGCTTCCTCACTCAGTACGTGATGCACGCCGGAAAATACTCGACGTAGCTGCTTCGACTTTTGTTCTTCGCTTACACCACCGTGTGTTGTTTTCTCACTCAAGACTTTGACCTGTTGTGTTTGTGTGCTTTATCGTGTAGGGTGCCGCTATCGTAGCGTGGTACTACCTTCTGGTTGATATACCTGCCAGAGTCACGTTGTTGGTGTGCCATTGAGCCCCGTGCAAGTATTGGAGTAAATGGAGGCTGGTTGACGTCTTGGAAGGCGGCCTTCAGCTCCGACGCGGGCTCGAGAACGTTGATGATCAACCCTCAAAGGAAAGGAAGGCAAGGATCCCTGAGCCTGAGATGCCGCTATCGTAGCGTAGTACTACCTTCTGATTGTTACACCTGCCAGAGTCACGTTGTGGTGTGCCATTGAGCCCCATGCAAGTATTGGAGTAAATGGAGGCTGGTTGACGTCTTGGAAGGCGGCCTTCAGCTCCGACGCGGGCTCAAGAAACGTTGATGATCAACCCTTAAAGGAATGAAGACAAGGATCCCTGAGCCTGAGATGCCGCTAGGCCTGGGCTCGTAGCGTAGTACTAACTTCTGGTTGATATACCTACCAGAGTCACGTTATTGGTGTGTCATTGAGCCCCATGCAAGGATTGGAGTAAATGGGGGCTGTTGACGCCTTGGAGGGCGGCCTTCAGCTCCGGCGCGGGCTCGAGGACGTTGATGACCAAGTGCTGGTCCTCCAGGTCGGTGCTGAGGGCGGAGAAGATGGTCTCGAAGCGCCGCAGCACCTCGCCGGCGCCTTTGCCGCCGCCGGGGAACGGCCCGATGGTGACGTCCTCGATCGTGGCCAGAGAGCCGACCAGACCGTTGCTGAGCAGCGCCTCGTACTGTGCCAGGGACAGCCCGCAGTGCGTGAGCGTGATGTGGTGCAGAATCTCGGCGTCGCTCAGTTGATTCATCAGCTGCTGCGACTGCTGCTCTCCGCTGAGCGCGGGGAGGTTGCGGATGGCGAGGGTCGCGCAAAGGCACGCGAACGCTTCGGTTTGCAGGGCGCCGGCGACCAAGGCGGCGGTCGGCAGCTTGCCGTGCGAGGCGTCGGCGCCGTCGAAGTCGAGCAGCGACCAGAAGGCCTCGCGCCAGTCGGCCGCGACGGCCACGCATTTGATCGCCTCGCGGCGCGGGAGGTAGCCCAGGATGTTGCGGATCACCGACACGCTGGAAAGTGACTTCGCCGGGTTGCTTCTCCATTTTTGGTGAGACCTTTTCTTCCATCTCGCAAGTTACCATGCATTCGGTTGATTCCTGAATGACTACTATTGAACGAGGTTTCCCTTTCTTCATGCGTGCTACGTGAGCAACAATCCCGCACGAAACTCCTTGGAGCAAATGGAGGCTCGTCCACTCCAGTTATACCGACTACTTGACACCGCATTGGCGGCACATGGCGTGAACATCAGTTGCGACGAACGCTGAGGCTGGATTCACGCGCTATCGATAGGCTATCGACAAGCCCGGCGGCGGGTTGACGCCTTGGAGGGCCGCCCTTAGCTCCGGCGCGGGCTCGAGGACGTTGATGACCAAGTGCTGGTCCTCCAGGTCGGTGCTGAGGGCGGAGAAGATGGTCTCGAAGCGCCGCAGCACCTCGCCGGCGCCTTTGCCGCCGCCGGGGAACGGCCCGATGGTGACGTCCTCGATCGTGGCCAGAGAGCCGACCAGACCGTTGCTGAGCAGCGCCTCGTACTGTGCCAGGGACAGCCCGCAGTGCGTGAGCGTGATGTGGTGCAGAATCTCGGCGTCGCTCAGTTGATTCATCAGCTGCTGCGACTGCTGCTCTCCGCTGAGCGCGGGGAGGTTGCGGATGGCGAGGGTCGCGCAAAGGCACGCGAACGCTTCGGTTTGCAGGGCGCCGGCGACCAAGGCGGCGGTCGGCAGCTTGCCGTGCGAGGCGTCGGCGCCGTCGAAGTCGAGCAGCGACCAGAAGGCCTCGCGCCAGTCGGCCGCGACGGCCACGCACTTGATCGCCTCGCGGCGCGGGAGGTAGCCCAGGATGTTGCGGATCACCGACACGCTGCAGCGGCTCAGCGAGTCGCCCATCGTGTAGCAGAAGGTCTGCGGCGGTTGTGTTTTAGAGTTAAAGTTCGCTTGCAATTCCGGAGGTTTAGGGTCTCCGTGTGACCGTTGTTAAATGGGTTCTTAGAGCAAGAAAGGGGTGTGAGTGCGGGTTCTTGTGTTCATGGAGTGTAAGTTCCCTTCGAGATCCGAGGTTTTATAGTCTCCGGGTGACCATCGTCGTAAAGGTTCCTTTACGGTATCGGATACTAGTGTGCGTATCGTACCTGCGGTTTTTGTGTCCAACAAATGTGATTTGCCAAGAACGAACCCGAATCAATGGCGGCTTCTATCCGCGACCGGTGCGCAGGAGGTTCTACATCGCTTGCAAGAGGTCCGTTTTGCAACTTTGAGCTACAAAACCACCCACAGCAGGAGAAGGTCCTGGAAGAACATTTCCGGAGTTGGGGCTTGCACTGATAAACGAAGCAACGGACGATCAGCATCAACTGACTAAAGGTGATGAAAATGATAAAGCAAAAGTTTCTTGTTCTTCGAGTGTACAGGGTATAAACCTCTCTGGGGGGAAAACTTAGTTTAATGTTTAGGCAGGGCACTGCCTCTCATGCATGTTTGATGCTAGCATCAAGTCTTCTTCGAAGACTTGATGCTTGGGGGGGGGGGGTTCCAGTAATAGCACTTTTTCGTTGGCTTCGTTTTCTCTTTCATGTGCCTATTCCGGAAATGTTCCCGTCAGTACAGAAGAAAATAACAGATGTGCTATTAAAAAAAATAGATTGCAAGCGGCATACCCACCACGGCTTCACCTTCGCCAGGCACTCGTCTCTATCGCATACCAGGTGCCAGTCGCCCGGCGAACCATCAGCGGCGGTTGGTTCTTCGAAAAGTGAATACAACGCCTGCAAGAAAAAGGGACATTTCAGAAACGTACGGGAACACTACATCAGGGACCGGCCGGATAGATGATCCTAACCAAAAGACCCTGGGGGACGTCTTAGTTTGCCTCTATGCACGTTTGATGCTAGCGTCGAGTCTCTTCGTCGCCGGAATGAATGCAGAGTTTTTGTTCATTTTTCTTCACTGTTTCTTTCGTTGTCGCAACTTCTTACGGGAGAACTTAAGAGAAAGAGTGTCAACACTACTCTTTCTGCGCAGCAGTTAGTCCACAAATTCCAACTTAGGCAACTACTTGTAATTGCCGCTCTCGGAGGCCAAAAAGTCGTCAACTCACGACAGTTAGAAAATCGACCCAGGGTGTGCCCGTGTCGACCCTGAAAACCCCAGAATGAATCTGTAGGTGCCCCGTCGGAATAGGGTTAAGAAGAAAGCGATCGGTGGGGAAAGGGGAGAAAATCGTAGTTTAATTAATAATAGTTTTCGGCACGATTTTTTTCTGCCTCTCGTGCATGTTTGATGCTGGCGTCAAGTCTTCTTCGAAGAAAGTGTAAAATAGAAAAGGGGGAAAGGGAAAAAGGGTCGCAGGGAGTGTAAGATTCCGCAGGTAGGGTCTGGAACCTTAAGGGACTATTCCTCTTTGTTCTTTTTTTTTTTTTCACCGCGGTGTTGTGCGCACCTCGTTCTTTGTCTCTGGTTTCGCTCTTGAACGCATGGGGAGGGGGCGCACATACCCATTCGCAGTCGTTCGGCTCTGCGCAGCAGTAGTAGCACTCGTGCGTCTGCGTGAGGCCGCCGCGCATCTCCTCGAGCTCGCCCTCGTGCCAGAAGTCACCGCGCCCGATGCGCTCCCCGACGTCGGTGATTTCCATGCAGTCGGTCTCGTCCTTGAACTTGACACGTTTGCGGCCCTTCTTGCTCTTGCCGCCGGGGCCGGGGGCGCGGCTCGCTGCGAGGTTAGGGTTTTTTTTTTTATTTTATTTTTTTTTTGTTTTTTACACGGCAGGGCCTTAGCTTGGTTTCCGGCACATTTTCCAAATTTGGACCGCTAACGGCTTTTTGCGTCGAATGGGCTCAACACAGCGCGACGCGACGTATCTTCACGACAATGCTGGGCCCTGAGTGCCTCGGATTGCACATTGGCCACCTCTTGGGTGATGGTGCAGTGCCATTTTTCGTAATAACAATTAATTGTAAACACGAAAGAGAACGCTGGCAGCGTGTTTGGGAGAAGTTTAGCCTACCGATCATATTCACTCACTAACAGGCTAATCCTCCCCCGGCACGTACAAACAAACTCTTTTTCCACGCCGGCTTTTCCAAATTTGGACTGACAGTCCCAATGTGGATGTAGAAGCTAATCCCCTGTTTACACGGCGGATGACAGCCCCAGAAGCCGGGTTTGTGTTACGTGTTCGTTGGCGTCAACTTGGTTTTTTTTTTTTTCGGCAGGGGTCGTCCTAAAGAGATGCGTAGTTTTGTTTTATTCTTTTACTTGTTAGTTGTCGACAACTTTTTTTGTATTGAGGTGTCATTCAGATGTAAATCCAAAGCCGCCCACGTCAAATTTTGTTAAGCAGCGGCTGCCAAAACTTGCCGTGACACCTATGATCAACGTAAAGGAGGAAAGGAGAAAATACTCGACGTAGCTGCTTCGACTCCAAATGGAATTATAGAGGTAAGGGGCAAATACAATACAAACACAACCTGACTTGTTCTTCGCTTACACCACCGTGTGTTGTTTTCTCACTCAGGACTTTGACCTGTTGTGTTTGTGTGATTTGTCGTGTAGGTGGACCCGCATGACCTCACGTCCGTTCACTACGTGGTTCTGTAGTCACAGCACTTGGGATCCCTTCTGTGCTTTGTCGGGCAGCATCGTCGAGCATTTCCTTTCAAGCTGGCGCTTATGTAAAAGAAACGGGTTTTGTTTGTGCAAACTACCGGAACTCACCCGCTTCGGTGAGTTTCATGTAGCACGCTGCCAACTACTGATTTTTAGCGTTTATTGTGGTTCAGAGGTTCGGTGTTTTTGGGTCTCCGGTTGACCATTGAGACTGGGAGGCGGGTAGTATGTGAGATGTAGGCATGATTACACACTTTAACTACGGCTAGCCAAGTTTGTAACTGTTGCTACCGACACCAAGAAGAAGTTCGCTTTGAATTTAGTCTTGGTCCCCCCACGCGCATGCGGGTTGATGGTTTTAGTGTCAACAAATGCATTGTAAACAAACAAAAATAGCAAACCGTTGGATCGGCTGGTCTCATTGAGGAACGTATCGCTGGTCGTGCTCAACAACTCTTCTTTCAGCCGGTTCGCCTCGTCTTCAAACATCTCGATCAAGGAGCGGCAGGGTTTCTGTAGAAAGCATGGTTGCTCCTCTGGCGAGCTGCTAGAGCAGGGGACTTTGGAAACCCGGTTTCCCGGTTTCAGAAACCGGGTTTGTCAAAGAAGTAGTAGTATGTGTCGTCTGCCGAAGCAGCCGGAGACAGCAGGCGCAGGGGACAGGTCTTGCTTTACTTTTCTCTTCTTCATGGAGACCCGCCCCCTCCAATCACTGTCGAGAAAGTTGGCGCCTATTGCGATGAGGTGGTTGACCAGGCCCCCACGAAGCCCTATACACAACACGGCTACAACACGAGGATGCAGCCCCTGCTTTAGGTGTGCACTCAGCCATCAGGCCATTGGCTGCTAAGCACCCCCCGACCGGTCGAATTGCCACTTTGTGGCCCTCCATTCGCTGGGCGGTGCTGTCAGCACTTGTTCCGCGTCGCATCCAGTACATGATGCTGGCGGTTGGGGCGTGCAGCTCTTGGCAAAGATAGATGGAAAAAAGAAGTTATATTCTTCGCTTTTTCTCACGAACGGGGGGGTCGGTCCTGCTTTGGCTTTGTAGGTTCTCCCGACTCCCCAATTCGTGGTTAGCACAAACTCAAGAGGTCTAGTCAACTATTCCCTGCAGTATTGGCATACTTTCAAAAAAGAAAAAGAAAGAGGCCGCACCTGGTCCAGGAACGTGACGGTCAACCACAGCTTGCAAAGCTTGAGTCGGAGGCACCACAGTGCTACGATTCCGTCCGCTCTGCCTTGTGGCTGACCGTCTCGACGAGATTGTGTTCAGCGCAAGCGCCAAGCCCCAAGGTGCGCCAAGCCTTGATGCTTTAGTTTGGGAAATCGGTAGCCACTTGACCCGTAGGCCCGTGGCTCTGCAGTACCGCCGAACACGTGAAGCTTAGCTCCCGTGTAGCAGGCTTTCCCTGGTACCCGAGTTTGTCAAAAGAAATAAAAACAATTTAGGATGCTCTGACTTTTTTTTTTTTTTGTTTCTGGTCCCCGCCCCCCCCCAAAAATCTGTACGCACGCACGCAAAAATAAATAAATAGCCCAAAAAAAACTAGGGCCTAAAAAGGTGTTTTTCTCTGAGCCTCTGCTTCATAAAGGCGTCGCATCTGTCGTGGCTGACTCTGGTTGTACACAGATCACAGATATTTTAAGTCGTCTTGTACATCCGTTGTGGAGTGTCGTCAGGTTTAAGGTCTACTCGACATGGGCAGTACAGGACATCCCTCCCTCAGTGGCAACACGGATGACAGCTTAATCTCACTAGCATTGTCTCCCTCGCCCCGTACTCGTAGCAGCCTCCTCAGGAAATGTCATGGTGCAATGTAATGTGTTTCCTCGATGAGTTGAGACAAGGCACCCTGGTGAAGCTTGGCTGGGATACACTTGCCAAGCTAGATTCCGCAAAATTTGTTACATTGGGCACTTAATAGACTGGTGCAGATTCTGTATCTTGATGAAGGCCGATTGGCGCCTTCGGGGCAGCGGGCGACGGTCTGAAGGTGTCCTCGTGTCAGCTTTGTCAAACACCTCCTCAGATTTCCTCAGCGATTCTCTCCTATTTGGGCTACAAGTGTTGGGCACTCGAGGAGGTCGGCTTTGTCGACAATGAGAGAGAGAGGACAACTTGTATCCTCGCAGCTCCGCAGGTTGACAAGGTGCGGGGATGGATGCTTCCAGAGTTCCATGACCCTGTTGTTGCCTTCTGCTTCTTCTTCCTTGCTCACATAGGACTGCTGATACCAAACTTCTCCTGGACGTACGCAAAAAGAGATGCCTCGGTTGCGGTATCCTCATTTATACAACTACCGGTTGTCTGCTGTATGGTGCGGTCCCAAGACGGGCTTTGATAGCCTCCAGAGCGTTCATACAGCGTTCACAGCTCTCTGTGTAGCTGTGGCCTGGTGCTGTTCTGAACACACTGAGAGCGCGTGCTTTAGAAACCTACCCCAGCGCGACGAGACAGAGGCGAACCGACCAGTTTGTAACGTTGTGGTCAGTTCTTGTGCAAATTATGTTTTTCTAATCTAACTCGTCTCTCTCTCTCTCTCTCTCTCTCTCTCTCTCTCTCTCTCTCTCTCTCTCTCTCTCTCTCTCTCTCTCTCTCTCTCTCTCTCTCTCTCTCTCTCTCTCTCTCTCTCTCTCTCTCTTTTTCTTGGATTATCTTTTTTTCCGGCAATATTCAGAAATCTGTACGCACGCGGGACCAGAAACAAAAAAAAAAGTCAGAGCACCCTTATAAATTTCGGTTTGAAAAAGAAAAAGTGGCCCCTGCAGTACTGTACCTTTACTGTACACTGCTGCAGTTCCGTGGGGCGTCGCGGTGTGTCACTGCTAACTTCGAAGCTTTTCACTCACCATCTCCGTAGTTTGCTATATCTCACCACCCCCCCTCCGGTCCCTTGTTTGCGTGCGCAGGGCGACAGTTCCAGGCACTCAGACACCACAGGCACCGCAGAGCCCCAATACCGGGTTTTTGGCTGAAACCGACGTTTTTGCTCGGTCAGACAAAGTGCTGTGCTGGAGTGAAAGTTCGCTTGAGAATCCGAGATCGTAAGATCTGGGTGACCTTTGTCGGCACGTACAAACAAACACACGCCTATTCTTTTTGATGGGTTATGTTTAGCTACTTTCAAGAAGAACAAAAACTCTGGGTGTGGGAACGTTACTCCGAATAGCTTGACGAAGAAATGGTAATCGTGGTAAACTTTCTTTTTGTTCCTTTTACGAAAAACGAAGATGCGCGCATACTGTGGGTTTCACCTTCAATAGGTGCCTCGTCATGCGCTCTATTAATCGGTGGATGTCATTTGCCTGCAGTGCGTGGGAAGAGAATTGTGGTATGAATAAAGGTAAAACGGTGGTGTCACCTGGGGGTCAATCTCAGCCCACGTGATAAAGCCGTTAACCACTTAAGGACGGAGGGGGGCAGGGTTCATTTGCGAAAAGGGGTGGCTCCATGGCGAATCTCAGGTATCCGTTGGAGCTCGGAGCAGGATTTCTGCCCGGGTGAAGGACGCATTTCAAGGATTTGTGTCGGATCTTTCCGATATAGCAAACAGCGACCACTTTCGACCATTGTTTGGCCTCTCGCCCGCAAACGTGACACCCGCGAACTTTCGTGAGTTGACTACCACTACAGTGGTAGTTCGTCCGGAAGTGGTTAAGCACACTGGGAACTTTTAAGTACATGGACCAAATGGATCAGCACAGCCGTTAAGCAGCGTCTGCCGGTATCCCGTGACACCTTTTATAAGTAGTTAGACTTTGTGAATTAACTGTGCGTGGAAGAGTGGTGTTGGCACTCTTTTTGTTCGGAGTTGAGCAACAAATTCGAACAGACATCCACAGGTAGTGAGACTCTAGCTAGAAGGGTGCGGTTTCTGATGCGTCTTTGTGTGCGAGAGAGTAAACTTTCACCCAGAAAAAGTAAGAGCAGCGCTGCACACCTGAATGTATCGCAGGGTCTCTTCGTCGATCGAAAAAGGCTGCGGTTTCGTTTGCATCTTGCACACTGCGTCGCTTGACGTGTACTTTCCCCACTCGTCTTCTCCACAGAGAATCGGTGAGGAAACGGGACAGGGTAGTGTCTCAACGCTTCATATTTCTACTTGCCGGACGACAGAGAGGGGGTGTGGTGAAGGATGGGGATGAAATCTTGAAAAGACAGGTACCTAAGAGAGTCGTAGTATGGTCAAAGAACTGAGGGGGATAAGCTCAGGGCCGCCCACGTGATACAGCCAGTGCTACAACTCCGTCCGCTCTGCCCTGTGGCTGACCGTCTCGACGAGATTGTGTTCAGCGCAAGCGCCAAGCCTCAAGGTGCGCCAAGCCTTGATGCTTTAGGTTGGGAAATCGGTAGCCACTTGACCCGTAGGCCCGTGGCTCTGCAGTACTGCCGAACACGTGAAGCTTGGCGGGCACGGGATGAGGCATGCAACGCAGAGAAGAAACACAGTTCAGCCGTGCGAAGCCTCGGGTCTGTCCGGGAGAGTCTGACCGGATAAACAAGATGTCAAGACGTGGGAGGTCAACTACTTGAGGGCGCTTGGAGTCGCGGGGGCACGCTTTGGGTGTGAGAAATCCAGGTTTTACGATGTATCACGTGCATGTCCCTATTCCTGTCACGCGTTTCAGCGATCGTGAAACCCCCTGTGGCGGAAGCCAGGACTGGCGCTTTTCAAACAAGGAACGCGATGCTTCAGCACCGGACTCGAGTGGGTACTCGTTGTAACCTTCTGCCACAGCATCGGTGGGGGTGCAATGCATTTCGTTGCTGCGCCTGCTCTCGGCGCCTTCCCGGTGCTTGCCACGCATGCGTTGCAGCGCCTTGTCGGTAACACATAGCATCTGAAGGAAAGATTGTCTTCAATTTTGCTTCGCAAGCCACAGCTGCGGCTGGCTGTCCGAACAGCGTACAGTGAAAGGACACCCGGAAGGGTGTCGTTTCATAGGGTGCGAGAAGAAAGCGAGAGAGGGAGAGAGAGGTACAGGGCGTGTGCGTATGTGCTGTGTGGGTGTGCTGGGCAAAACGAACAGCACTCGGTTGTACTTCAGAGCAGAGAAAGCTGAGGCTTCCCTTTCACGGTATTAGACTTCTGCGCACGCAACTTCGAGGCTGCATGCTCCCACAGCAAGTGTCTTACAATTGCCGGCTCTTATTCGGCTTCGACTAATTTGCCTCGATCTCGAAAACGCAGAGCAAAGGCTCAACCAGCGGCTACGACCTCGACCATCATCCACGGCCCGTTGCCGATAAATAGTAAGCTTGTAGTAGCCAAGGACACGGTCCCAATTGGCATGCCCTACTTTCGTGCCGTGAACGATACCACTGTATATCGGCCGCGGTTGTCTCCCTCGAAGCACTTCGACGTGTCCGGGCTAGGCCACGCTGCACAGCACAGCAGCACCGCCACCAGCTTGGAAAAGAAACTGGTTGAAGCAAAGTGCTGTCTGCAGGAGAAGTCCAGGTGTAGTTGCATTCAGTAAGAGTCAACGTGAAGTTTCCGGAAGGGGGCGATGTGTCGTTGCCTGCAGGAGGAGTCCAGGTGTACTTGCCTTCAACGTGAAGTTTCCGGCAGGGGATGACGTGTAGTTGCCTGCAGGAGGAGTCCAGGTCGTGAAACGCAAGATGCGGGTTGAGAGTCAATGTCAAAACAGCAAACTGAGCCCAGCTTGGGAGACGGTTGGTTACCTGTCTTCAAAGAGACGCTGCAGATCGTGTAACCTTTGCCCTAATATGCGATGTAAGACTTAGCACTTCAAACCGAGCCCAACTTTGAAAATACAGTCCCACGGTAGTGATTTGGTGCTCTTCGGGCACACGAACGTGACAATGACCTCGTCCGGCATCCACCTCACGACACGCCCCCGCTGTCCATTCAACGGGAAGTACTCCAAGTCGTACGCCTCCACCACGGTCCCAGTCGGCATGTTGCGCTGCAAGTTGTCGTACAGCGCGGCGGCCTGCAGCTGCGTGCGGCCCCGCGCGCGCTGCCTCCGCGCCGCCCGCCTTGCGCAGTGCGAGCGGTAGAACTTCTGTATTTCGGCGGCGCTCGACTGTCGGAGGCGCTCTAGCGGGGTCTCTAGCGGCGCCGGCAGCACGGCGAGCAGCAAGGGAACCCTCCCCCCGAAGAGCAGCGGCAGCGCCGCGAACCGGCACGGCTGCCGCTGCTGCTGGCCGGCCAGGCTGAACTCCCGCCGGATCAGGACCGAGTGCCGCGAGCTGCGGAAGCTGCGCACGCTCTTCCGCTTGCCGGGCGGCGCGCCGCCGACGGCGAGGTGTGGAGGCCGCTTCGGGCCGTCGACCCGCGACAGGGCCGCGGACATGGCCAAAACGGCGAGCCCCCACCCAAAGGGCAGCTCGTCGGTGTTGATATGCACGCTCGCCCTGGAGTGCCGCGCAGGGTGTGCGGGGCTGGGGGAGAGAAGAAGGTGCTGCTGGGAGGTGCCGGGCAGCGCCGCCGGGGGGCTCGCCGAGCAAAAAAATGATAGCTTCGGCGGGCGGGCGGGGACGGGCGCGTCGTCCGCTTGTGCGGACGACCGATGCGTTGCGGCGGCGGGGTTCGCGGACGCCGCGGGCACGCGGAACGAGATGGTCGGGTTCTGCTGCTGCTGCGGGTCTTCGGCGCTGGCCAAAAACAGCCCGAAGGAGCGGTCGACCGACGCCTTGCTGCCGGCGCCTCGGTCGGCCCGCGGGCGGGGCAGGTTGTCCCTGGAGGCGAGGTCGGGGCTGGACGGGACCGTGCTCGTCGGCGACGGCACGTAGGGCACGCTGCCGAGCTCCAATGGGGTCGCCCCGCGTTGCGCCGATGCGGCGCAACGCGCGGTGTACATAAAAGAAGCGGATTTGGGCACCTTCCGGTGCTGCGCGACGGCCTCGAAAAAGTCGCCGACGGCGTGCAGGGCAACCCGGAGCACTGCCGTCGGCGGCGGCGCCGGCGCGCGGGCGAAGAGTAGCAGCAGCAGGGCCGCGGGCGGGCCTGCTGCTGCTGCTCTTCCCGCTAGGGCTCCCGGGCCGGCCGCCGCGTCCCCCCAAATAGACGTGCTTTCCCCCGGAAAAAAAGAAGCGTTGTTTTCTCCCGGGAGGCGGAGATTCCCGCCGGCCGAAAAAGACGCGAACGGGAGCGACGACAGGCGGCGGCCGCGGAGGACCGACGGCGGCCGCGCGAGGAAGCTGCGCGCCCGCTCGACCTCGACGGTGCGGGTCATCCGCCGCCGGCCGACCCCCAAAACGGAGAATTTTTTGCCCCCCCTTGCAGGCGACACGCCCCGCACCCCCCCCCGCGCGGCCGCTAAGCCCGGCGGCAGCCAACCGCCGCCCTCAGCGTCCCGCAGGGTCCGCACCACCGACGCGTACAGGGCGAAGATCCCCGGGGTGTCTCCGCCGGCCATCGCCAGCAACCCGCCGCCGGCGAAGCGGCTCGGGCACGCCACGCGCAGCAGGAACGCGAGGCCGCCGCCCCCGGCGCCGTTCGCCAGCTGCGAGGATTCCGCGCGGGCTCGCACCCCCCCTTGCTCCGGCGGGCCGGCGAAGGCAGACGACCCCCGGTGGGGAAACGCCGAGAGGGTGATGTACCGGAGGGTTTTGACGGAGCGCACGATGTCGAAGGATTCGTGGCACACGGCTCGGTGGAGGCAGGCCCGGCCTGTTTTCTGCAGGACCCGGGTGTGGTGCAGGCGAGTGCGGCTGAAGAGCAGCAGGATCGCTGCGAGGATGACGGTTCGGGTGGCCGGACGGTTCGTGCGTAAGGCTGAACGTCTGGCCGTTTCGAGGGCGTCGCACGAGTTTTCGGTTGACAGCGGCAGCGTGTCGGCGGTGAGGCACTTGGCCTCCGCCAGGCAGAGGAGCCAGCTGCCGTCCCGGCACCACTGCAGTGCCCTGCGTTCGCAGCCGGCCAGGTCGCGGCGGCGCGTGTACAACAGCACGCGGCTCTTCGCCAAGTACCACGACGTGACCCCCGCCACCTTGCCCAGCAGCACCCGTCGCTGCTCCCTCCAGTCGTTCTCCAACCCGTCTTCCAGCACCCACCCGCGAACCCCTTCCGCCACGGCCGCCCGCAGAAGCCCGGCTGCGCCTCCTCCCCCGCCTCCTCCCCCGCCCCGCGCACACTTCCTGGCGCGCCTCCGGCTGCGACCCTTCCCAGCGGGTTCGGACCGGTGCTCCTCCCCAAGATGTTGGTTATCGAGTAGCCGGCACCCTCCTCCTCCTGGTTCACTGGCTGTTTTGTCCTGCTCCGGGTTTGATTTCTGATTCCCACAGTATAACTGAGCCGCTTTCGCTGGTTCGCGGGCGGAACCACGCAGCCCGCCACGTCCGCAGGCATCGGCGCGGGCGTTCGGCATCGGGGCGGCTTTCCGAAGCCCAGGGGATTTTTCCTCTGCAGTCCTCGCACCCCCCGGCGGCGACTGGGCCTGGCGCAGGAGGTAGAGCAAGGTTATGTACGGGGTCGGAACCCGGTTGCGGACGAAGGCGGACTTGGAAGAGGACGTGAGGCACAGCCGGAGCCACAGGGAGTAAGCGAGCTGGCTGGAGACTTGGGCCCTGTCGCTTTGTTCGGCAGACGCGATGGACGCCCGTGCGGCGCCCTCGGCGCGGAGGCAGTGGGCAGGGAGGAAAAGGGCCTGCGCTTGGACCCGGGCTTGCCGGCGCGCCTGGGCGGCGCGGTGGTGGACCAGCGCCTCGAACGGCGTCTGCGGGTTGCCGTTCCCTTCGTTGTCCTCCATCTCAAGCCGCTCTTCCCGGGCCGCGAGCTCCCGCATCTTCGCCCGCTTCGAGCGAACCCGCGCTCTCGCCAGCCAGCCGTCCCACTCGCCGGCCGCCGCTTCCCTCGCCCACCCCTCCTCTTCCTCCACCCCCGCCAGCCCCACCCAGCGGGAAAAAACCGCCTCGACCCAGTCCTCGGTCTTCCGCACCCACTTCGCCCGCCGGGCGACGACCGCGGCCCGCCCGGATATCTCCCCGCGGCAGACCTCGCTCGCGTTGAGTATCCCGAAGCCGGATGCCAACCCGGTTTTTTCGAGGGCCGCCCGCGCCTGTCCCTCGTGCTCCTCGCAGTTCCGGGTCGCGACCCCCGCTTCGAACCGGGCCGCGAGCGTTTTGCGCAGAGCGTCTTCGTCGGCGAGGAAGCTTGCAGTCCCGCGGTTGCAGTCCGTTGTGAGCGTCGCGGCGGTGGAGGAGAAGGCGGCGGCGATCGCCAAGGCGCCCCAGTCGCGGGGCTCGTGTAGGGACGCTACCCGACGGCGGGCCTCCTCCGCCTCTAGCCGGACACGCGCCGTCGGTTCGGCGTTGCCGGATACGGCTGCCAGCACCGCGGTTGCCGCGTGCGCTCCGAGGGCAGCCCTGGCAGCTGCTTCCGCCCCCTGCACGGAGGCCCGGGAAGCGGCTTCCGCCGCGGGGAAGTCGAGGGCTGCTTGGTACAGGGCCGCCTGGCGGTCGGCCGCCGCCTCGCGGCGGCCGCCGAGGCGCGCAAGGGTGGCCAGGCGGGCCCAGTGCTTGGCTTCGAGGTCGGCGACGGTTTTCCGCGAAGTCGCGTGCTTCCGGGTCGCCAGCTCTCGGCCGGCGCGGCACCATGCGTCGCCCGCCGACTGCCGAGACCACGCTTCCGCGGCGCCCGCCAGGCCTCGGGCCGCAGCCTCCGCCTGCCGCAGCCAGGCGCAAGCGTTGGCCCGCAGCGCCGCCGCGTATTCGCGGAGAAAGCGCTGCTCTGCGTCGGCCCGCGCTGCGGCCAGCAGCGCCGCCCAGCCCGCGGCGCAGCGCGAGGCGAGCCAGCCTCTCCGGTTTGCCTCGCCGGCCATCACCCGCCACCGCGCGAACACCTCGAACGCCGCTTCCAACAACACCTCTCTGGCGTGGCACTCGTCGGAGCACACCCCCGGCAGGCCGGCGCCGCCGCCGCCCAGCGGCGCGAGCAGGCGCCGCTGCGGCGGGTGCTTCCGTCTCCCGCGGGTGGTCGCGGCGAGCCTCTCCTGCGCGTGCTCCTGCCGCTTGCGCTTGAGGCAGTACGCGTCGAAGCCCGGGCCGGGCGGGGCGGCCTGCGGGGGGCCGCCGCCGGCGGCGGCTTCGTCCGCGGCGGGCGCTGCGAGCTGCGGCACGCGCTTCGCGCCGCGGCACGCATCGCGCGCAGGGCCTCGTTGCCAGGCTCCGCACGTGTTGTCGGCGGAGGCGTCGACGGATCCACCGGGGGTGGCTTGTTGTTGTTCTTGTTGCTGGTGCTGTTGGTGCAGTTGTTGCTGTTGGTGCAGTTGTTGCTGTTGCTCGTGTTGCTGCTGCTGCTGCTGCTGCTGCTGCTGCTGCTGTTGTTGCGTTTGTTGCTCTCGTCGCTGCTGCTGCTGCTGCTGCCGCTGCTGTCGCTCTCCTTCCTGCTGTTCCTGCAGCACCCGTTGCTCCTGCCGCGGCAGTCGTTGTTCCTGCTTTTCCGGCTCCAGCCGCCGTCGTCGCCGCTGCGGGCTGTTTTTCGCCGGGCCGCGCGGGAAGAACGGCGGAAGGGCCTTCAGGGCCAGGGGCCGCGCGGCCGACCCTGTGCGGGCCCGGTGCTGCTCGGCGAGAGCCGAGTACGCCGCGAGAGCGTCGCTCTCCAATACAAAGCGGTCGGAGAGCTCGCGGCGGGCGACGCGCTGGGTCGGGGAGAACCCGGCGGCGCCGGCCGTCACCTTCCCGGGTGAGTCGGCGGCGGGCAGCCGCGGCAGGACCGGCCTGCGGCCGCGGGCGGGGCCTGTCCCTTCGAGCCCGCCGTTCGGAGCGGGCTGCGCGCCCCTCCGCGCGGCGGCGCCCTTCTCGCGCAGGGTGCACAGGACGCGCCGCTCGCGCGCTTCGCTCGACAGCAGCCCCAGCCGCCCCTCCACCTCGTACGCGGCAGCCCGCCCGCAGCCCACGGGCACGCCGCGCGGCCCCACAATACACAGCTCCACCAGGGCTGACTGGTCGGCATGCATCGTCCCACACCACCCTGCCTTTCCTGTTGCTAACAGTGCATTTGTAGGTACTAAGAATAAGTGGTTATAGCAGTGTACTGCATGAAACTCGCTAAAGCAAGTTCGCTTCAAATTCTTCAAAGTTTGTAGACCTGCTTTTGGGGGCGTAAAGAAACGCGGGGGTTTTAAGAGTCTCTCCGGCTGGCTTCCGGCAATACGGGTGTCCTGGGAACGCAGCGTGTTGGCATCGGTACGCTCCTTCCATGACGGGGCCTGGTGGTCCTGGTGGTGCTCTCCAATACAAAGCGGTCGGAGAGCTCGCGGCGGGCGACGCGCTGGGTCGGGGAGAACCCGGCGGTGCCGGCCGTCACCTTCCCGGGCGAGCCGGCGGCGGGCAGCCGCGGCAGGACCGGCCTGCGGCCGCGGGCGGAGCCTGTCCCTTCGAGCCCGCCGTTCGGAGCGGGCTGCGCGCCCCTCCGCGCGGCGGCGCCCTTCTCGCGCAGGGTGCACAGGACGCGCCGCTCGCGCGCTTCGCTCGACAGCAGCCCCAGCCGCCCCTCCACCTCGTACGCGGCAGCCCGCCCGCAGCCCACGGGCACGCCGCGCGGCCCCACAATACACAGCTCCACCAGGGCTGACTGGTCGGCATGCATCGTCCCACACCACCCTGCCTTTCCTGTTGCTAACAGTGCATTTGTAGGTACTAAGAATAAGTGGATATAGCAGTGTGCTGCATGAAACTCGCTAAAGCAAGTTCGCTTCAAATTCTTCAAAGTTTGTAGACCTGCTTTTGGGGGCTTAAAGAAACGCGGGGGTTTTAAGAGTCTCTCCGGCTGGCTTCCGGCAATACGGGTGTCCTGGGAACGCAGCGTGTTGGCATCGGTACGCTCCTTCCATGACGGGGCCTGGTGGTCCTGGTGGTGCTCTCCAATACAAAGCGGTCGGAGAGCTCGCGGCGGGCGACGCGCTGGGTCGGGGAGAACCCGGCGGCGCCGGCCGTCACCTTCCCGGGCGAGGTGGCGGCGGGCAGCCGCGGCAGGACCGGCCTGCGGCCGCGGGCGGAGCCTGTCCCTTCGAGCCCGCCGTTCGGAGCGGGCTGCGCGCCCCTCCACGCGGCGGCGCCCTTCTCGCGCAGGGTGCACAGGACGCGCCGCTCGCGCGCTTCGCTCGACAGCAGCCCCAGCCGCCCCTCCACCTCGTACGCGGCAGCCCGCCCACAGCCCACGGGCACGCCGCGCGGCCCCACAATACACAGCTCCACCAGGGCTGACTGGTCGGCATGCATCGTCCCACACCACCCTGCCTTTCCTGTTGCTAACAGTGCATTTGTAGGTACTAAGAATAAGTAGTTATAGCGGTGTACTGCATGAAACTCGCTAAAGCAAGTTCGCTTCAAATTTTCAAAGTTTGTAGACCTCCTTCTGGGGGCTTAAAGAAACGCGGGGGTTTTAAGAGTCTCTACGGCTGGCTTCCGGCAATAGGGGTGTCTGGAAACGCTACGTGTTCTTAAGAGCGTCGCTCGACAGCAGCCCCAGCCGCCCCTCCACCTCGTACGCGGCAGCCCGCCCACAGCCCACGGGCACGCCGCGGGGCCCCACAATACACAGCTTCACCAGGGCTGACTGGTCGGCATGCATCGTCCCAAGCCCACCACCCTGCCTTTCCTGTTGCTAACTAAGCACAGGTAGGTACTAAGAATAATAGTTGGCGGCGACACTACATGAAACTCGCTAAAGCAAGTTCGCTTCAAATTTCAGGTGTCTACACTGCTTTCTGGGGCTGGTTTTTGAGTGTTCTTTTAATAGAGTGATGGTTCGCTGGAAACTCCAGGGTTTCTAGACCTGCTTTTTGAAACGTTTCGCTTGAAACGCGGGGGTTTAAGAGACTCTCCGGCTGGTTGCCGGCGATAGGAGGGTGTCCTGGAAACGCTGTGTGTTCTTAAGGGCGTCGCTCGACAGCAGCCCCAGCCGCGTACGCGGCAGCCCGCCCACAGCCCCGGGCACGCCGCGGGGCCCCACAATACACAGCTTCACCAGGGCTGACTGGTCGGCATGCATCGTCCCAAGCCCACCACCCTGCCTTTCCTGTTGCTAACTATGCATTTGTAGGTACTAAGAATAAGTAATTGGCGGTGACACTACATGAAACTCGCTAAAGCAAGTTCGCTTCAAATTTCAGTTGTCTACACTGCTTTTTGGGGCTGGTTTTTAAGTGTTCTTTTAATAGAGTGATGGTTCGCTGGAAACTCCAGGGTTTCTAGACCTGCTTTTTGAAACGTTTCGCTTGAAACGCGGGGGTTTTAAGAGACTCTCCGGCTGGTTGCCGGCGATAGGGGGGTGTCCTGGAAACGCTGTGTGTTCTTAAGGGCGTCGCTCGACAGCAGCCCCAGCCGCGTACGCGGGAGCCCGCCCACAGCCCACGGGCACGCCGCGGGGCCCCACAATACACAGCTCCACCAGGGCTGAATGGTCGGCATGCATCGTCATAAGCCCACCACCCTGCCTTTCCTTTTGCTAACTATGCATTTGTAGGTACTAAGAAAGAGTGGTTGGCGGCGTACTGCATGAAACACTCACCAACGTCAAGACTAACATTTGGGCCGGTTTTTTTACAGTTAAAGTTCGCTTGAAATTCCGGGGGTTTAGACCCGCTCTTTGAACGTTCGCTGGGTTTTAAGAGTTTCTCCGGCTGTCTAGGGCTTCTTGGGGCTGTTTTTCTAGAGTGAAGTTTCACTTGAAACTCCGGGTTTTGGCAACAGGGAGGTCTTGGTAGTTTCACGTAGGTAGAGTATCGGCATGTACCTTCTCAACCCCACCTTTCGGCGGGTTGCCCCTGCTTCGCTGAACAGCAGCCCTCCCACCCTCGTACGCATCCATTGCTACTGACGCGAGGGGCCGGTGCCCACTTGACCTGGAACTGTAGCAATCGCCTTTTCACGGTGAGGGCAACGCGTCAAAAAAGGTGGCCCCCTGGGTGGCTAATGCGGGCTGGTAGCCCACAGATTACTTGCGTTGTAACCCTCAAAGCTGTCACCGTGAACCACGGTACACTACGGTTCACTACCAGGTCCATCACTATCCCGTCCTGAGTTGTGTATAACTGCCTGGAGTTGTCTTGAACGATATACCACTGACTATCACAAGGGAACGGACCGGCCTAGAGGAGCAACCGTTTCTAGACCTGCTTTTTGAACGTTCGCTGGGTTTTAAGAGTTTCTCCGGCTGTCTTTCGGCAGTAGGGCTTCTTGGGGCTGGTTTTTCTGGAGTGAAGTTTCACTTGAAAAGAAAGGCAACGCGTTAAAAAAGGTGGCCCACTGCGGGTTGGTCGCCCACAGAATACTTGCGTTGTAACCCTGAAGCTGTCACCGTACTACTAGGTCCACCTTGCAACCTGAGCTCTGGATCCAACTCCGAGCTTTTTAACAGCAGCAGCATTAATTTACGCCATTGGTGCTGGAATTACCGCGGGTGCTGGCACCAGACTTGTCCATCAATTGTGTTCATTGACAGGTTTAGATATCATCCATTGCTTCTAACGTACTAAGTACATGTCGAGGCTATTTCTCTCTGCACTAGGTCCCATCACTATCCCGCCCTGAGCGGAGCAACCGAAGAGAATAAAAGGGAGGAACACAGAACCAACCGACATTCTGCGGGCGCTGCCTGTTTTTTCGTTGCGTTGATTGGCTTTCGGGTTCCGTCAAACCGGCGTCGAAATGCCGCCTTTGCGTGCCAGTCTGAACACACAATTCTGGACAAGTGAGAGAGAGAGAGAGGGAGAGGCGGGTGGGAGAGAGGAAACGAAGAAGAAAAAAAAAACTACTGTGGCTATACGCCCAAGCCTGCCCAACTGTCCAGGGCCCATCCTGGCCCCGTAAATCATCTTGGCAGCGTTGATCAGAAACCGCCAACCTCGCAAAAACCACGTGGAAAATTGATCAACCGGCACGCACGAACAACAGCGCGCCCAGTCTTTGACAACAGGGCTGTTCTCGAGGAGGGGGGCAGGCAACCTCTTTGTTTGTGCGCACTTCCTTCAAACCTGTTTTGTTCATCTAACGGGAGTGAGGATAGTACGCTGCCATCGATCTGTTTTGTTCTTGACAAATTGCGTTTGTTAGACACAAAAAAACGCAGACTTGGGCAGAATGGCCACGCCAAAATAAAAAAGAAAACACAAAGGTGGCGAGAGGCAGGAGGCGAAAAGCCAGTAAAGGGTTTCTTTTGTAGGGGGGTTACTGTTTGGTGGGTGATGTGCAACTTGCTTCCAGGCCAAGGTCGCCACTTTCGCTGGAAATATGGGTCGAACACCCTTCCGGTTCGGCTCATTGCTTTCTTACCTACTGAAGCAAGCTGTTCTTTTCCCTGCGTGTTTTTGCAGAATTATTCTTTCTGGTACAGGGTCATCTTTTAGGCGTCTGATTGACGCCGTGCCGTATACTCCCTTGCACATTATTATTTTTCAGAGTGCAAGGTACCAGGGAAAGCCTGCTACACGGGAGCCAAGCTTCACGTGTTCGGCGGTACTGCAGAGCCACGGGCCTACGGGTCAAGTGGCTACCGATTTCCCAAACTAAAGCACCAAGGCGTGGCGCACCTTGGGGCTTGGCGCTTGCGCTGAATACAAGCTCGTCGAGACGGTCAGCCACAGGGCAGAGCGGACGGGGTTGTGGCACCGTGCTGCCTCCGACTCAAGCTTTGCAAGCTGTGGTTGACCGCCACGTTCCTGGAGCGGCCTTTTTCTTTTTCTTTTTCTTTTCTTCTTTCTTCAGAGTGCAAGTCCGCTTGAAACTTCGGTTTTCGAGTCTCTGGACGACCTTTCAACAACAGGAACATCCTTCGTGCACAGCGTATTCAAAGGTGAAGGTGAGGGGTACCTTACCACCGTACAATTCAGGGTGAAGCTAAGTTCTGCGCTCGTACGCGGGGGGGGGGGGGACACCCCCCCCGAACCCCCTCCGACCCACCGAGTACGGGGACAGTCCTGCACTCGTACTTTCCCGGCAGGGTGGTAAAGTCCTGGGCGAAGCTAAGTTCCGCGCTCTTCGGGCGCCACCCCCTCGGCTCCCCTCCTGGGATTCCGTTGTTGTTCGTTGGGGGTGGTGTTTGCCACTATTCACATACGTTAACTCACGGCGGGCCGCAAAGCTAGAATTCGCGTGAGAGCACGGTATTTCAAAGTCTCCGCGTGGCCTTTTCCAAAGTGAATTTCCTTCCCCGAAATTCGGGAAAATCATGGTTAAAAAAGTCTGTAGCATGGCCGGCAAGATTCTTTTTTTCCACGTTGCGCGCGCTTTTTTGAATGGCCTGTGATCCTGGTATGCGACCTTCGTGGGCGTGTTGCTGCTTCGCCACTTTGCTGTAGACCCCACCTGTGGGTCCTCTAGCCTCCGTGACACTGGCCTTGCAAGCACAAAAGGTTTTCACCAGAAACTCCCGTGGTTAAGAAACCTTTTTTTTAACCATGCATGAACCCTGCAGGATAATCCCTGCCCCCCCACCCGCAGGTGTCAGACTCGCCCACCCTACGATTTACGTCGTACACACAGGACGCGCCTTGACAAGGGCAGGGCCACAACCAGTGGGTTTGTCTTTTGAGAAGTGAACCCTGCCCTCTCGTCTCACCTGTGAGAGTACGCGGCTGTGGCATGGTTGCTCTTGCGACGGCGCCCGTCGTAGTGTACAATGCGTGTCATAGCCGTGGGGTGGTATTGACGATGGGGTGTTCTTCTTGTGCCTGTGAGCGCGACACTTTGCCAGGCTTCGACTCCGACTCCGCAGAGGTCCCTTTCGACGAGCGTTTGGCAGTGGTTTTCAGTCAAAGTTGGCCCGTTACATTGATGTAACAGTGGTTTTCAGTGAGATTTCGCCGGTTACATTGATGTAACAGTGGCTTTCAGTCAAAGTTGGCGTCGACGTTTTGTGCCTGGGGTTCAGCTTTGTGTGTGGTGTGACAGTGTGAGGTGTGGGGGGGAAAGCTTTACTGTATCGGGCTAGACTTTAACTCATGCTTCAGCCAGGTTGCCCACTCGGCTGCCTTATCGCTAGGCTCCTGAAAGCGTACCCTTCATTTTCGTTTTCTTGTCTGTTCTACATGTGAAAGCTCGTTTGACCGGGGATTTTAGAGCCTCCGGGGGACCTATTCCCGCCAGCAGTTTGGGTTTCAATCGGCAGGCAGGAACATATCCTGAGTTTGGGTTCTTGTTCAAGGGCTGATTGACGACACAGCGGGCAACAGCATCAACTGATCAATGAGAGTGGAGTAGTACTTCTGGAGGTTTGCAAGAACGTGCTTGGAATGGGTATGCGCTCA
Source organism: Diplonema papillatum (assembly GCA_030068145.1). Taxonomy (NCBI): domain Eukaryota; phylum Euglenozoa; class Diplonemea; order Diplonemida; family Diplonemidae; genus Diplonema; species Diplonema papillatum. Next base: position 85,075 of record JAPJBO010000041.1, on the reverse strand, counting down.
ACACCGCACTGGTCCCGTCTGCGCCGTGCTTCGGCCCTTTAAGCCACGGACACATAAGACGGGCCATCATCAGCGCGGAACCTGACTGTCTGCAGACAGGACGGCGGTGTGAGTCTGGTTTGTCAGGCGGCTGTTCGTAGCTCGTCACAGCAAGGACCACCCGTGCTACTAGAGCACAGGCGAATCCGTCACGGGGAGAAGGCCCCTACAACCGTGTCTGAGCAATCAGTTAAAAGCTCAGGGCACTCGCCCTGATTGTGACTGCGACTCGCTAGGCAGCACTGACTTGTCTTCTTTTTACGGTGGCAATGTGCGAAGTAAACTCCGCAGAGCACAGTGGTCATGGGGCTGCCGTGTGCAACACCAACGGTTGAAGTACCAAAAAGAGAAAGAGTGCGAGGTAGTAATCCTGCGTGCTGAGGGCAGCAAGTCGCGTTACGCAAAGTACCCTACTGGAATGGAGGGATTGCAAGAACGCGCTTGGAATGGGTATGTGCTCAACACCGCACTGGTCCCGTCTGCGCCGTGTTTCGGTCCTTTAAGCCACGGATCAATGAGAGTGGAGAAATACTTCTGGGGGACGGGCTCCTTAAAACTAAGACTTTTGTTTGATTTCGTTTAGACTTCTCCTGGGCAGGCGTTGTTTCGGAAATGCCCCCCTTCAGGGATGCCACCGAGAAACTGGCTCGGAGAGGTCAGAGGGGGGAGAAACAATACAACTACAAGATGAGGGGGGATTGCAAGAACGTGCTTGAAATGGGTATGTGCTCAACACCGCACGGGTCCCGTCTGCGCCGTATTTCGGTCCTTTAAGCCACGGACACATAAGGCGGACCATCATCAGCGCGGAACCTGAGTGTCGTAGTGGGGGAGGGGTTCCACGTGTCGAATATTTTAGACTGACGCTCGCTTTTGGTAGACTTCTTGCGGCTTCAGGCGCCGGTTTTCGGACCTAAAAAAGCCCGTAGGCCCGTCTCATAAGAAACCCTTGCTTCAGACGACTAGCCCACCGGGAGGCGATTGCATCCTTTCAGAGTGAAAGTTCGCTTGAACCCCGGGTTCAGTTTCCGGGTGACCTTTAGGGATATAAGAGAAAAGAAGTCCTGAGTAAAATTGAGTACAGTTGGGCTGGAATTTGGGTCGGAAACTTGGGTCAAAAGCTGTACGACACAGGGATATCTCTTCTGTAAAAGTATAGTCGGTATTTTAAGGCCACTGGGTCTTCGACAAAACGGGTTCTTGTTTACAAATGAATGTGCGAGTGAACGGTCTTCGTTGAATGCTTGCAGGTGTCCTCCACTGGCGGCCACGTCGGATACTTCCTACAACAAGGCATTCTGCACGTCGGCGGTTGAGTGGGGTAACCCACCACGAAATCAAAATTTTGAGAGACCGCCTGACAGGCGTGTGTCGACACGATATGTCGCGTGCTCTCCTTCTCTTGGCAATCGCCCGCCCTATTTTGATGGGTGGTTTGATTGATGTACACTACCTTCTCGGGAAGGTTGGGCAGGGCTGGGGTGTCTGTAGTGGGAATCTTCTGCATGAACCGAAAGCAACCTCCAGGTAAGAGGCAACACCTGCGACAAGTAGGACCAGAAATGGTCAAGGTCAGAATCGCTCGTTGTATTATAGAAACAGGAATCACTACACGTCGGTTTGCATTCAGCATCCCCCCTGGTTTGCACTCAACAGCGTTTTCGGCTGCGAATGGAAAGGGCGGGGAAGCCGAGAGGCGAATTCGCTTGAATCAAAAAATTGGGGAACAGAATCCTGACTGAGTGAGACAACACAAAAGACAAACAAGAAAACTGCTGGAGAGGGAGAGATGACCGTGGGTCGGGGGAGGAAAAAGGTGTCTCGAACTTGGATGAACCGAAGCGTAGCATACAACATGATTCCCAGGTTCTCTTTCGAGGTGTCTCAAGCGTATTCTCTCCCACGCGCCTTGAGGGACTATTCCAATCTGCAAGGGTTCTTGAACTCTTGAAGACTTTTGACGCGCGCGCGCTGAGCGAAAGGAGAGGCGAAGCATCTGCTGCAAAAAGGAAGACATGACACATTGGTGACAGGCTAGGGCAATGGGGTCTGCACGAAGGCCGGAACAAAGTCCAAGGACGATTGATTGAAGCCTCCCCCCATTTGTGAGCAAACTCGTTCGGGGCCGAACCCTCTCGCTAAAAGAACTGCGTAGTTTTGGTGTATTATTTCGTTGTCGACAACATTATTTACTGTCAGCGTCTTTTCATGCCTTTTAGTGGCGGTATTTTTGGTTTTCTTTCTTCACCATGGATTTTCTGGACTTTATGGTACGTTTAGCAGCGGTTGCCGAATCATGCCGTAGCACCGTCCTTTCGCGTTTTTTTGGCTTTTTCTGATACAAACGTTTGAGCCGCAGCCCTTGAATATTGGAGAAGAAGAACCTGCCAGAAGTGAAGGTTTCGCCAGAAGGTCCGGATATTCAGAGTCTCCAACGCGACCTTCAGCAGCTGGATGGGTTTCTCCTTCACGACGCGTGGTCAGGGAGGTCTCGTTCGGGCCTTGACTCTTCGGTACGATAGGGCGATTAACGAAAAAGCGAGGTCGGGAACAAGGAAGAGGGGGGAATTGCCTGTGTTAGCTTCCAATTCCGAATCCTTAAGTTTCCAAATCGTCCCCTTCCAATCTTGCTTCGAAAGCAAGTAGACTTTCAAAACACTCAGAGCTTGTCGCCTAATACCTCTTGTCCTTTTAGGTCCTCACTCGACCCCCCTAGACGCACCGAAAGTGCCCAAACAAGTTTGCTAGAAAAGAGTGTACAGACGCCGGCCCACGTGTGAGGTTGCACATACATAACATGTGAGACGATGAGTATTCGCGTATCCTTCTACCCAAACCCACCTCTCCCTTTTTGACATCCTACTATGTGAAAAGACATAGCATGCGATCATGTGAGAAGACAGTTATCGCCAACATCTGGAAGAGGGTTTGGGGGTGGTTAGGAGGGTGAAGACATCGTCATAGCCATAGTCAACGTGGGTATGACTATCCATGAGGGTGGATCATGTACCGTCTTGAGGAGTGCCAGAGAGGTATGCACATCACCTAAGAGGGAACTATAAGCACACACGTAGGATATCTGGAAAACTCCTATTACTTACGTACACCAGAAATACGGTAAATAAATGTGCGGAATCTCTCGCTCGAGAGCAGAATTCGACAATTCCAAAACTTAACACAACCTCCAGACTCGGAACATGCGTGTTTTGTGTACATGTTATCAACAGAACGTGTGAAGTCAACTTGTAATTGCCATATCAAGTGGGGCCGTGTACCTTCGTTGCCGTTCGTTTTGCGGGTTCTTCTTTCCTTTTTCCAGACCGGTTCGGGTTTCCGACCCCTACCCCCCGCGATTTCGTGAGCAGCCAAACCTGAAGAGGTCCCGCCGACTCTTCCCTGCGGGACTCCGCAGGAGATACTGCCGGCGGAGAGCGGGGCTTGCTTGTTGGGGGATGTCCCGTATTGTCTTTTTTTTTACATAAGCGCCAGCTTGAAAGGAAATGCTCGACGATGCTGCCCGACAAAGAACAGAAGGGATCCAAAGTGCTGTAACTACCGAACCACGTGTTGAACGGACGTGAGGTCATGCGGGTCTACCTCTACACGACAAATCACACAAACACAACAGGTCAAAAGTCCTGAGTGAGAAAACAACACACGGTGGTGTAAGCGAAGAACAAATCAGATTGTGTTTGTATTGTATTTGCCCCTTACCTCTATATTTCCCCCCTTCCATTCGGAGTCGAAGCAGCTACGTCGAGTATTTTGCCGGGTTGCTTTCGGTTTCGCGCCCGAATTCAGGTGTAAGACTTTCTTTCACAATTTCTTGGCGCTTGATTGTTGGCGGTAATCAAACTAGCAGCACGTTGGCATATCATCATCTGAGCGTTTGTACGGAGACCGGGTACGTTAGAACGTCACTTGGGGGTGATCCGCTGAGTGCTTAAGCACAAAGGATACTTCCATGTTGGTGCCACAACCTGTTTTACCGGTTTGGTGAAAAAGTCCCGTACACTGGGAGTTGGAGTAAAAGGCAGGCTGACGAGAGTTTTCCAGAGAGAGAGAGTTTCGTTGATCACTGCACCCTGAACCGAATCCTGGACGCGGTTGCAGGTAGAAAATTTGCAAATGATCATGATCAGAAGGTCCCACTCGGGCGGTTCAGTTTCCTCACGCATTGCATGTGGCTAAAAGAAAATTGTGACACCTGGCCAACTCTTGCAGAAGCCCAATATATGCGGAAAACACCAACGAATGGGTCTTTATTGCTTAACGCTTACGCCCGCTTAACCCAGATATAGCTGGGCTTCGTGAAGGGACAGCTCATTCTTGCTTTTTTTGTGGTTTGCAACCAGTGTGCGCGCGATCAGCCGGCTTGCCGGCTGATTAAATTTCGAGCCTTTTTTTCTTACCAGCAGACTCGCACAAAAACCAGCCAATTTCCAAGAGTGTAAGCTTTTGCTGTGCCGCCCACGGACGCAAGGTCAAGATGGATGTTGTCGCAAAAACCTTCCGGTCGGCAGACCTTCCAAAAATCAGCCGGCTGATTGTCAGCCGGTCAGTTTTCCAAGAATTTCTTTTCCGGCTGAAATCAGCCGCTTTTTTCCTGTGCGAACACTGTTTGCAACCAGTACGCGCGCGATCAGCCGGCTTGCCTGCTGATTAAATTGCGAGCCTTTTTTTTTACCGGCAGACTCGCAAAATCAGCCGATTTTCAACCGTGTAAACTTTGGCTATGCCACCCTGCGGCACCGGGTTTGCGATTTGCCCTTTCGGTCATAGATGGCAGCAACAGTCGTCAAGTTTCTTGCTCAGCTGGGGCAAAATCAGCTTGGATGCACAAACCGCGCAAGATGTGAATCAAGATGTTGTCGCAAAAAGCTTCTGTTCGGCAGACCTTCCAAAAGTTAGCCGTCTGATTAGCAGCCGCCCAGTTTTTCAAGATTTCTAGCGTTATTTGTGGATTAGAAGGTCGGTATTTTAAAGTCTCCGGTTGACCGTAGAGGCTTGGGTATGGCGGGGGGTTGAAGATTTCTCTTCTATCCGGCTGAAGTCAGCCGCTTTTTCCTTAGCGCGAACACTGTTTGCAGGCCGATTGTTGACTAAGCCATAGTAACTTGAGTGAGGGCAAATCGCAAACCCGGTGCCGCAGGGTGGCATAGCCAAAGCATAGAATCTGTGGTGATAATCAGCATCGCCACACTACTGTGGACCGTTATTGACAGCCCTAAGCAATTCTATGCAGCCCCAGGGAATAGGATGGACTAAGTAGACCGTTAAAAGACCCCTACTTTTCCAAAAAAAGGGGGGCCCCCAGCAGCCCAAAACCAGAAACCTACCGCTCGGGTGGTCCTCAAATGCTCGGGAAATTCAAAATAACTGGTCGGATGCTCGTTTAGGCTGGAATAACGGCTGCGGAATGCAAAAACAAGGCCAGAAATCACCCCCGGTGTGCCGTGGCACCGCCGTGATAGACAGCGGCAGGCAATTCGATGCAGTTCCGAAGATTAGGAGTGAACGGGCTTATTGACGTCTAGCGGGAGGCTCGCTTCTTCATAGCGTCGGGATCGGCACGCTGTACCTACTTCGAGAGCTCCTGCTGGTGTGTTTGCGGGTACGAAAACGGACGAGACATCTAAGGTTTGCAGGTAATAATCTGAAACTTTTGAAGAACATTTCCGGAGTTGGGGCTTGCACTGATATGCGAAGCAACGGACGATCAGCATCAACTGACCAAAGGTGATGAAAATGATCAGGCAAAAGTTTCTTGTTCTTCGCGTGTACAGGGCACAAACCTCTCTGGGGGGGGGTTTCCTGTCTTGGCACTTTTTCGTTTCATGTGCAACCGTTGTTCCGGAAATGTTACCCGTCAGAACAGATACTATTAAACAAAAATTACCCCCAATGAAACTGTTACCCAGCAAATTGTGTGCCATCCCTCGTGGCCCACTCTGTGTGCCATCCCTCGTGGCCCACTCGATACACAGAAGACTGTCAACTGTTGCATCCAAGAAGACGGGCGTACGGTGGCTGCTACCTATTCGTGTCCCCAACTTTCTTTGTGTTTCCGACGATCCCGAATGGGCGTACAGATTGACCTTTTGTTTCTTTGTGGAATTCAGCGTAGTGCGTGCTTGAGGTGATCGGTGGGGTTCCCAAAAGAGATGGTTGTCTTTTTATCGAATCATCGAGCTAGATTTGATCTCGTGCATTAGCCAAGTGGCCCATCTTGTTGGTTTTCCGCTGGGCTCCTGACAGCAAACGAATATTTTTTTGAAAATATCGTCAGTTTGGAGTTCAAGGCTAGGGAAGATGTAAAATAGCTTCACGCAATTTCCTGAAACATTTTGTTTTTCGAAGACCAAACCACCTGATCCTGACCCAAGTTTCGGGAGTTTCGGGGAGTTTCGGGTAGTTTCGGGGAGTTTCGGGGAGTTTCGGGGAGTTTCCCTGTTTGGGACTGGGGGTCCCCATGCGGCTACCTCGCTGGCACTTGCGACCTGTGCTGCCGGTGCTTGCCTGGCACGTGCGCAAGTAATCTCCTGCACGTCTGGCCAAATGTGCTTGTCTTTGCCAGGGTGTGGCACGCTCACGACAGACTGGTGCCGATACCCCGCGGGTTCGTTGCTTCACTACCCCCGGTTCTCCTCTGCCTTCTTCTTCTTCTCCGTGATTCGGAAGGTTTCGTGTTCATCCCCGCCAGCGCGTGGACGGTGGCGGTGGTTGACTTCGCTGCTGCTGCGGATGCGCCGCCGTCAACCACCCAATAACTGGATTGGAACCGTGTTCGTCGCAGCCGTACGCACGAACGGCATTTTCTCTTTTTTCTTTTTCGGGCTCGTACGGTTTTGTTGATTCGGGTCGTTTTTGTGATGTGTTGCGGGTCGGGTTTGCGAGCTGTAGTGCACCGGGCGGTGCAAAGTGGCGGCATCTCGCTTCCGCTGCACCTCCACGTCTAATCCCTTGTTCAAACATTTGTCATTGCGCGTCATCCAGTTTACGGTCCATTCTGCGGAGTCCGCATCGCCTCGTCAACGACCACTTTGACCTTCACGAACGGCATTTTCCTTTTTTGCCATGGTGGTTTGATTCGGGCGCTTACGGTGTGGATCTTGGGGTTTTGTTGATTCGGGGGGTTGTGATGTGTTGTATTTGCGAAGTGTATCAGAGCACCGGACGGTGCAAAGTGGCGGCGCCTCGCTTCCCCGCCGCACCTCCAAGCCTAAATGTTTCTTCAACCATTCGTGCGTCATCCAGTATACGGTACACTTTGCGGTGTCTGCATCACCTCGTCAACGACCACCTCGACCGCCACAAACGGCACTTTCTTTTTTTGCGATGGTGGTTGGGTTCGGCTCCTACAGTCTGGTCTTGTGGATTTTTTGATGCGGGAGTTTTTGTGGTACGTTGCGGGTTGGGTTTGTGGAGCGTAGCACCTGCTTCTCCGCTGAACCTCCAAGTCTAAACTGTTCTTCAAACATTCGTCGTCATGCGTCATGCCGGTAGTGCTGAGATGAAAACCTCCTTCTACTCACCACCCACCCACCCACACACACACCACCCACCTACCCACCCACCCACCCACCACCCACCCACCACCCACCCACCACCCACCCAAGCAAATCCACTTTTTTCTCCCAAAAACGGGGTGAGTTTCGGGGAGTTTCGGGGAGTTTCGAGCAAGTTTCGGGGAACTGCCTCTGAGCCGGGATCAGGTGGCCAAATGGCCTTTCTCCAGGTAAATCCAGAAAAAGCGCGGTTTGCACGGAAGAAAAGCCTTGCACCGTGCCCATCCCGGTGCAGTGGGTTGGACCCCCGACCGGGGGGGGTAGGGGGTATACATGGCCCCGCGCAGCGGCATTTTTTTCAGGGTATGTTTCTTGGTGACGTGTTTATGACTGTCCCCCCCTGGTGATGAGACTTTAGCTAGGTCCCACCAGCAGTTAGACCCATACACCACGGGGCACCCCCAGGGTTCCAAAAGTACGCATTTTTCTTTTGGATTTTTCCGTTTTCCAAGGTGGACTAAAGGATGTGACACCAGTTTCCTCCCCCGATTTTTTTTTGTCAACAACAGCAGCTCGTGCTGGGCTCCTTTTTTTTTTTTTTTCAAAATGTGAGGATTTGCCTCACAATTGAAACTGACGCTAACCCTATGGTAAGCGTGCGTAGTTCGTCTTTACGTGCACTGCTACGTCATCGACCGACTCGACGACGAAGAAACGACGTATCCCCATTTGCGAAAGCGTGGCTTCGTCCTTGCTTCGAAGCGTGGCTAGAACCAGCTTCAGCAAACCGGAGGCTTCTTGGTGTGCAGGGGGGGAAAATCTTAGCTTAATGTTTAGGCAGAGCACTGCCTCTCATGCATGGTTGATGCTAGCATCAAGTCTTTTTCGAGGAAGTTGCTGTCTAGGAAAAAGGGATGCGAAAATAGGATGCAAAAAGAGCATAAGGAAAAAGGGGCGTGTTTGGGATGTGGGCAGGGTGCTTTTCAGGAAACTTCACGTGTGAAACGAATGGATTATTGTACATTATTGTATTTCCCCCGCCGACCAAGAATTATTGTATTTGTATTGTACATTATTGTACATTATTGTACATTATTGTACATTATTCATACTATGCAGTCCGCCGCTTTCCGCGCAGATTTTTTTTTTTTTTCGCCGACGACTCCTACCCGCACCCCACCCGCACTCCACACGGACTCGGTGTGAGTCCGTGTGGAGTGCGGGTGGGGTGCGGGTGAACGTTTTCCAATGAAAAATACTCAGTAGTCTTAGTATTTATTCGTGGACTTTTACTTCCATTCCTGCACATAACAGTCATTGTGAACCTTTTCATTGCGGCTGCGGAGACCAGCAGCACAATTATGGTGATGATGGTGAGCGGTCAAGTATCCTTGCCACACTCGGGAAGAGCTTATGGCCACTATGAGCCCACCTCCAACCGCGAGTGGGCTCTGTGTCTGCCGGTCGCAGCCCACGGGCGCACAACTGTTCAATCAGGGTGTGGCCACAGCGGCGCACTGCCTCATGTGCACTGCGTATGTGCACGGTCCCGACTGCTTCCGATCCCCTGTGCCCATCTGTGCCGGGTTGAACAGCCAGGACAAGGACCCGTTATCACTTCTCAGCGACACCAGCGGTATGCCGCGTACATTGTGGCGTACACACGGGGAGTAATCCCACTCGAGGACAGTGTTGGCGACCGAGTCTTCCGCCACGGAACGCAGTTCGCCATGACAATCCGCAATGCCGACTCACGGTCTCTTGGTGTTCTTCTCTACCCGGCTGGACCATGCGCCAAGAAACCTGATCCAGGAAGATGCGCATGGAAACGAGAAAAGCACAAAGGGATATGTGCGTAACTTCGTCGTGGCTGAAGAGGGGAAAGATGGGAAACAGGGGAAAGAACACTTCCGGGGACCTCTCGTGGTGCACACTCTTCCCGGGTTTCGGTCCAGCGAGCCACGCTGTAGCATGGTGCGCTAAAAAAAGCCACTCCAGGAGTCCCGGAAAAACACTGAAAGTAGGAAAGTAGGAAAAAGGCTTGCACTTTTGTTCTCAGATGCCTGTTATTGAGAATCACACCCGAGACAGCGAATGTTCGTCGTCGAAGTCTTTGAACCTCCTGGAACAGGGGAAACAGGGGAGAGAACACTTCCGGGGACCTCTCGTGGCTTTCACTCTTCCGGTCCAGCGAGCCACACTGTAGCAGGGTGCGCTCAGAAAAGTCACTCCGGGAGTCCCGGAAAAACACTGAACGTAGAAAAAAGGCTTGCACTGTTGTGTTCTCAGATGCCTGTTATTGAGAATCACACCCGAGACAGCGAATGTTCGTCGTCGAAGTCCTTGAACCTCCCAGAGATGTCTTTGTTGCAGTAGTAAAGGGCTGTCGTCTCGTATGCAGAAGGGTTGATTCTCCCCCCTCTCTCATTTGAGATTGCCCCCAACTGGCTGAACACGGCGTCCACCCGCGTTACACTGACGGGCAGGTACAACAGCGTGAGAGCTACGGCTGAGAGATCCGGCCATACCTGCTTCTTCGAAGTCCAGAATGCTTCGGCATCCTTCCATTTCGTCAGGACGCTGATCGAAACCTTCAGGTACTCGCCCAGTTGGGTTTTGGCGTCGCGGTGAAACACGCCCTTGAATGTGTCCGTGATTGACTCCACTGAGGGGATGGCAATTCCCGCTGCCTTCTTCGTACCCAGCTTCTCAGGGCAAAAGAGCCACATGGATTTGAAGATGTCCCGGGAAAGATAGGTGCTCCACATCTCTTTCAGGACGGCGGAGAGATCGTTGCCAACGGCCTTCATGGCTTTTGCAACCATGGCGGGGAGTTCCGCTGCAAGGGGCTTGCGCGCGGGTGGATCAGCAGCAAAACTGAAAAGGGGCATGACGGGTTCCATGGCTTCCAAGGCCGTTACAAGAGCTGCACACGTTTCTGTGACGTCTGCATCGCTGAACTTCCCCGCAAGTAGTTGGATACTCTCGGGTGTGGTGTTCCTTTTCAGTTCTTTCTCAAGAAATGCTGGAAGAGACTGCAGGCGGGGGACCAGGTGGGCAAGGCATCTGAAGGTGGAATCCCACCTCGTGTCGTTGATAGAGGGGGGGTATTCCGGGCTGGGACGTTGCTCGCGTTGTGGTTCTGGTGTCAAGTCCACTGGCACGTTCTCATTTTGAGCTTGCGTCAACCTCTCCTTTGCACGCTCCAACATGTCTCCATCTCCTTCACCAAGACACTCAAGGATGTCAGCTTCGACGTCTTCGCCATCCTCGTGCAACGACAGCAGGGCAGTCAGCTTTTGGGCGATCGGAATCTCGTCTTCTGTAGCGGCTGCATCGACATCATGGGTCACGACTGCCTTCTGCGCCTGCACCCACCGAACCTCACGCGTGGGTGCTTTGTAGAAAGCGTTGCTGAAGAGACGCAGTGTGTCGTGGGCGTTCGGGTGACTCAGCTTGAACCACGGCTTGATGGCATTTTTCAGATGGTGACCGAAGCAGTATATCACAATGCCCTCCCAGTCCTGAAGGGCGACCACGTTCGTCGACGCCTTGTCAACGACGATGTAAGCGACGTTGGGTATCTTGATCCCGTAGTCCTTGAGGACGTTGGCAACAAACTCCGACTGAGAGGTTGTGTCCAAGGCTTCACCGTCCTCTCCAACGCGAAGTCCCAGCAAGTATGCTCGTCCCTTGTCGTATGCGACCACTGCCAATGCCTGCTCCTTGAGCTCGTCGATGATGGATCCATCAAACCCAATGCCAAACGATGTCCCGATCGTCTCTATTAGATCCTTCTGCATCTGCGTCTTCGCATCGCACCCCCGACTCATATCCATGAGCGTCCTCGTGTGGGGAATTGCCGGGGAGACATGCTTTCTGAAAAAGACACGCATGCAAGCCACTGCCCCTGCCTTCATGCCGGCCATCGCAACCAACCTCGTGAAGTCCTGTACGGCGGTCCCCTTTTCAGTGACGTTTGCGGTACCGGCGTCAACGTCCACAACAACCGCGCCAGCCTTTTTTTGTGCCACCAGAAGTGTGTGCCTCTTCTTGTGTTCTTCGTAGGTGTGATGCTTCTTGCACGTGGTGCTGTCGAGGTAGTTGATTTTCTTTTGGCATGAACCGCACCAGATCACTTCTTCCTGCAACGTGACGTTGGGGTCTCTGAGTGCTAACGACTTCCAAGATGAAGGGAGGTCCTTCACCTTCCTGAGCTCCAAGCCTTCCTTTTCTGCGTCTGTGAGCTTGTTCATCCTTTTTACGGCTGTAATCAGCAGATTGTGGCGTTTGCTGCCGGCCACTGCAACCTTCGCTGCGCCCTTCGCCAGCCCCTTTCGGAGCTGCAGCTTAGACGGTCTTTTGACCACCTTTGTCTGCGAGGCTGGCGTACCAGCCTGTGAGGCTGACCCGCCGGCCTGTGAACCTGCATCTTCTGTCTGTGAACCTGCATCGTCAGCCTGTGAGGCTGCCTCGACTGCCTCAAAGAGCGGACCAAGAACCGACGAGACCGACATCGGGACGGACGAGCCACCTTCGGAATCGCTGGTCGGTGCTTCACTGTTCGGTGCTTCGCTAGTCGGTGCTTCGCTGCTGGACTCCGCATCCTGCATGGCCTGGCTCATTGTCACCCTTCTCTTCTTGTTGGACGGTTCAGACTTGCCGGCCTTCGCCTTGTTTTTCGAGCCCTTAGGCCTTCCCATCCCCCCCCCCCTTCGAAGTTGTGTGTTTGTTTCCTGTGTTCTTGCTGCTGGTCTCCGCAACCGCAATGACCAAGTTCGCAACGACTGTTATGTGCAAGAATAGAAATACTAAGAATACGAAGCAATACTAAGGATACTGAGTATTTTCATTGGAAAACGTTCACCCGCACCCCACCCGCACCCCAGACGGACTCACCCCGATTCCGTGTAAGTCCGTGTGGGAGTATTTTTAGTCCGTGTAAGTCGGGCGGAATGCGGCGGACTGCATAGTATGATTATTGTACATTATTGTACAGTTATTGTATATTATTGTACGATTATTGTACATTATTGTACATTATTGTACACGCAGTGGTGCAGGGGGTAAGGCGTGTGGAAGGTTTACGACAGGTTTTACACGGAATGACCCGATGAACTCGACAGACTTCCGAACATGGTGTCTTTGCCAGGGGTGCTCGAGCGCAAAAAGACAGCGTTGCAGTTCAAGCGGAGGGTGAAGATGCAGCAGGTGCCATATCACGGGCTACCAGAAAGAGCGACAAGCATTCGGAAAGGCAGTTGCCACGACAGGTGTCTTGGCGAGGAGGACGTCTTGGTGGATCTTCACTTCGACAATCTTCACTTCGGCAATCTTCACTTCGGACTCAGTTCAGTCCGGAAATTGAAGTGAAGGTTTCCCGAGGTGAAGACCCTTGATACAGACGTTTGCTTCAAAACGACGTTTTCAGGGTCGACCGCAGCAGGGAAGTGAAAAACATCGTATTTTGTTCTTTCTCGTTTCCCCGACCGAGCATGCTCTCCAGGGCGTGAACGGGAATACTGCCCCTTTCATTCAGATATCTGCTGCAATTGAGCGCAGCGAGATAGCTGTCAGAAGCAACGGAACTCCGCAACGGAATATAAATCTCTGCAAACTAACTTTTTGAATTGGGTGGTAAATCCAGGTGCGCCTGATGCGCCTAAAGGGGTTATGGAGCACGCGCATTTTTGGTAAATGCTCGGGACTGTGTATTCCAGTCTTCAACATCTGGAAAGCCTTTTTCGAGTTTGCTGTTCTGCTCAATCATTTTCTCGATCTCGCAGTTGGTTAAGTGCACTGGGCAGTTTCTTGTTGCAGTTTGTTCGTTGACCTTTTCGTGGAGTTTCTTCATCGTCATTTCTAGGATATCAGAAGAGTGCCTGATTGGTGGAGCATCAGGATCGCTGGGACTGCAGTCGTACAATAATGTATTGTATATTATTGTAAATTATTGTACATTCTTGTACATTCTTGTACATTATTGTAAATTATTGTAAATTATTGTAAATTATTGTAAATTATTGTATTATTGTACAGTATTGTATACAATAATATACGAAAATCTGTACAATAAAAATACAATAAAATACAATAAACGATTCGTATCACAACCGTGAAACTTGTACTAACGCAACAAGAAGACCGAAAGCTGAGATTGTTCATGAAGACATACGATCGTCTCGGGGACGGCGAAGGCGAATGCACCCGCTCCCAGTCAATTATCCGCTGGGCGGCCTGCTCTGCTTCCGACGGCGACAGGCGCCCGAGGACCGTGTACGTGGCCCCGTTGTACCTCTCCCCCTTCGCCTTGAGCAGCAGCTCCTCCGCGAGCCGGTGCGCCTCGTCGACCTGCGACGGCAGCGCCAGCGGCCGGTACCCGGGCAGGTCCTCGAGCGCGGCGGCAGCCTCTCCGCCGTCGCCAGCAGCCGGCGGCGGCACCCGGACGAGCCCTTCGCTCCTCGCGATCTGGCGGGCCGCGAGGTACGCCGTTTCGGCGTCGGCGTACTGCCGCCGGCACCACCCGTTTTTTTCGACCAGCTTCCTCGCCAGCCGTTCCGCGTCCGCTTTGCTGGCGACTGGATCCCGCCGCCGCACTTCGCACGGCGGGACCGCCTTCGGCGCGAGCCCGAAGCCCCAGTCCACCAGCGCGCCGCCGCCGCGCGCAGCGGACACAACCGAAGCCGGGTACCAGCCGGGGGCGCTCCGTGCTCCCGGGCTTGCGTCAGGGCGGGCGCCGCCGCCGCCCCACCACGCCAGTACCGATTCGCCGGCGCGGTAGCTTGACGAGGCCGAGTCCCTCCGGGGCCGCGAAGATGCGTGCGGGGAGTGCGGCGTGGCGGTGAACGCGGGGCTGTGCGGCTGCGCGGATGGGAGCTGGGGCGCGTGGGTGTCTTTGCGGCTCGGCACGGTGCCTGACAGCACCTCGGTCGGGCTGGAGTCGTGTTGGTCGAAAAAGTGCGTGTGGGCGGGGGTGTGGAGGACAGGGGTGTTGGTCGGCTGCGGGAAGGTGACCGTGTTGCCGAGCATGGCTTGGCTGTCGGCTGCGCTGTGCCGCGGCGTCAGCGCCAGCGCCGGCGGCGTCCGCTGCACGGACCTTGCGTGGGCCGCCGCCCGCCAGTGGGCGACTTCCGAGCGGAGGTCGGCGATGAGCTTTTGCTCCTTTTCTTCGCGTCTCCTGCTCTGCTTCTCCTCCCGGCCGCGCTTCTTCTTCAGCTGCGCCTCAAGGTCGACGACCTGTTTCGTTAACGTGAGAGTACGTTTTCGAAAACCCGAGGATTCAAGCTTCCCGGGTGACCTTAGTTCCTTTATACCGTATACAGTATTACTGCTATGCATGTCTTATTTGTGGTAGTGGCAGGGCGTGTGCGCGTGTGTGTCTGTGTTGCCTGTTGCCGAGTATTCGACGTATGAAGAGCGTCCTCTCATGTTCGGGGTTCTTGCGACGAACGTTTTGGTATCAGAGTGAGAGTTCGCTGAGAGTCAGAGGTTTACAATCCCCGGCGGCTTTTTTTTAGCTGCGGCGACGCGTGCGGGGAGTGCGGCGTGGCGGTGAACGCGGGGCTGTGCGGCTGCGCGGATGACAGGGCTGGAGTCGTGTTGGTCGAAAAAGTGCGTGTGGGCGGGGGTGTGGAGGACAGGGTGTTGGTCGGCTGCGGGAAGGTGACCGTGTTGCCGAGCATGGCTTGGCTGTCGGCTGCGCTGTGCCGCGGCGTCAGCGCCAGCGCCGGCGGCGTCCGCTGCACGGACCTTGCGTGGGCCGCCGCCCGCCAGTGGGCGACTTCCGAGCGGAGGTCGGCGATGAGCTTTTGCTCCTTTTCTTCGCGTCTCCTGCTCTGCTTCTCCTCCCGGCCGCGCTTCTTCTTCAGCTGCGCCTCAAGGTCGACGACCTGTTTTGTTAACGTGAGAGTACGTTTTCGAAAACCCGAGGATTCAAGCTTCCCGGGTGACCTTAGTTCCTTTATATCGTATACAGTATTACTGCTATGCATGTCTTATTTGTGGTAGTGGCAGGGCGTGTGCGCGTGTGTGTCTGTGTTGCCTGTTGCCGAGTATTCGACGTATGAAGAGCGTCCTCTCATGTTCGGGGTTCTTGCGACGAACGTTTTGGTATCAGAGTGAGAGTTCGCTGAGAGTCAGAGGTTTACAATCCCCGGCGGCTTTTTTTAGCTGCGGCGACGCGTGCGGGGAGTGCGGCGTGGCGGTGAACGCGGGGCTGTGCGGCTGCGCGGATGACAGCAGGGTCGGTCGGGCTGGAGTCGTGTTGGTCGAAAAAGTGCGTGTGGGCGGGGGTGTGGAGGACAGGGGTGTTGGTCGGCTGCGGGAAGGTGACCGTGTTGCCGAGCATGGCTTGGCTGTCGGCTGCGCTGTGCCGCGGCGTCAGCGCCAGCGCCGGCGGCGTCCGCTGCACGGACCTTGCGTGGGCCGCCGCCCGCCAGTGGGCGACTTCCGAGCGGAGGTCGGCGATGAGCTTCTGCTCCTTTCTTCGCGTCTCCTGCCCTGCTTCTCCTCCCGGCCGCGCTTCTGCCTCAAGGTCGACGACCTATGTTGTCAGAGTGAAAGTAGGCTTGGGAATCCGAGGTTTAAAGTCTCCGATGATGACCATAGTCGAAAGGGTTCCTTTGTAGCACTCTTTCTCCTTCCTTCCCAACCAGCTATAGGACGCGGAGCCCCAAGCCGGTTTTGGCCTGGTTCTACCGCGAGAAAATGGCAAATTGTTTTAGCGTTTATTGCGGTAAAGGTACGGTGTTTTAGGTCTCCGGTTGACCATTGAGGCTGGGTCAGGTAGTGTGAAAAGGATGTAGAAATATATGCACACACTTTAACTATGGCCAGCCAAGTTCAGACTGACGTTTCTCCAAATGATTGTATCCGACAAGAAAGAGGGAAGCTCATTTACCTGCGAGAGCAGAGCGTTGATCCGTTCGTCGTCGCTTTGGCCGAAGCGGGCGGTCCGTTGCTCGATCCTCTGTTCTCCGCCGAGACTAGCTCCAGGGCGGAGAGCACCTGCGTGCTTCGCTTTTGATGAGCGCCGTTTCATCGCGGAGGACGTAGCACTCTTTCCCCTTCAAACCGCAGCCGCAAGTTGGAGTTATCGACTGCCAGCTCTTGGACGCGGAGCCCCAAGCCGGTTCTACCGAGAATGGCTATGGGTCAGTATCAGCGTTTATTGTGGTTTCAAGGTTCGGTGTTTTAGGTCTCCAGTTGACCTTCGAGGCTGGGTCAGGTAGTGTGAAAAGGAACACACTTTAACTATGGCCAGCCAAGTTCAGACTGACGTTTCTCCAAATAATTTTATCCGACAAGAAAGAGGGAAGCTCATTTACCTGCGAGAGCAGAGCGTTGATCCGTTCGTCGTCGCTTTGGCCGAAGCGAGCGGCCGTTGCTCAATCCTCTGTTTCTCCGCCGAGACTAGCTCCAGGGCGGAGAGCACCTCTGCGTGCTTCGCTTTTGATGAGCGCCATTTCATCGCGGAGGACGTAGCACTCTTTCCCCTTCCTCCCCAAACCGCAGGAGTTATCGACTGCCAGCTCTTGGACGCGGAGCCCCAAGCCGGTTCTACCGAGAATGGCTACGGGTCAGTATCAGCGTTTATTGTGGTTTAAAGGTTCGGTGGTTTTGGGTCTCCAGTTGACCATTGAGGCTGGGAGTCGGGTCGTGAAAGGGATGTGCACACTTTAGATAAAGCTATGTTTTTCTTAAATTTTTCCAGCAAGAAAAAGGGAAGCTCGTTTACCTGCGAGAGCAGAGCGTTGATCCGTTCGTCGTCGCTTTGGCCGAAACGGGCGGCCCGTTGCTCAATCCTCTCTTTCTCCGCCGAGACTAGCTCCAGGGCGGAGAGCACCTCTGCGTGCTTCGCTTTTGATGAGCGCCATTTCATCGCGGAGGACGTAGCACTCTTTCCCCTTCCTCCCCAAACCGCAGGAGTTATCGACTGCCAGCTCTTGGACGCGGAGCCCCAAGCCGGTTCTACCGAGAATGGCTATGGGTCAGTATCAGCGTTTATTGTGGTTTCAAGGTTCGGTGTTTTAGGTCTCCAGTTGACCTTCGAGGCTGGGTCAGGTAGTGTGAAAAGGATGTAGAAATATATGCACACACTTTAACTATGGCCAGCCAAGTTCAGACTGACGTTTCTCCAAATAATTTTATCCGACAAGAAAGAGGGAAGCTCATTTACCTGCGAGAGCAGAGCGTTGATCCGTTCGTCGTCGCTTTGGCCGAAACGGGCGGCCCGTTGCTCAATCCTCTCTTTCTCCGCCGAGACTAGCTCCAGGGCGGAGAGCACCTCTGCGTGCTTCGCTTTTGATGAGCGCCATTTCATCGCGGAGGACGTAGCACTCTTTCCCCTTCCTCCCCAAACCGCAGGAGTTATCGACTGCCAGCTCTTGGACGCGGAGCCCCAAGCCGGTTCTACCGAGAATGGCTACGGGTCAGTATCAGCGTTTATTGTGGTTTAAAGGTTCGGTGGTTTTGGGTCTCCCGTTGACCATTGAGGCTGGGAGTCGGGTCGTGAAAGGGATGTGCACACTTTAGATAGGGCTATGTTTTTCTTAAATTTTTCCAGCAAGAAAAAGGGAAGCTCGTTTACCTGCGAGAGCAGAGCGTTGATCCGTTCGTCGTCGCTTTGGCCGAAACGGGCGGCCCGTTGCTCAATCCTCTCTTTCTCCGCCGAGACCAGCTCCAGGGCGGAGAGCACCTCTGCGTGCTTCGCTTTGATGAGCGCCGTTTCATCGCGGAGGATGTCGCACTCCTTCTCCCTTCTTCCCAACCGCAGCTGCAAGTTGGAGTTGTCGATCTCCAGCTCTTGGACGCGGAGCTCCAAGCCGGTCTTGGCGGGCGCCGAATGCTCTTCGTCGAAGTGCGTTCCGAGCGACTGCCGGGTGGCCTCCGGCTGCAGGGACTGCGACTCGTCGGCGTCGGGGAGCAGCCCTTGGGCCTGGGCCACTGCCAGAAGCTGCGCGTCTCGGTACTTGTAGATGTCGAAGTGCGGCGACGCCGGGGCTATTTCGTCGTCGGCCGAAGACGAGGGCGGCTTCGCGTCATTCGTCGGTTCCGGGTTCTCCGGCAGGCTGGCGGCCGGCGCCTGGCTGCCTGCCGATGCACGGCTGGGTGCTCGGCTCGACATCACCCCCTCCGCATTCACTGGGGAGGAGGAGGACTTGAACGTGCTGTCTCCCGACTTTTCTTTCTTTTCCTGTGCGTGGCTCCGTTGCAATTTAGACTGTTTCTGGTTTCTAAGTGACTATCGACAATAAAAGGCGCAACTTCGCTGTCCTTGCTCGTGATGACGATTTGTTGGATAGTCATGATTGAGTGGGAAGTGGGTATTTAGTTGTTCGCAGAGGACGTCTCACTCCTTTCTCGCTCCTCCCCAACCGCGCGCTGCACAAGTTGGAGTTCGTCGAAGTGCGTTCCGAGAGCGACTGCCGGGTGACCTCCGGCTGCAGGGACTGCGACTCGTCGGCGTCGGGGAGCAGCCCTTGGGTCTGGGCCACTGCCAGAAGCTGCGCGTCTCGGTACTTGTAGATGTCGAAGTGCGGCGACGCCGGGGCTATTTCGTCGTCGGCCGAAGACGAGGGCGGCTTCGCGTCATTCGTCGGTTCCGGGTTCTCCGGCAGGCTGGCGGCCGGCGCCTGGCTGCCTGCCGATGCACGGCTGGGTGCTCGGCTCGACATCACCCCCTCCGCATTCACTGGGGAGGAGGAGGACTTGAACGTGCTGTCTCCCGACTTTTCTTTCTTTTCCTGTGCGTGGCTCCGTTGCAATTTAGACTGTTTCTGGTTTCTAAGTGACTATCGACAATAAAAGGCGCAACTTAGCTGTCCTTGCTCGTGATGACGATTTGTTGGATAGTCATGATTGAGTGGGAAGTGGGTATTTAGTTGTTCGCAGAGGACGTCTCACTCCTTTCTCGCTCCTCCCCAACCGCGCGCTGCACAAGTTGGAGTTCGTCGAAGTGCGTTCCGAGAGCGACTGCCGGGTGACCTCCGGCTGCAGGGACTGCGACTCGTCGGCGTCGGGGAGCAGCCCTTGGGCCTGGGCCACTGCCAGAAGCTGCGCGTCTCGGTACTTGTAGATGTCGAAGTGCGGCGACGCCGGGGCTATTTCGTCGTCGGCCGAAGACGAGGGCGGCTTCGCGTCATTCGCCGGTTCCAGGTTCTCCGGCAGGCTGGCGGCCGGCGCCTGCCGATGCACGGCTGGGTGCTCGGCTCGACACCACCCCCTCCGCATTCACTGGGGGGGAGGAGGACTTGAACGTGCTGTCTCCCGACTTTTCTTTCTTTTCCTGTGCGTGGCTCCGTTGCAATTTAGACTGTTTCTGGTTTCTAAGTGACTACCGACAATAAAAGGCGCAACTTAGCTGTCCTTGCTCGTGATGACGATTTGTGGGATAGTCATGATTGAGGGTGTCGGGGGGTGGAAAGAGTGGGTATTTAGTTGTTCGCAGAGGACGTCTCACTCCTTTCTCGCTCCTCCCCAAACCGCGCTGCACAAGTTGGAGTTTGTCGATCTCCAGCTCTTGGAAAAGCGTGGTGCTAAATCGCGGCACGAGACGCACAGCAAGGGGGAGAATATTTTCTAGCGTTTATTGTGGTTTAGAGGTTCGGTGTTTTAGGGTCTCCGGTTGATCATTGAGGCTGTGAGGCGGGTGGTATGAGGGTAGTAGGTATGCTTATACACTTTTCACCGGTCGACGGTGAAGACGTGATCTTGTTGTCGGACTCCCCTGCGTCGGCGGACCCCAGTGCCCGCGCAGGCAATACATCTTCCAATACATGTTCTGCGTTGCAGACTCGGCTGGCTGGTGAGAGCACGAAAGGGGAAAACACGGCAGGTGGTTCGTTCGTTTTCTTACTCGTGTTTTTGTGTGCCCGCAGATTTCTTTTCACCAGCTCGCTCGCGGCCCCCGGTTGATTGGCGGACCCCAGTGCCCGCGCAGGCAATACATCTTCCAATACATGTTCTGCGTTGCAGACTCGGCTGGCTGGTGAGAGCACGAAAGAGGAAAACACGGCAGGTGGTTCGTTCGTTTTTATTTTTCGTGTTTTTGAGTGCCCGCAGATTTCTTTTCACCAGCTCGCTCGCGGCCTCCGGTTGATTGGCGGACCCCAGTGCCCGCGCAGGCAGTACATCTTCCAATACATGTTCTGCGTTGCAGATGCGGCTGGCTGGTGAGAGCACGAAAGGGGAAAACACGGCAGGTGGTTCGTTCGTTTTTATTTTTCGTGTTTTTGTGTGCCCGCAGATTTCTTTTCACCAGCTCGCTCGCGGCCTCCGGTTGATTGGCGGACCCCAGTGCCCGCGCAGGCAGTACATCTTCCAATACATGTTCTGCGTTGCAGATGCGGCTGGCTGGTGAGAGCACGAAAGGGGAAAACACGGCAGGTGGTTCGTTCGTTTTTATTTTTCGTGTTTTTGTGTGCCCGCAGATTTCTTTTCACCAGCTCGCTCGCGGCCTCCGGTTGATTGGCGGACCCCAGTGCCCGCGCAGGCAGTACATCTTCCAATACATGTTCTGCGTTGCAGATGCGGCTGGCTGGTGAGAGCACGAAAGGGGAAAACACGGCAGGTGGTTCGTTCGTTTTTATTTTTCGTGTTTTTGTGTGCCCGCAGATTTCTTTTCACCAGCTCGCTCGCGGCCTCCGGTTGATTGGCGGACCCCAGTGCCCGCGCAGGCAGTACATCTTCCAATACATGTTCTGCGTTGCAGATGCGGCTGGCTGGTGAGAGCACGAAAGGGGAAAACACGGCAGGTGGTTCGTTCGTTTTCATTTTTCGTGTTTTTGTGTGCCCGCAGATTTCTTTTCACCAGCTCGCTCGCGGCCTCCGGTTGATTGGCGGACCCCAGTGCCCGCGCAGGCAGTACATCTTCCAATACATGTTCTGCGTTGCAGATGCGGCTGGCTGGTGAGAGCACGAAAGGGGAAAACACGGCAGGTGGTTCGTTCGTTTTTATTTTTCGTGTTTTTGTGTGCCCGCAGATTTCTTTTCACCAGCTCGCTCGCGGCCTCCGGTTGATTGGGTGGACCCCCTTCAGGCCGGTCGGTTCGCTGTGCCGGCAAGGGACTTGCTTGAGTTCTGTTGCACGCGGGTTTGCATTCCTGGACTGTTTCTTTTTGAAGAGGTTCCCCGGGCAAAGAACTTCTCCCTCCGGAGCTTGCCAGAGGCGCAGCCGTTGTTTTCTTGGCATTCGACAAGAATGTCTTCATTCATCAAGAACGAGAGCGTGCGGATCCAAGATGATCCGGTACCGTCGTATGCTGTCTGACGATCGAGAGAAGTCGTTATGGCACCCACGGCATTCCCCGAACAAGAAAACAAAAACGACAGGGCTTCATTTTGCTTGTGCGTACCGGTTGATCGTTCCCCACTTGTATTTACCTGTGCCATTTTCACAGGTGAAGGTAAGGAATTCTGATCAACCCGCCGGGAGGCTTTCCCACCACTGCTGACTACACAGCAACATTATGCACAACGAGTTTCCCGAATTTTGCACTGCAAATGTACTCCCCTCCACCTGCACCCATAATCTCATAATCTCAGTAATGCTAGCAATCTTGCGGGTTGCCCTTCAATACATGCAGGCAAAAAAGACGTAGGCAGCGTGGTTTTGGGGCCTTGCAGAGTTCCCGAGGGGGGTGGACAAGGCCTCGAGGCTGGGAAAACGGTTGCCACAAGGGGCCCCGAAGCTTCGGGGCACTAGGCTGAAGCTTCTGTCCACGTTGCAAACGGTGCGCACGTAGGTGTTTTGTCTCCAGCGGTACTTGATCGCAGTCAGGCGCGTTGTCTCCGAATGCAACTAGCTCGAGTCTGGTAGTTCCAGTTCCACTCAACCGCTGATGGGTCAGCCCGCTAGTGCGCGACCCGTAAGTCTACGTCTTTTTAGCCTGATGTATTGAAGGGCAACCCGCAAGATTGCTAGTACTGAGAGTATGGGTACATTCGCAAAACAGAAGCTTCTGTCCACGTTGTAAACGGCGCGCACGTAGGTGTGTTGTCTCTCCAGCGGATCTTGATCGCATTCAGGCGTGTTGTCTCCGAGTGCAACTAGCTCGAGTCTGCTGATGGGCACGGGCGAACCCAGCCCGCTAGTGCGCGACCCGATGAGTCTGAAGCTTCTCTGCGATTACCACTATCGCGTCTGGCCGCGGCCTTTCATCGTTCCCAGAGCCCTGCACGAAGTGCCGTCCGGGTGTGCGTGCAGTGGCCTTGCTACCAGTTCGTCTTCTGCGCTGTCCTTTGGCAGAGTGCCTTCGCTTCGGCTGAGCCGCGCCAGTCTTTTTTGTCTCCCTGACGACGGCAACTGTCAGACTAGCCCACTCAAAGACAATTGATTCCTTTAGGCAGGTTTTCTTCACCGGCGGAAGTTGTTTGAGTTAGAATATCTTTTGCGTTTTCATTTTTTTTCTTGCTCGAGCCCAGGGGAGAGGGCCGATGTGTCGGGATAGAAGCAACGACAAGGTTGCGGTGTCTGTACTGAAATCGTATGATTCGGATGGAAAATAAAAAGAGAGCCACGTCAGCAGTTCGAAATCTGCCGACTTAGACCGGCAACCTACGGTGAGGTTCAACGGGGTAATTTTGAACAAGATGTCTATCGCGACAGAATTGCCGGTCAGAAGCTGCCTACATCAGGCCCATCAACCCGGAATCTGCGTGACGACTTGGTGAAACAAGCCCGAGCAAGACCCATCAACCCGGAATCCTGCGTTCACGCTCAGGATTCTACATCCGTGACGACTGGTTCTGCCCACCAAGAAGCTGCTGATCCTTCCTGCCAGGCATGTATGCTTTGGATCAGGAGTATACGACATGTGACGGCATACAAGAAGCCGTGACGTACCAGGATTCGAATAGATACCGGAGATGGTTGGAAATCAGGCCGACGAGTCACCAGGGCGGATGACGGATTATACACGGCTGCCCACTGCGGAGTGGTTGCTTGAACACGGGCCGGCCCTTCGTACCAAAAAGGGTTGCTTTGGAATCGGGATCACACGCCGCATGACGGCATAGGATTCGAATTAGCAATCCAGAAGTGGTTGCTTCGGAATCAGGGGTGCTACTTCGTATGACAGCCTGCAGGTAGCTGACGACGGATTCCACATGACGACTGGTTCTGCCGCCACGAAGTGGTTGCTTGTCATCTTGCCAGTCCTGCCAACCAGAAATGGTTGATTGCCGAAGGTGTGCGCAGGAGGCTTGTAGATGTCTCCCCCTCAGGCCTGCATGAAAGCGGTACGATAATGTGCTTCCCGCTCTTCTGTCCAGGTATTACTCGCGTCTTGGTCACTCAAGACAAAAAGGTGAGCCAGCACTACGCATGTGAACAGCACCACAGCAACGAAGGCAAGAGTGTGCGCCTGTGTTTAGAGTTAAAGTTCGCTTGAAATTCCGGGGGTTTAGGGTCTCCGTGTGACCATTCATGAATGGGTTCTCTTAGAGCAAGAAAGGGCTATATGGTTACGGGTTGTATATTTGGCGCACGCTTTCGTTATGGGTTATGGCTAGTGCTTGTTTGAGTGCGTGGACCTTGTATTGCTGTCGGAATGCACAAAGACACACGCACAAGCACACGTACTGCCACTAGGGACCCAAAACGTGACGCTGCTCGAGGCCGGCGGCGACGGCAGGAAGATGCCGCCCGGGGCATCCTGTTCGCCGGTCGACTGGGGAACAAGATCGCAGGTTGTCACTGCTGGTCTGATGAACTCCCTTTCTGTCTCACGCACGGTCTAACCCCAGTTCACGTTCCCTGTCAGTGGCGAACAATCCAACCCTTAGACAATTCTGCTTGCCCAGGTTAGGAAGAACCGACATCGAAGGATCGAAAAGCAACGTCGCCAGGAATGCTTGGCGGCCACAAGCCACTTCTCCCGAATCGCACGCCTCAAAGCTGCCTCTGACAAGCTTGTTCGGGCATGCACGCGCTAAACTTAAGCATATCACTCAGCGCAGGGAAAGAAAGGCAACAGCGATGCTCCTAGTAACGGCGAGTGAACAACCGCATATCTTCTGGAGTTGAATCGCAAGGTTTGATGAAATTGGATGGTGTTCGATCAATGGATCTTCAATGAGAGCGACTGACGATTTCCAAAAATTGTCTAGTCTCGTGAGGTTCACACTTCAAAGGCATGGATTGATTTTTGGAAAAACAGGTCGTTCGAATGACCTCAGCTGTTGAAGATCTACGCGCTAAACTTAAGCATATCACTCAGCGCAGGAAAAGAAAGCAACAGCGATGCTCCTAGTAACGGCGAGTGAACAGGGCAGAGCCCAAGCCTGAACCGGTGTTCTACGGATATCCGGAATGTGGCGCAAGCTGCTTGGGGACACAACTGGCGTCGAGGTAAGTCTCCTGGAATCGGGTATCCACAGAGGGTGAGAGTCCTGTATTTCCCCGACGAGCCATGTTGGTTAACTCCTTGCTGGCACGAGTCGCAGGATTGCCGGAAGGGACATTCTGCGACGCGGACGGCAGAGATCGGATGTGGCAACGCATAGACGATCATGTTGACCTTGTCCACAAGCCCCGGATTCGTCAATTCTGGTGCGTTGTGGACCAGCGTACTTCCTACCCAGGAAGCAGGTGCTTTTAATCAGCAGCGTCTGCAATCCGAAGAGACGGGGCTCCATAGCGCGCACCGCTGCCCTTTTGTTTGTGCGCACGTGTGTAGCTCCCATTTGATGGGTATAACGTGACATGCTGTCCACCGTTTTCTTTTTGGAACGCCAAACGTGTTACACTTGGAAGGAAGTGCTCGACGAAGCTGCCAAACAAAGAGGTTCCAAGTGCCACCACGTGTTGAACGATACACAGTGGTGTAAGCGAAGAACAAATGGCAAAAGAAAAGCACACACCATGAGCGTGTCTGCAGCTTTCGCTCCGGCCGTTTTCTTCCGTCGGATTGTCGTTGCTTCATAGACGGGCAGAAGCATCGCTGTTAGCGTGTCTTTGAGACTGTTCCTCGGTTCCAAGAAGCCGGTGCTGCTATGCCTCCGGTTGACTTATATCCGAGGCGGATTTCCTGCCGCACTGCCCTGAACCCAAAAATCCTGGATGCGATTTAGGTACAACTTGAACACGGCGAAACAGTCGTAATGTACTGATGCCCAAAGACGCCGACTCTTACCTTTTCGCTGACGATGCCGCGGGTCCCCTTCTCGACCCATTCCCATCCTGTGTACATAATCTCAAATCCCTTTCCAGTGTGCTGCTTGGCACATCTCCTTTTCAGTGCGGCTTGTGGGTTTGACACCCTAAGCCTCGCACACGGGTTAGACTCCTTGGTCCGTGCTTCAAGACGGGTAGTAGAAGATCGCTGTGTCTGACATGAGCCTGCGAGCGTTTAACCACGTCAGGCCAGCGGGAGCAAGGACGTTGTCCGAAGACGCCGACACTTACCCTTCGCTGACGATGCCGCGGGTCACCTCGGTCATCCGAGCAAAACTGAGGTAGCCGGCAAGCTGTCTTGGGAGGTCCAGACGTTTCAACCATAAACCCCAGTGAAGGAGCAACGACTAAGCTTTGAACGCATCTCCAACTCTTGCCACTCATCGGTTTCAGGGACGTTTCTTCTTCTCATGGGAGGAAATCGCATGGACCACTCCGAACCGACTCCAGGTGAACTCGGGGCTGATGAGCGCAGGGTACCGAGAGCCACAGTTGTACAGCTCCCTGTAGTCCATTCGTGTTCGGGCTTTCAACAAGCCTCCTAGCGTCGTGTCGTGTTGGATCGGGTTCGTTCGGGGGTGCTATCGAATTTACACAGCCACCGAAATCACCGAAACCCCAGTCCGGACGAGGAGGGGTTAACTACACCGTGACTCCTCGCAGCAACTGCAAACCGCTCTACGATCTCTGGAACAGAAGGATGGGTCACCCTCCCGCCAGCGGAGAAGAAGCGAACAAGCCAAGAGCCTTTCCTTGCGCGCCATTCCGACACTCCAATTCCCTCTTGGGTTTGGGCAAGAAGATGATCCACGATCACCTTCAGGGCCCCAGGCGTTTATTCGGCAACTCCTCTACTCTGGGAGAAACCGGAAGCTCTCCGGAGATGGTACCCGCATTCCAACTCGTCCCTCTCGGGAAAGGTCAGTTGACGGCTGTATGCAGATGGGCGGAGGCCCTGGGACTGCGAAGGCGTGACTACCAGGACGCTCTATCCCTCCGTTCTGTCTCTGCACCCATAGCCATCTTATTCTTGGCCTCCTCCTGCAACGCAACCCTGCCTTCAGCATGGCCGTCATGACTCTCATTTTGGTTATCAACCTTACTTCTCGCTCGGGTTGCTGTCTTCCCCTGCATTAAACTTCACGTTGACTACCCTGACGATAAAGGGGGGGGTCGAATAATAACACTGTGTTATTATTCGATTTGTCGATTAATAAAAAAAGTTCCGGGTAGGAGAACAGCGGCAGGATCAAATAGTGGTAGTGTTTTTAGACAACCAGACGTGTGTCAAATAACTGTTATTGTTCGACCCCCCCCCCCCTTTACGTGCTCCTCTTACTGGAATTTGCACCTGGACTCCTTCTGCAGGCAACTACACGTCTTCCCCAGCAGAAAAGTTCATGTTGACTCCTGAAGGCAACTACACGTCTTCCCCAGCAGAAAAGTTCATGTTGACTCCTGAAGGCAACTACACGTCTTCCCCAGCAGAAAAGTTCATGTTGACTCCTGAAGGCAACTACACGTCTTCCCCAGCAGAAAAGTTCATGTTGACTCCTGAAGGCAACTACACGTCTTCCCCAGCAGAAAAGTTCATGTTGACTCCTGAAGGCAACTACACGTCTTCCCCAGCAGAAAAGTTCATGTTGACTCCTGAAGGCAACTACACGTCTTCCCCAGCAGAAAAGTTCATGTTGACTCCTGAAGGCAACTACACGTCTTCCCCAGCAGAAAAGTTCATGTTGACTCCTGAAGGCAACTACACGTCTTCCCCAGCAGAAAAGTTCATGTTGACTCCTGAAGGCAACTACACGCCTCCTGCTGGAAAACTCCACCTGACCGAAAACATGTGGGCACCCTCGTAGCAACCGACGGCCTGGAGACGACACCCGAAAGAAAGCGAAAGTTCAACAAAAGGCGGGGGACCTCCAAGACACAAGCAGCAGAAAGCAAAGGAGAAGAGAGTGAAAAGAAAACGCAAACGCAAAAAGAGAGAAAAGAGTGCAAAAATCCTACCTTCTTTTTTTTTTTTGTTCTTGTTCAGGGTATTAGCTCCGACCGCGAATCTCGAGCCAGAAGCTGGTACACTTGCTACGACTGAGGACCGCGGGGCAACCCGCGAGGTAGAAAAGGAAGTGTGTCGAATCATCTGGTGATTCCTCGAGCTCGTCGTCAAACTGCACAACGGACGTGAAGCGCGCAAACAGTACGCGGGGCAAGATTTGACTGAAGCATGACACGACGCGTGCAAAGAGGTAGTCTGTTGCGGCTTGTGCAGTCTATCGTCACAGATTGTTGCTGCATATCAAGTTTAAACACTTACTACGACTGCGGACTAAAGCCCACACGGCTGTGCCACGCATACTCTTGACAGACGCTAGTGTCCGGCATTATGCATGCGGGCTACAGTCGTTGGGTAGTATTGACAAGGGGCGTCATCGGTCACTCGAGTGAGCTTCGTTACTTCACCGCCGTGGGTTCCCCCTGCGACGGAGAGGTGGTTCGTCGTAAGTTTGAAGGCAGGGTTCTTCGCGGCCACGTGCACACCACAACTACCCACCGATTATAAGACCAGATTTTTGGAAGAAGCTGGTTAGGAGACCAGCTTTAGCGCACCCGCCTAGCTAGTACCCTGCATCTTGTTTTCTTCCCCTGAAACGAAGAAGGGACGAAAGCAAGACAAGATAAATGAAACCGAGAACATAGGAGAGTGAGCGTGTGTGCGTGTATGTGGGTGGGTGAGAGGGCGCTGAGGGCGTATCTCCCGCCACGGATAGTACACGTGCTGCTGCACGGGGAGGTGTCTGACTTTACGGTGTTCGTTCCCGCACGGTGTGAGCATTGCGCCGAGCAAAAGTCAGCCTCGTCAGAACCAGGATTTTGCGCCATAGTGTATCGGCACGTTCCGGTCAAATTCCGTGATGCCGAAAGGGGTTCGGGCAGAAAGAGGGGGGGGTCGTTGTATAATGGTTTAGCTTGAAGGGTGTTGGAAAGGTTGAAAAAGGTTTTGGGGGTCACCGTCGGTTTGTGTTTTTATTTTTCTGTATATTTTTTTTGGGGGTAATTATTGAATTAAAGAGGGGGGGGGTATCGGTCGAATATCCCACCATGCACGACATCGCACGTTGTCAAAATCCCGCTGCTCAAACCGTCGTTCTCCCTGCTAGCATCCTTCCATATATTTCTATGTGCCACGGGCCTGCCAGACTCGCGACTGAATTGCATCGCACCGCAAGCTATTCACGTTCCAATCGAAACTGTGGCAATTGGTGGGCTGGCTACCGTGCTATGTGCCCTGATGTGGGTGTGGGTGTGTGCGTGGTTTGAGACGGAAGGAGAGCAAAGAGTGAAAGAGGGGGAAAGCGGACGAAGGAGCGAGAGAGAGAGAGAGAGAGAGAGGAAGAGAGTGAAAAAAAAAAAAGAGAAAAGAAAAGCACGAGTAGGTTTTGTTGAACAAGGAGACCACGGAAGGAGGAGAAAAGTAACGCGGGCGCTTGTCGGAAGGACCCGCGCATAAAGCATGAAGAGGAGGAGGGCAGGCAACCTCTTTGTTTGTGCGCACTTCCTTCAACCCTGTTTTGTTCATCTAACGGGAGTGAGGATAGTACGCTGCCATCGATCTGTTTTTGTTCTTGACAGATTGCATTTGTTAGACACAAAAGGAATAGGCGTGTGTTTGTTTGTACGTGCCGGGGAGGATTAGCCTGTTAGTGATTGATAGTGAGGGAATATGATCGTTAGGCTTATCATCTCCCAAACACGCTGCCAGCGTTCTCTTTCGTGTTTACAAAGCATTGTAATTACGAAAGAATTCCTCCGACGGCAACACCCCACCTCTCTCGCGGACGTCGAGAGAGAGGAGGGGAAGAAACTTAGTTTACTGTGCAGGCAGAACATTGCCCAATGTTTCGTCTCCTTTGAAGAAGATGTCAAACAGGGGGAATTGTTAAACTCTCTGGGTACACACGGTATGAGCATAACATGTCCAATCACTTGAAATGTTGTAGACAAGTCTTGTGTAGGTGCAAACACCCCTCCTCTCTGCGACTTCCTCTCGGGTTGGAATCGAGAAGAACAAAGAAAGAAACAGCAAATGGAAGAAAATAGTTGAGTCGCAGCTCTTTTAACCACGAACACTGTCATCCCCGTCTCTGTTAACGTTCTATGTTTGCCCATTCTCGTTCTCCGTGTATGCCTGGTGGTACGTGGAATATTACAAAGCTTTGAGAGAGACGTCGACGAACTGAAGACGAACGTTAGCTCATTGAGTGCGCAGCTCTTACTTGTGCGCTCGGCTTTCTGACTCGCAATCGCGAGTAGTACGAAGTCAACTATTCTCTGCGGTATTCGCACGTTTTCAAAAAAAATTAAAAGGCAAGTGCATGAAGCAGGGGACACAAGGTTAATTGCTCTATCGAGCGTTGACAGCTCTAGGGGACGGAAGGGCGGGAGGCAATCGGGGACGGGTGGAAGAAGCACAGGGGAAAGGCGTGGAATAACCTCAAGAGGAATGAAACAAAACAAAGAAAACAAAACGAGGGGGAGGGGGAGAATTTTGCAAGCTTCGCTCCGGAAGGGTTGGGGGATGGTTGGTGGGGGTAAAGGGGTTGGGAAGGGAGCATTTGGATTGCTGGAGGGGGGGGGGATGGGTTTGCGTTCACGTCCTGCGAGCTGAGGGCAACCACTGCAGTAAACGACGCCGTCTCAGGATCGAGGGAAGTCATTCTGGCTCCCACGCCGACCGGGGGACGCAATGAGCAGATGTGGCCGTTGTTGCGCGAGGACATTGCGGCTGTGGGCCCGCAATGGAATCAGGTTTTGGAGAAAGCAACACGTGGTTCGGTAGTTACAGCACTTGGGATCCCTTCTGTTCTTTGTCGGGCAGCATCGTCGAGCATTTCCTTTCAAGCTGGCGCTTATGTAAATATCTTTGTTTTAGTGTTGGGCAACTTCCTGCCTCTCATGTACGTGTTCGATGCTAGCACCAAAGTCGGGGGAGGGGCGATGTTTGCCGCGTGCGTGTGCGCATGGGTGAGGGGGGCAAAGGCTCGAGTGGGGCTGTAAGCTCAGCCCGTGCGTCCCATCATCTGCCCTCCCAGAGGGGCGGCTGTTTGCTGTCAGTCGGGATGAGGTGGGGGTGGGGGCGGAATGGGCGGGGGAAAAGGCAGAGAGAGGACTTGGGCCTTTTCTTCTGCATTCCCGTTCCCCTTCCAATCGTTCGTGTATATGTATATATATATATATATATATTTTTTTTTCGCGTACAAATACAGGGGAAGCGTGAGAAGAAATACTCGGAGGGGTGCAATCGGTGTCAGTTGCAGCTTGGTGGGAGTTTGATCAAAGTAAAATCAAGGCAGCCCTTACAAAAAGACCAGCCACAGTCAACGGGCTTTTGATATTAATCATCATGTTTCGAACCCCCGATTGCGCGTAACGTAAGTGGTGGTGTAAAAAGTGGGTGTGGCACACTGGGTCACACCCGCGAGTCCCGTGTGAAATCCAGTGGACACCCACAAAATGCAGGTGGATACATTGGTTTCACCCTGGTATAGCGGTCGTAAAGCGGGTGTGGCACACTGGATCACACCCGCGAGTCCCGTGTGAAATCCAGTGGACACCCACACAAAGAGCAGGTGGATACATTGGTTTCACCCTGGTATAGCGGTCGTAAAGCGGGTGTGGCACACTGGATCACACCCGCGAGTCCCGTGTGAAATCCAGTGGACACCCACACAAAGAGCAGGTGGATACATTGGTTTCACCCTGGTATAGCGGTCGTAAAGCGGGTGTGGCCCACTGGATTTGCGCGCCCGCAAATTGGACCGCACAGTCACCGTATGCGACGGAGGGTCTTTCTTTGTTGAACGCTTACGCCTGGCGCTAACCTTAGATGCACTTGTTTCGTGTGGGGCGTACAGCACACGCCTTCCCTTTGCGATGGTGCAACTGACGGCCTCCTTGAGTATTTCCCACAAAGCAGGCAAAGAACGATACCGGAACTTGGGCTTGCACTGATAAACGAGGTAACGGACAACCAGCAGCCATCGATCAAATGACGATGAAAATTGGGGAGAACCCCTTGGTTAATGGTAGGCAGAATGCAGCCTCTCTCATGCATGCTTTTTTGATGTAGCAGCAGGTCTTCTTCGAAGAAGGCGTTAAATAAAGAAAAGTGCAGTGTGTAGCCGTTGTTCCGGAAAGGTTCCCTTCCGTAAGAATGTACCAGTAAAGAAGAAGTGCGTAGTTTTGGAAGAAGTGCGTAGTTTTGGAAGAAAAGGGTCTGGGGATAATGTAGGTATGGGGCGGAAGGGGGGCGTTGATGCGAGCCGATACCGTTCCACTCTAGAGTATTTCGAGACGGAGAAAGGTGGCGGCGTTGGGTTCGGCAGAGGGAATCTGTGGCGATAAAAGACAGGCATCAGCCACTTCTCACCACCCCTCTGTTCGACGGGGGGGATTGCAAGAACGTGCTTGGAATGGATATGTGCTCAACACCGCACTGGTCCCGTCTGCGCCGTGTTTCGGTCCTTTAAGCCACGGACACGTAAGGCGGAGTATCATCAGCGCGGAAGCTGAGTGTCTGCAGACAGGGCAGCGGTGTGAGTCTGGTTTGCCAGGCGGCTGTTCGTAGCTCGTCACAGCCAGGACCACCCGTGCTACGAGAGCACAGGCGAAATCCGTCACGGGGAGAAGGCCCCTACAACCGTGTCTGAGCAATCAGTTAAAAACTCAGGGTCCCCGACTGCGACTCGCTTGGCAGCACTGACTCTGTTAGACGGGGGGGAGGGGGATCTGCTGGGTCTTCCAAGCCACCCGGCAGCCCAAAACGCGTCATCGCCGTCGGATAGTGCGTGCTTCGGTCCCATCTTCTGAGCGTTTTCATTAAGAATGGGGGCAGCAACACCGTAGAGGTGAGTGGCGGAAGGAAGCGGGAGATGGCATCGACCCAGGAAGAACCCAGCTGCAAGAGGGTCGGTAAAGGTAAAACAGTGGGTGTCACCTGAGGGGGTTAATCTCAGGGCCGCCCACGTGATAAGATAAACTGGGAACCTTTAAGTACACGGACCACACGGACCAGCATGCACACGCCGGTAAAGCATCGGCTGCCGGTTTATCCCGTGACACCTTTCATAAGTAGCCGGATTTTGCGAATTTCCTACTGTGCGGAAAAAGTAGTGTCGGCACTCTTCCTCTTCCTGGTAAGGTACCCCGCAGCTCGCCGAGAAGGGCGCAATACAGGTGGTGGGTAGGCAGCGGCAGGGACTGCAATGCTTTGAGTGGGTGAGCTCCCCACCGCACTGCACCGGGAAACGTGGAGTCGCTCTGTGGTAGGCGGAGCGAGAACCCTTCCAGCACTTGTCATGCTTCGGCACGCACACGGCTTGGTGCGGCATTAGCCTGGTTGTGGGCACAGGTTATTGTGCGTAAGACGAGCAGCTTGCGGATAATACGCGGGGGGGGTGGGATGGCCGACAGGATGGGCAATCGTGCACGCCAGTGTGAGCCGGTACCCTTATCCAATGATGGGAAGACGGCAGCTGCTCCCTTGTGGGGTTAGGGTCTTCGGATCCGAAGCTTATCCGTTTCCAGCGACAAACGGGCTTCGGCTCGCGAATCCTCGTTTGGAGACACCAGTCAGGTGGGGAGTTTGGCTGGGGCGGCGCGTCTGTTACACATTAACGCAGCGGGAACAGAACTCTCGTGTAGAGCATGAGGGTAAAAACTTGCTCGATACACGATCTTCAGTACCGATCCTCGGTGTGAAAGCATGGCCTACAATCCTTTGGCCTCGCTTCGTGTTCAAGGGATGAAACCGGAACCGCCTGCTGCTGACTACCACCAGTCAAGCACGACTGTGTACAACCGAAGAGGCAGCCGCCCAGTCACTATTGCAGGCCAACGCTACTGGATATTCCGCATTCCAACCGCACGAAGGGGAAGCGCGAAGCGACCAGCCCGGACGGACCAACAAGACACAAGACCAGGCGACCAAGAGAAGGAGGCGACCCAGAGACCCGGGCTAAGTAGCCAGGAACTAGTGTGATGGACCTTTCTTCGGAGGGGCTCACGCTCTCAAAGATCGACTTATACGCATTCCAACCGCAGCTGCTGCTTGCGTATCACCGTCATTCAGCAGTCGATCAGCAGGAGGTGGACCGGCTCAGCCCGTGCTTCTTCTGTGTCAAACGTGAAAGGCTTGACTTCTTCTTGGTTCCTTGACGAGGAGCGAGTGTTCGGAGCGGGCAGGCAAAGAGAGAGTTAGAATAGAGCATCTGTTTGGTATCGGAAAGTAGGTGCGAGATCAGGCAAACCTTGTGCGCTAGCTTCGTTTCACCGTGAATCTAATAATCAGGGCTTACCCCAAATTCTCGCTTTCATTTCACCAACCCTGTGGCAATTATCTTCTTCACCGTTTCTGCCAACGCGACCTTTTCCGAGAGAGAGAGAGAAGAGCACATAAAACAAGTCAAAGGGTGTGTTGTCACGCCTTAGCAGTCCCAGGGGAGACAGGGCCTCTCCCCACCCACCTAGTGTTCTCGCTGCCATCGCTGCGGCGCTGACAATTTCGAGAGAGAGAGAGAGAGAGAGAGGAGAAAGACGAAAAATAAATAGGTTCTACACAAAGAGAAAGTACGGTCGTGGAAGCGGAAAGGGGGCGGTGGATGTGTGGGCGAGGGGGGGGGTAGCAAGAACGTGCTTGGAATGGGTATGTGCTCAACACCGCACCACTGGTCCCGTCTGCGCCGTGTTTCGGTCCTTTAAGCCACGGACACATAAGGCGGACCACCATCAGCGTGGAACCTGAGTGTCTGCAGACAGGACTGCGGTGTGAGTCTGGTTTGTCAGGCGGCTGATCGTAGCTCGTCACAGCCAGGACCACCCGTGCTACTAGAGCACAGGCGAATCCGTCACAAGGCCCCTACAACAAAAAACTCAGGGCACTCGCCCTGATTGTGACTGCGACTCGCTAGGCAGCACTGACTTGTCTTCTTTTTACGGTGGCAATCTGCGGGGGAGGGGGGGGGGGGCGGAAACGGGCGTTTCTTTTTTTATATTAAAGAAGCACCCGGCCAAGGAGGCGTATGTGGGCTTTGCCGGACGACGGCCCTGCCAAATGATGGAGAGAGGGACATTCGATAATGGACGGAGAACACAAACCGAAAGAAAGGCGGCTCGAGGAGGTGGAGGAGGAGAGCGGGTGGGGGTAAAAATTCCAACTTGACGCGCCGAAGGCACTCAAGCAAGCTCGCTAGGTGTGCGAAGGTGTGTGCGTGCGTGCGTGTGTGTGTGTGTGTGTGTGTGTGTGTGTGTGTGTGTGTGTGTGTGTGTGTGTGTGTGTGTGTGTGTGTGTGTGTGTGTGTGTGTGTGTGTGTGTGTGTGTGTGTGTGTGTGTGTGTGTGTGTGTGTGTGTG
Source organism: Diplonema papillatum (assembly GCA_030068145.1). NCBI lineage: Eukaryota > Euglenozoa > Diplonemea > Diplonemida > Diplonemidae > Diplonema > Diplonema papillatum. The sequence goes on along the minus strand of JAPJBO010000041.1, from coordinate 49,940 downwards.
TGTGTGTGTGTGTGTGTGTGTGTGTGTGTGTGTGTGTGTGTGTGTGTGTGTGTGTGTGTGTGTGTGTGTGTGTGTGTGTGTGTGTGTGTGTGTGTGTGTGTGTGTGTGTGTGTGTGTGTGTGTGTGTGTGTGTGTGTGTGTGTGTGTGTGTGTGTGTGTGTGTGTGTGTGTGTGTGTGTGTGTGTGTGTGTGTGTGTGTGTGTGTGTGTGTGTGTGTGTGTGTGTGTGTGTGTGCGTGGGTGTAGTGTGTGGATTGCGCTGCGGCGGGGCGACGATAGTCTGCAAGCGCGAAAAGCATGGTGCACGCACGTTTCTCACGTGTGTGCTGCACTTGCCGGAAAGCGAGACCGCGCCGCAGGCACCACATGTGAAGCAGGTCTGGCCTGGGGGATGATGGCATCTGTACGCAGTACACAACGACACAACCTGCTTGTGGGCACGATGAGAATAACGTTGAGAACGGCACATACGCGCTGCGGAGGGTCGTCCTGCCGTGGACTCTCTCATGTGCACGATGTAGGGACTCTGTTCACAGAGCATCAGCTGGCACTGTGCACACATCCATCTTATCCCCAGCCGAGAGAGGGGAACGACGACAGTTGATTCAGGGTTCGGGGTATCAACCACGTATTCGCAGAAAGAATAGTTGAAGCACAACTCTCGTCCAAGGAGATGCTTGAAAAGGATGAAGAAAAGATGGTGATTTATGTGGCTCTTCGCTTTTCTTTTCTCGCGAAAGGGAGGAGTCGGTCCTGCTTTTGCACGTTAGGGCATCCGACCTCCGCGATCGTGAGCAGCAAACTCGAAGAGATCTAGTCAACTCTTCCCTGCAGTATTAGCACAATTTCAAAAGGAACGAATGCAATGCAGATGCTCCTTCTGTTCCCCCCCCCCATTTTAGTACTATCAATCTTGCGGGTTGCCCTTCAATGTATTGTGCAGACTAAAAAGACGTAAGCAGCGTGTTTTGGTGGTTGATCAGAATTCCTTACCTGAATATACACAGGGTAAATACAAGTGGGAAAACGATCAACCGGCACGCACAAACAAAACGAAGCGCCTGTCTTTTAGCGTTATTTGTGGATTAGAAGGTCGGTACTTTTTTTCGCTGGTTCGCTTGTGTTGCCGACGCTTTCTTTTTTCAAAAAGGTCGAATCCAGGGTACGTAGTTCAGAGGGTTCGTCTGGGGTTTGCAGATCTTGACCCGTTGATGGGAGGTGGTTCTGGGGGGGGCGTTTTGGCCAATGTGTCGGCTTGGCGGCTGGCGGTGCTGGCACACTTCCGGCTTTGTCCAAAGCAACCGCGTCTGTCGTGGGTCTGCCCTCCAGCGCCTCCGGCGCCTTAGCGCGCACCGTTGTAACGCCCACCCCCTCGCCTATCTTTTACCCTAAAACGCTGCGGTTTGCCCTTTTTTTTTTTTTTTTTTTTCTTTTTCTTCTGGCGACTTTTTTTTCCCCCGGTTTGCAGATTTAGACCGTCGGTCTAAAGCTGCAACGCTAACTAATCCCCTGGTCGAATAACGGACTTCGCTCCTACGCAGGGGCCTTTTTCGTTTTTTGTTTTTTTTTTTTTTTTTTTTTTTTTTTTTTTGGTTCTTTATTTTTTTGATTTCTGTTTTACATGATGTATTCCACAAACATCCTAATATTCGCTGGTTTTGAGACCACGAAGACTCTTTTTGCTCTTTGAGCGGGCTTTTCTTATACTACCTACGGAGAGCGCCAGGGACTGTCCTTGCGCAAAAATACATGCCACCTAGCTGCCAACGCTTCTGGAAGGGTAAATATATCGATCGCGTTCTGCTGAGGTTTCGCCTCAAGTTTTTAGGGCTTTCGACTCGAGTTTTCGACTCAAGGTTTCGATTCAAGTCTTCGACTCAAGTCTTCAACTCAGCAAGGGAGAGCAGGGTCCCCTCTCGGACGACGCTACCCAGTCCGAGTTCGGTTACCAGGAGAACGCGGTCGGGAAGCAGCCGGCCTCCGTCGCGCTTCTGGAGGGCGCGTGCCGCGAGGAGTTCGGCTGCGACGACGACGCTGAGCCGGAGAAGCTGTTGCCGAGGCACGCCTGCAGCCGCAGGCGGGTCGCCGACAGCTGGTTGCGGATAGCGTCGGACTTGCTCCCTCCGGCCGGCTGCAGCTGCAGCTGCTGCTGCTGCGGCTGCTGCTGGAGGTGGCTGGGGTGGTGGTGGTGCTGGGAGTGGGCGCCCGGCGTGAACGAGTGCCGCGGGGCGTGCGCGCCGGCGGCGGGGCTGTACTCGTCGAAGTGCGTGCCCTCGGTCTTCGACGGCATCCTGCAGTGCACCGACGACGACCGCGACCTTTGCTCCCGGACCGCGAACGACTCAGGCTGGTCGAGCTCGGCGGTGTCGATGGGCGTGAAGGGCTCCGGCCACCTCTTGTTGCCCCCGCCTTGCCTCTGCGTGCAAGCCAGCGCCATCTTCCGCTCGTCCGCGTGGATTTCTTCGAGCGACTTCCAACCGACGTTTTTCTTCACGTGCACGGTCCAGCCCGGCTTTCGGACCGGGCCGTTGAGCGCGCGTTTAGAGTACGTCGGCGTCGCACCTTTGACGAACGACGCCGCGGACTGCTGCTGCTGCTGCGGTTGCTGCTGGATCTCCGACTCCCGGAAGGTAGTGGCCCAGTGGGACACCAGGCGGTTCTGGCTGGAGCCGGTCTTCATCATGTGGCGGACCTCCATGAAGTTGGTGTCGCTGCTGACGGTGCAGTCGCGCTTGGCCCACTCCTTCGGGTCGGGGTGGGGGGGGTGTTGGTGGGTCGGCGGCGGCGGCGCCTTCGGCTTTTCCTGCCGCTTCGCGGCGGGCTGCAGGGGCTGGGGCGCGAGAGGCTGCCGAGCGGCGGGCGGCGTCTGCGGGTTGTTCGCCGCCGACGAGAGGATCGTAAAGGGCTTCGGCTTCACGACGGCGCGGGGAGCGTGGTGGACGTGCCGCGACGGGCCGGGGCTGGTGTTGAAGGGCTGCGGGCGGGGCTGGGCGGGTCGCGCGGTCTTCGCGGGCTTCTTCGACCGCTTCTCGTACCCTTCGTAGTAGTCGCCGCCGCCGAACTCACTCGGCTTCAGGTACATCGCGGCCCCGTCCTCCTCCAACTCTTCCGGCAGCATCGGAACCGGCGGAATAGGCGGGCGCTTGGGAAACGTAGGCATTTCGCTTGCTTTTTAGATATGGGTGTGTGGACACCTCCCCAGTTTAACCTTTCTTTTCCGACGCACGCAAAAGAGTGGAGTTCTTTCTGTTCCTTGCTTCCTACCGTGAACAGTATTTTTTTTTTTTTTTTTTTTTTTTTTTTTTATTTTTAATTTTGCTCCCGCCTCTCTCTCTCTCTCTCTCAAAGAGAGCTTTAAAACGTTGGGAGTGCCTACAACAAGAAAAAGACAGAGAAGAAGGGAAAAGGATACGGGGACAAGGGAAGGGGGGGGGGGGGGGGGTTGTAACAAAGAGATCAGAAGGGGTGCTCTTTTTTATTTTCCTTCTCCGATTTCTATGATTCCGTCGTTTGTTCTTTTTTATTCGCCCAGGGGATGGGGAAGGGAATGGGCGATTCTAGGGTGTTCTTCTCAGCTCTATACGGGTAATTTACACGTTGGGGAGGGATGGGGGGAGAGGGGACCTGCAGTGATATTTGGAGTGAACTTGAGTCGGGGTTTTAGAGTTAGAGTTCGCTTGAGAATCCGGGATTTTGGAGTCTCCGGTTGATCCCCGTCAAACGGGTTCTTTTGAAGCTAACACGTATGATGGGGGGTTGATGGATCGATTTCCCGCTTGCACTCCTTCGGGCCGTGAACTCTGATCGATCACCAAAACGGCTCTGCCTGCGACTTTGGTGCGTATAAGTCGATCTTTGAGTGCGTGAGCCCCTCTGAAGAAAGGTCCATCACACTAGTTCCAAGCTACTTAGCCCGGGTCTCTGGGTCGCGTCCCCTTCCTTCTTTTGGTCGCCTGGTCTTGCGTCTTGTTGGTCCGTCCGGGCTGGGGGCTTCGCGCTTCCCCTTCGTCTTGCATCACCTCGTCTGCCTGCGACTTTGGTGCGTCTGGGCCCCGGTTTTAGCGTTTATTGCGGGGAATTTCCTTCCGCAGTTGCGCCGCGGGAAGTTTCCGTTCCACAGTTGGCACCGGCGGAAACTATGTTTTGACCGTCGCGGGAAATTTCCGCAGTTTGCACTGATGGAAACCGTGGCTAGCACGCAGCGACAAAAACGAAGCGCCCGGCCTAACCTGCCGGAGACCTGAGCCGGTCCGTCCCTATCTCTTGAAACTGCATCGAAGTGCCTGCCGCTGTTTATCACAGTGAATCACGGTCCACCACGGTCTATCAGGTCCATCCCTAGTCCCTAGAGCTGCATCGAATTGCCCGGTGCTATATTCTTCAGTCTATCAAGAGGGGATGGTCCGGCTCAACGGTGCCGGTCCTAAATTGCTACGAACTTGGCTTGCCAAAGCAAGCAACGCGGGTTTGAAGGTTCGGCGTTTCAGGGTCTTCAGTAGGCCCTTGTTGACCATTTTCAGAGTGTTCGTTCGCTTAGAGATCCGGGGTAAGAAAGTACCATTGTCGTAAAGGTTCCGTGTGAGGTATCGTATACAGCGTGCGTATCGTATCTGCGGTGGTGGCAGTACGCATGCTTGTGGGTGCGTCTTCGTTGCCTATCGCCGACTTTCTGACAGCAACTGCCAGGTAACTGGCAGCAGCACAGCTGTGCTACATTTTGGTGGCAGGTGTTTTCGGCACTTGCCCAGCAAATCTTCACACCCTGGGTCGCTATCTGTTTCACCACTGCCCAGCAAATCTTCACACCCTGGGTCGCTATCTGTTTCACCACGGCCCAGCAAATCTTCACACCCTGGGTCGCTATCTGTTTCACCACGGCCCAGCAAATCTTCACACCCTGGGTCGCTATCTGTTTCACCACGGCCCAGCAAATCTTCACACCCTGGGTCGCTATCTGTTTCACCACGGCCCAGCAAATCTTCACACCCTGGGTCGCTATCTGTTTCACCACGGCCCAGCAAATCTTCACACCCTGGGTCGCTATCTGTTTCACCACGGCCCAGCAAATCTTCACACCCTGGGTCGCTATCTGTTTCACCACGGCCCAGCAAATCTTCACACCCTGGGTCGCTATCTGTTTCACCACGGCCCAGCAAATCTTCACACCCTGGGTCGCTATCTGTTTCACCACGGCCCAGCAAATCTTCACACCCTGGGTCGCTATCTGTTTCACCACGGCCCAGCAAATCTTCACACCCTGGGTCGCTATCTGTTTCACCACGGCCCAGCAAATCTTCACACCCTGGGTCGCTATCTGTTTCACCACGGCCCAGCAAATCTTCACACCCTGGGTCGCTATCTGTTTCACCACGGCCCAGCAAATCTTCACACCCTGGGTCGCTATCTGTTTCACCACGGCCCAGCAAATCTTCACACCCTGGGTCGCTATCTGTTTCACCACGGCCCAGCAAATCTTCACACCCTGGGTCGCTATCTGTTTCACCACGGCCCAGCAAATCTTCACACCCTGGGTCGCTATCTGTTTCACCACGGCCCAGCAAATCTTCACACCCTGGGTCGCTATCTGTTTCACCACGGCCCAGCAAATCTTCACACCCTGGGTCGCTATCTGTTTCACCACGGCCCAGCAAATCTTCACACCCTGGGTCGCTATCTGTTTCACCACGGCCCAGCAAATCTTCACACCCTGGGTCGCTATCTGTTTCACCACGGCCCAGCAAATCTTCACACCCTGGGTCGCTATCTGTTTCACCACGGCCCAGCAAATCTTCACACCCTGGGTCGCTATCTGTTTCACCACGGCCCAGCAAATCTTCACACCCTGGGTCGCTATCTGTTTCACCACGGCCCAGCAAATCTTCACACCCTGGGTCGCTATCTGTTTCACCACGGCCCAGCAAATCTTCACACCCTGGGTCGCTATCTGTTTCACCACGGCCCAGCAAATCTTCACACCCTGGGTCGCTATCTGTTTCACCACGGCCCAGCAAATCTTCACACCCTGGGTCGCTATCTGTTTCACCACGGCCCAGCAAATCTTCACACCCTGGGTCGCTATCTGTTTCACCACGGCCCAGCAAATCTTCACACCCTGGGTCGCTATCTGTTTCACCACGGCCCAGCAAATCTTCACACCCTGGGTCGCTATCTGTTTCACCACGGCCCAGCAAATCTTCACACCCTGGGTCGCTATCTGTTTCACCACGGCCCAGCAAATCTTCACACCCTGGGTCGCTATCTGTTTCACCACGGCCCAGCAAATCTTCACACCCTGGGTCGCTATCTGTTTCACCACGGCCCAGCAAATCTTCACACCCTGGGTCGCTATCTGTTTCACCACGGCCCAGCAAATCTTCACACCCTGGGTCGCTATCTGTTTCACCACGGCCCAGCAAATCTTCACACCCTGGGTCGCTATCTGTTTCACCACGGCCCAGCAAATCTTCACACCCTGGGTCGCTATCTGTTTCACCACGGCCCAGCAAATCTTCACACCCTGGGTCGCTATCTGTTTCACCACGGCCCAGCAAATCTTCACACCCTGGGTCGCTATCTGTTTCACCACGGCCCAGCAAATCTTCACACCCTGGGTCGCTATCTGTTTCACCACGGCCCAGCAAATCTTCACACCCTGGGTCGCTATCTGTTTCACCACGGCCCAGCAAATCTTCACACCCTGGGTCGCTATCTGTTTCACCACGGCCCAGCAAATCTTCACACCCTGGGTCGCTATCTGTTTCACCACGGCCCAGCAAATCTTCACACCCTGGGTCGCTATCTGTTTCACCACGGCCCAGCAAATCTTCACACCCTGGGTCGCTATCTGTTTCACCACGGCCCAGCAAATCTTCACACCCTGGGTCGCTATCTGTTTCACCACGGCCCAGCAAATCTTCACACCCTGGGTCGCTATCTGTTTCACCACGGCCCAGCAAATCTTCACACCCTGGGTCGCTATCTGTTTCACCACGGCCCAGCAAATCTTCACACCCTGGGTCGCTATCTGTTTCACCACGGCCCAGCAAATCTTCACACCCTGGGTCGCTATCTGTTTCACCACGGCCCAGCAAATCTTCACACCCTGGGTCGCTATCTGTTTCACCACGGCCCAGCAAATCTTCACACCCTGGGTCGCTATCTGTTTCACCACGGCCCAGCAAATCTTCACACCCTGGGTCGCTATCTGTTTCACCACGGCCCAGCAAATCTTCACACCCTGGGTCGCTATCTGTTTCACCACGGCCCAGCAAATCTTCACACCCTGGGTCGCTATCTGTTTCACCACGGCCCAGCAAATCTTCACACCCTGGGTCGCTATCTGTTTCACCACGGCCCAGCAAATCTTCACACCCTGGGTCGCTATCTGTTTCACCACGGCCCAGCAAATCTTCACACCCTGGGTCGCTATCTGTTTCACCACGGCCCAGCAAATCTTCACACCCTGGGTCGCTATCTGTTTCACCACGGCCCAGCAAATCTTCACACCCTGGGTCGCTATCTGTTTCACCACGGCCCAGCAAATCTTCACACCCTGGGTCGCTATCTGTTTCACCACGGCCCAGCAAATCTTCACACCCTGGGTCGCTATCTGTTTCACCACGGCCCAGCAAATCTTCACACCCTGGGTCGCTATCTGTTTCACCACGGCCCAGCAAATCTTCACACCCTGGGTCGCTATCTGTTTCACCACGGCCCAGCAAATCTTCACACCCTGGGTCGCTATCTGTTTCACCACGGCCCAGCAAATCTTCACACCCTGGGTCGCTATCTGTTTCACCACGGCCCAGCAAATCTTCACACCCTGGGTCGCTATCTGTTTCACCACGGCCCAGCAAATCTTCACACCCTGGGTCGCTATCTGTTTCACCACGGCCCAGCAAATCTTCACACCCTGGGTCGCTATCTGTTTCACCACGGCCCAGCAAATCTTCACACCCTGGGTCGCTATCTGTTTCACCACGGCCCAGCAAATCTTCACACCCTGGGTCGCTATCTGTTTCACCACGGCCCAGCAAATCTTCACACCCTGGGTCGCTATCTGTTTCACCACGGCCCAGCAAATCTTCACACCCTGGGTCGCTATCTGTTTCACCACGGCCCAGCAAATCTTCACACCCTGGGTCGCTATCTGTTTCACCACGGCCCAGCAAATCTTCACACCCTGGGTCGCTATCTGTTTCACCACGGCCCAGCAAATCTTCACACCCTGGGTCGCTATCTGTTTCACCACGGCCCAGCAAATCTTCACACCCTGGGTCGCTATCTGTTTCACCACGGCCCAGCAAATCTTCACACCCTGGGTCGCTATCTGTTTCACCACGGCCCAGCAAATCTTCACACCCTGGGTCGCTATCTGTTTCACCACGGCCCAGCAAATCTTCACACCCTGGGTCGCTATCTGTTTCACCACGGCCCAGCAAATCTTCACACCCTGGGTCGCTATCTGTTTCACCACGGCCCAGCAAATCTTCACACCCTGGGTCGCTATCTGTTTCACCACGGCCCAGCAAATCTTCACACCCTGGGTCGCTATCTGTTTCACCACGGCCCAGCAAATCTTCACACCCTGGGTCGCTATCTGTTTCACCACGGCCCAGCAAATCTTCACACCCTGGGTCGCTATCTGTTTCACCACGGCCCAGCAAATCTTCACACCCTGGGTCGCTATCTGTTTCACCACGGCCCAGCAAATCTTCACACCCTGGGTCGCTATCTGTTTCACCACGGCCCAGCAAATCTTCACACCCTGGGTCGCTATCTGTTTCACCACGGCCCAGCAAATCTTCACACCCTGGGTCGCTATCTGTTTCACCACGGCCCAGCAAATCTTCACACCCTGGGTCGCTATCTGTTTCACCACGGCCCAGCAAATCTTCACACCCTGGGTCGCTATCTGTTTCACCACGGCCCAGCAAATCTTCACACCCTGGGTCGCTATCTGTTTCACCACGGCCCAGCAAATCTTCACACCCTGGGTCGCTATCTGTTTCACCACGGCCCAGCAAATCTTCACACCCTGGGTCGCTATCTGTTTCACCACGGCCCAGCAAATCTTCACACCCTGGGTCGCTATCTGTTTCACCACGGCCCAGCAAATCTTCACACCCTGGGTCGCTATCTGTTTCACCACGGCCCAGCAAATCTTCACACCCTGGGTCGCTATCTGTTTCACCACGGCCCAGCAAATCTTCACACCCTGGGTCGCTATCTGTTTCACCACGGCCCAGCAAATCTTCACACCCTGGGTCGCTATCTGTTTCACCACGGCCCAGCAAATCTTCACACCCTGGGTCGCTATCTGTTTCACCACGGCCCAGCAAATCTTCACACCCTGGGTCGCTATCTGTTTCACCACGGCCCAGCAAATCTTCACACCCTGGGTCGCTATCTGTTTCACCACGGCCCAGCAAATCTTCACACCCTGGGTCGCTATCTGTTTCACCACGGCCCAGCAAATCTTCACACCCTGGGTCGCTATCTGTTTCACCACGGCCCAGCAAATCTTCACACCCTGGGTCGCTATCTGTTTCACCACGGCCCAGCAAATCTTCACACCCTGGGTCGCTATCTGTTTCACCACGGCCCAGCAAATCTTCACACCCTGGGTCGCTATCTGTTTCACCACGGCCCAGCAAATCTTCACACCCTGGGTCGCTATCTGTTTCACCACGGCCCAGCAAATCTTCACACCCTGGGTCGCTATCTGTTTCACCACGGCCCAGCAAATCTTCACACCCTGGGTCGCTATCTGTTTCACCACGGCCCAGCAAATCTTCACACCCTGGGTCGCTATCTGTTTCACCACGGCCCAGCAAATCTTCACACCCTGGGTCGCTATCTGTTTCACCACGGCCCAGCAAATCTTCACACCCTGGGTCGCTATCTGTTTCACCACGGCCCAGCAAATCTTCACACCCTGGGTCGCTATCTGTTTCACCACGGCCCAGCAAATCTTCACACCCTGGGTCGCTATCTGTTTCACCACGGCCCAGCAAATCTTCACACCCTGGGTCGCTATCTGTTTCACCACGGCCCAGCAAATCTTCACACCCTGGGTCGCTATCTGTTTCACCACGGCCCAGCAAATCTTCACACCCTGGGTCGCTATCTGTTTCACCACGGCCCAGCAAATCTTCACACCCTGGGTCGCTATCTGCTTCACCACGGCCCAGCAAATCTTTACACCCTGGGTCGCTATCTGTTTCACCACGGCCCAGCAAATCTTCACACCCTGGGTCGCTACAAATCTTCACACCCTGGGTCGCTATCTGTTTCACCGCGAAGAGCGATGCCGCTGAGAAAGCGCCGGTGCCGCTTTCTCCCCTTATCGCGGGGTCGCTGGCGGAGACACTGATGAAAGTACACGGAAAGGGACAACCAGAAAGAACGGGTGTGATATGCGTTACGTTTCCCGAGAGAATTATTCTCCTTCTGCTTCTTTCGCTTTTTTTTTTTTTTTCTTTCTCTTTTCTGTTTTCCCCCTCTCCATCCCTCTCGGTTCGCTCCGAGAAAATGCGAGACAAAAAAAGAGTGAAGAACCTGTCTAAAAGGCGCTTCGCCTGACCAGGACCGTTTTCTTCTTCTATTTCGCTGTTCTTCTTTCCGCTTTTTCGTTCGACTCGCTGCTTTGCACCGCTGCAGGGCTTCCGATTTTTCCCGTTCCTTCTTGCGTTTCCTGCCTGCCATGAAGTGTCTGCTTGGAGCTGTACGAACCGGCCAGCTAACCCTTACGGACGGAGAGCGGAAGTTTGCCTAGTCCACCCCACTGCATGCTGGATCCCTTCATTGCAGCTGGGTGCTCAGGAGCGCTCTGCTGCGTTTCGACGCCACTTGCTAAAAGCCCTAACCGCTCATTTATTGCGCCCCCGTTCACGTCCAAATATAAGAAGGAGAAAAAATGAGAGAAAGGGGAAGAAGAAGAAGAAGAAGAAGAAGACGAAGAAGAAGAAGAAGAAGAAGAAGCAGATGGCAACGTCATGAGCTGAAAGAATTGCGTAGTTTGAACTACCCGGGGTCGGGTGGAATGTAAGAGACGCGCTCAACACCGTGTCACTGTCCGATCGAACAACCGTGGATACCAGGGACTAGAAACGGGAGTTCTCGTACTACCCCATATTATTGCTGTAAGAACGCGCTGGCCCGATGGGCTCTCTCTCCATCAGTAGGGTAAACCAGCCTGTCTCACGACGGTCTAAACCCAGCTCGCGTTCACTGTTAGAGGGTATCCCGCCTGACTCAGCGTAGAAGCCCCAGTGTCTGTACAGGACAGCAACATGCGTAGGATTTGCCTGGGTGGCTGCTCAAAGCTCATCACAGCCAGGACTAGCCACGCTACAAGAGCACAGGCAAACCTCTTCGGGGAGGTGTCCCCTACAAACGTGTCGTTGGGTGTGGCGCCGCGGTTGATCGACGCCCCTCTTGCGTGTTGCCCTGGTTCGTTCTGATCCAGGTGGGCGTTCTGATCAACTGCCAAACCCCTCCGTCTTTTAAGCTTCCCCTATACTCGGGCAGGGGCAGCCCGCACGAGCACTGAAGAAAACACAGGGCGCCACCGAACGTGACTGGAACTCAGCACGATCTCGTCGGCAGTCTGCGGTGTGAGAACAACGCGCCCTGCCTTCGTTTTCGTTGGCAATCTGCGGAGGAAGACAACCGGCGGTTAGATATCCTCTGGGATGCTCCATGCGTGCCTCGTCTTTTCGTTTTCCGCTGGCAATCTGCGAGTAATAAGAACGCGACGGTTGGATATACTCTGGGATGTTCCATGCGTGTTTCATCTTCGCTTTCCGCGCAATCTGCCGAGTAATAAGCACACCGCGGTTTGATATTCTCTGGGATCTTCCATGCATGTCTCACTTCGCTTACCGCGCAATCTGCGAGTAATAAGAACACGGCGGTTGGATATCCTCTGGGATGTTCCATGCGTGTTTCATCGTTGCTTTCCGCGCAATCTGCCGAGTAACAAGCACAGATATCTTCTGGGAGATTGCGTGTCATCTTCGAATTTTCCACTGGCAATCTGCGGAGTAAGAAGAACACGGCGGTTGCATGTCCTACGAGGTGTAATGCGGATCGCATCTTCGTTCTGCGGTGGCAATCTGCAGAGGAAGACAGCACGACAGTTAGATGTCCTCTGGGATGTGCAATGAGTCGCAAGCTTCCAGCAGCAGGTCGACGCTTATTTTCATCGGATCCCGGGTGCCGCCAGCGTGGTCGTCGCAGAACATGCCCCAGGTATCCTTGTTTTGGATGCTGGCGCGTTGGTAGGCCTTGATACGCTTCGCGAGCTGATCCTTCTCGGGGCTTTCTTCCGTGTCGGACGGGGGGCGTTCGATCCTGGGCCTCTTACGCTCCATAGGCCGCGGACGTTCCATCTGTTTCAGCGGTTTATTGTGGTTTAAAGGTTCGGTGGTTTAGGGTCTCCGGTCGACCAGTGAGGCTAGGAAGTGAAAGGGATGCAGACATAATTAAACACTACGGCTGGCCAGGTTTGTGACTGATGCGACCGATACCAAGAGGAAATTCGCTATGACTTTAGTCTTGGGCCCCCCACTTTTTAGAGTTAACGTTCGCTTGAAATTCCGGGGGGTTAGGGTCTCCGTGTGACCGTTCATGAATGGATTCTCTTAGAGCAAGAAAGGGATATATGGTGACGGGTTGTATATTTGGTGCACGCTGTGGTTATGGGATATGGCTAGCCATGTCCAGGACTGTTTGTGACACCAAGTACATTCCTTCGTGGTGTTTTTTGTCTGTTTTAGAGTGAGAGATCGAGTTTTGGAGTAAGAAGAGTTCTTAGAAGAGTTCTTAGAAGGGTTCTTAGAAGAGTTCTTAGAAGAGTTCTTAGAAGGGTTCTTAGAAGAGTTCTTAGAAGAGTTCTTACTCTGCAGTTTGCATCGTCCCAAACACAGCGGTCTGTGATGTGTGCCTTGTCTTCGCTTTGCGTTGGCCGACTCTGCCGGACAAAAAAAACGAGAATATACCGGTGAAATACCGCTGTGTCAGGGGACTTTAGAAACCTGGTTTCCCGGTTTTCGAAACCGGGTTTTTCCGGTTTCGGTTTTTCAAAAAAAAATAAAAATAGTTTATAAATTTCGATTTCAATTTTGTTTGGGTTTTTTCTAACCAGCACAGCATACTAGCTCTGACCTCGACCCCCGAGCCCAGAACTGGTAAACTGGTCTGTATCCAATTTTTGTGCACAGGAGGGCAGACACCAGAGTTGGTCTGGAAAGACCAACTCTGACTGAAGACCTGGTCTGGGTCAAAAAAAAAAAAAAAATCTCAGCTATTATCAGGGGTGTTTCTAAATCGGGGCCCGGTACCCGCTTTTCCTGGAAAAAACTTTTTTTCCCGGTTTCGTTGCTGGGGGCTTCGTAACCAAAAAAACTTTTTTTCCCGGATTCACTCTCCTTGGTATTACCCTTTTCCCCCAATGTTTTTTAGCCAAAAAAATATTGTATCCACTCAACTTTGTTGTTGCGGACGCAATCGTCCAATCGAAGAAACAGAAACGCCTCGTTATTGGGCTCAGCCCGCCGCGTTGTGGACGAGGGGGTTGTATGCCTGCCGGGTTATTTGCATTGCATATAGCCTGTCTGTGTCCGGTGTAATAGAGACATAGTCGAGCAAGCCGCTATAATCGGGGCAACCCAGGCGTGGTCAACTAAACTCAGCTTCAGCGGATTGGCTCAACAAGCTCTGTGCAGCATCCTCGGGAAGAACAACATGGACGAACTCACAAAGCAGAGTGGTCCCAGTTTCGTCAGCTTAGTTGTCCTGAGCTGAAAGGGGAGGGGCTCCGCAAGTTCGTTTTGGAGTACCTGCTGACCACGGAGGCAGATGGTCTACTCGAACAGGCACTGGAGGCTATGACGGCGCTCTCTCCGTCTAGTGTCGTTGTTGAAAGTGCCTTCTCCTTGCTCAGAATGCTGCGTGGTTTGTACAGAACCACTGTTGGTGCGCAGACGATCTCACAGGAGCTGGTAATTTGCTGCCTCCTGCCGCAAGGCGCTGCCGAGCGCACGGAGCTGTTTCACGAAGCCACCACTGCCTTTCTTGTTCAGAAGCCCCGCCGCTTTACAAAGCGCAGGTCTCAAGGAGTACTCTCTGGCACTGGCACAGTGGACTACAACGAAGCTATCAACATCCTCTACCCAGTTCCACAGGCCCAGGAAGACGAAGACCCGTATGGCCTCGCCGCCGAACCCGATGGTTCTGACTTGGAAGATGATGCCTTGTCCATCGTAAGCCTCGCCACGACTGACTTCGATGACACAGCTCCCTCGCAAGGGCAACGAGAGACAACAGTCTCCCAGCCACGTGTGACCTTCTCACAAGTTTTGGACGAGGACGAGAGTGATGACGAGCAACCGGAAAAGCGGAGACGCACTGCACCCTCTTCCGAATAGGCGCATTCTTGCGCGCCCTTGGAACCTTGGCGGGGGCTTGTACACCCCCCAGGCATCTTGTTAAGAACCATCCATCCATCCATCAGCCGGCTGACGGATGGATGGATGGATGGATGGTTCACGGATCAGCCGTGCTTAACAACTCCGGAAGCCTCTTGCCGATCTCCGAAGTGAAGCTTTGCGCCTTGTAGGTGCGCGCCAGGTTGTGCTTGTGTCGTGTGTGTCGTGCCTTGCTGCTGCTTGTGCTTGCATCGCGTCGTCATCCGGCAGTGTCCCTCCTGTCCCCATCGCACCGTCTACGCAAACCGCGGCCGCTCCGTTTGTGGATGAACGCATTCGAAAGCTCGTGGACGAGGTTGAAAAGGACTACAACGAAGAGGAAGAAATGGTAATCGTGGTAAACTTTCTTTTTGTTCCTTGAAAGAACCTCTCTTGAGAAGAACGTTCAGGGGTCACGCAAGAGAAAGCGCAGTGAAACTGTCGTGTACAACCGGGAGTTGTGGAATGCCCCCTGTCCGTTCCCCACGATGCTCACACATGAAGTGCAAGCACTCTGTGACCTGTCGGTTCCGGTATTCGACCAGCACAATTTCGAATTCCCGACCGCGGTGGAGCTGGAAATGATTCCCCCCGAATACCGCGAGAACGCAAAACTCACCAATGCGCTGAAGAATCACCCATTTCTGCAGCCACATTCTGATGGATTGTGGTGTCGCTCGTGTTACGAGTGCACCGTCACCTCCCGCGACAAGAAGGTCTTCGTTACGACGCCTCTGCCGTACAGCGCCATCGAAAAGCGGTTGGGAACAAAGATCTCTGAGCACCTTAACACAACGAGGCAAACACATCAAAAATGGTGGACTACGTGGTTCCAAGATCTGCGAACTCGGAACGCCTACGGGGCCATCGGCCAAGCAAGACTGATGATGCAGCAAAACGCTCTTCGGCTGAAGAAGGTCGGACGCGTCATCAACACCCAGAACTTTGTGGCCATCTGCCACCACATCATGGCAGCTGCGCACCACGACAGGAGCATCGTAAGGTTCACCCAGGAGCAGCAGGAGCGAGCTGCCCTACACGATCAGGGCACGCGAGACCTTCTGCAGAATGCCTTCAACCTCACGTCTGACGAGGTCATCAACGAGATCTTTAGCATCATGGTGGCGCACACACGAACTCTCACACGCCAAAAGATCCAGGGGTCGAGGTACGTGTCGTTCATGACGGACGAGTGTCAGGACCTGAAAAAGCGGGCCCAGTACGCCGTCTTTTTCAAAGTGTTGGAAGGCGGGTTGATCACGGAGGTCTTCTGGGATTTGCAGGCCAAGAAGTCAGCGGATGGAAGCGCTCCAGAGCTGTTCAAGCACTTGGTGAAGATGACAGACGCTTTGAAAGGTGTATGGTCGAAGGTCGTGGGATGGAGCGAACGTGATGAAAGGTCACTTGTCCGGTACGCAGCTTCTTCTCCGCTCCCGGCTTTGCCCCTATGCGTTGTGGATCTGGTGCCAGGGGCACAAACTCAATGTCCTCTGTTTGCGTGTTGGCAAGGCGTACGCAGATATTGCCGATGTCGAGGTTTTTCTGTCAGCGGTGTATCGCCTCTTCTACCGCGGCCGTGGAGACGGAAAGGGCAAGCTTCGCACTCTCAACGAGTGTGTCTCTGCGGCCGCGAAGGCCGTCGACAACTTCGGCATGTGGAGAGAGCTGGAGCTGTGCGAAGTGGGTGACACACGGTGGGTCTCTCACGAACGAGCCGCATCCACCGTCACCAACGTCCTCCGTGGTGTTTACCAGGGAGTGAGTGCTCTTTCCGAAGGCAATGAGGCGGCGAGAGAAGTGTCTGAGCACATGCAGAAGAAGGGACCGATGTTCGCGTTGTTTCTTTACGAGGTCACCCTCCCAGTTGTTGCGCACTTCTCGTCAGCTCTGCAGAAGGCTTCGTCGTTCTTCGCGCAAGTTGTGTCTCTGAAGGGGCACTACAAGAAAAAGATCTTGGACATCGCCCATGAACCAAAGCAGTATACGAAGTACTTCAACTGCCACATGGTCCTCAACGCAGCAACAACAGGCATCTTTCAGCAACCGTGGGCGACACACGAAGAGCTGACGACGTGGCACCACAGCGTTGCAGTGCCATACCTCAAGGCTCTGGCAAAGGCCTTCGATGAAGAGTTGGGAATGTCAGCTTGCCTGCAGGCGTTCTCGCTCTACGATCCCAAGGGCCCAACATTCGCCAACGGGAAGATCGACTTGGTTGCTGCCAAAAAGGAGCTGGGGCACATTCTCGCCCACTACTCCGGGCCGCATACTTTCAAGAACTGTTCAGAAGAAATGGTAATCGTGGAAAAAACTGACATAGTCGCTTGTGGCCCCTTTCTTTCCGAGAACCGTCGGACTGCTCTGCTCCACGAACTCGAGCCGTTCTGCGCGGAGATCGTGCGGCAGCAATGGGCGTCATTGGAAGACGTCATGCTGGGGCTGCTGAAGTCATCGAACCTTTCGACGGCATTTCCAGAGACAAACAATCTGTTTGCCATTGCTGTTGTCCTGCCAATGGGGACAGCATCGGTCGAGCGTGTCTTTTCAAACATGAAAAGGGTGTTGACAAAAGCCAGGAAGAGGCTTCACGAGCAGACGCTGACCGACGTGCTAATGCTCGGGCTCAATGGCCCGTATGAACGTGGCAGCGGCATCCCGAGGAGCGCTATGGAGGCGTACCTCAATGCGTGGATTGCGAGCCCAAGAACGCTGAACTTCGCCACGTGCAACGAATGCTTGCAGAGCGAAGTCGTACCGGATAGCGGTGGATGGTGGACGAAGAACGAAGAAACCATACGCCTGCTACGGGAAACAAAGGGACGAGTGGGCCTACAACAGCGTCAGTGGTAAACAAAGGGACGAGTGGGCCTACAACAGCGTCAGTGGTAAACAAAGGGACGAGTGGGCCTACAACAGCGTCAGTGGTAAACAAAGGGACGAGTGGGCCTACAACAGCGTCAGTGGTAAACAAAGGGACGAGTGGGCCTACAACAGCGTCAGTGGGAAACAAAGGGACGAGTGGGCCTACAACAGCGTCAATGAAGGGCCGATTGCAGCAGCCTTGGGTTAGTCATCATATTTTTGCGCATGACCCCCACTTTGTCGACGCACGCTTCATACTCCGGCGTCTGGCGACCAGCTGACCCCCCCCAAGCTAGAAGGCTGAACCAGCACATCTCGCTGGAAACAAAGAAAAGTGGCTCCCGCAGTACTGTAGTGTACTGTACAGTACTGCTGTCACGTGGCACGTCACGGTGTGGCACGTGATGCGCACGTGATGACACGTGATGTGTCCGTGTCATCATGCGGTGTACCGTGCAGCAATGCGCTGTTGGTCAGTGGAACACAGTTCGTGGGCACCCAGCTACACTAAAATATCAAAAAGGCGGTGAGGGAAGGTATGCAAAGCCCCAAGATGGGCGAAGCATTATGGCCGCATTCAGAACGCCGCCATCCCAGCTTTTGTGTGTATAAAATCCACGCTGGGAGTTTTTTGGCAACGTCGAAAAAGTCCAAAGAACAGGTTGCTCCACTTGTGAACCACCTGAAAACGCACGCGCAAGCTCACCCCATGGATGACATTACATACACTGCCACGTGTGCACTCGCACACGACCTCGCTAGAGGAACTGATCCAGGCACGGGAGTGGACGGAGTTCAGTCAAGTGCTGGCAAGCCTCTTGGGTGACACCCAGTTTCGAATGCTGTACCCAGATGCTGCTGGTTGCAGCAAGGAACTGCCGGTCCTGAGAGGATGTTTTTTTCGCCCCTGAAACTTGTCAAGAGCCGTCTCCGAACCACTCTGCACAATGATACGTTGAAGGACATCATGTGCACTGGAGCATCTGTCGAGGACCTCCAAAACGACGGAAGAACACGAGCAAATCGTTTCTGCTCATTCAAAAACTACAAGGAAGCCTTGGTGCGCACAGGCGCAGTGCCCCCCTGAATACTGTTTCTGCCATCAAAGCTTTTTTTCACTTACCACCTCCGTAGTTTGATGACGTGCACACCGCCACGGCAGGCCTATATCTCACCACTCCTCTCCGTTCCCTAGTTTGTGTGTGTGGGACGACAGTTCCAGGCACTCAGACACCCACCGGCACCACAGAGCGGAAAAACCCGGGTTTCGCTGAAACCGGCTTTTTTGCTCGGTCAGACAAAGAGCTAAAGTCTCCTGCGCTGTGTGCAGTCCCAAGAAGAAAAAGAGTGCGAGGAAGTAATCCTGCGCGCTGAGGGCTGCAAGTCTCGGTAGGCGAGGTATCCTACTGGTATGGGGGGATTGCAAGAACGTGCTTGGAACAGATACATCACCACACTGGTCCCGTCTGTGCCGTGTTGGTCCTTTAAGCCTAAGCCACGTAATTTTTAGCGTATATTTTTGTTACGGATTGCCATTGAGTTCTTTGAGTCCATGAACCGCACGGTTTAGCATGCACTTCTTCTTTTGTTAAGCATCGAGTTCTGTAAAGTGCAAATGCCATGAAGGCAAGCGAGCACTGTAGTTTATAAAGAAGCAGCAGCCAAAACTTGCCGTGACACCTACGTCAAAGTAAAGAGGGGCAGCTGGGTGTTCATACCCGTGGAAGTGCTCCAAGCGGGCAGCCGAGGGCGTGCAAGGCGCGCTGCAGGAACTCCGGCGAGTGCCGGTTCGGGTCCTTCGCGCCTTCCGCGTGCATCTGGCAGTAGTCAGTCCACGCTTCCTTGAACAAAGGGTCGGACCGCTGCATCGTCTTCACGTGGCTGACAAGCTCTTCGTGCGAGGGGCCGCCGCCGCCGCCGCCTCGTACAGGGAAGCTGGCGTATCTTGCTGGCAAGCGCGCGGACGGCGGCGGGTAGCTCCCGGGGAGCGCGGCGTAGCCCCCGTACGCGGGCTGGGGCGGCGGCGCGTACGCAGCGACGGCGCCCTTCCCGCCGCCGGTGCAGGCGCCGCCGCACATCCCGTTGCACCACGGCTCGTGCAGGACCGCGGCGTAGCCGTACGGTCGCGGGGGCGGCCTCGCGTACGCGCTGGCGTACTCTTCCCGCCCCCTCTTGCGCCCCACGTCGGGCACCATCATCCCACGGTATCCCATTTTTCTCCTCCTTCCCACCTTTTTGAAACGCTTTTGTTTTGCTATTTTACTTTACGTTGCGTGTGAAGAAAACTTCAGTTTCCGTTGACTACAGTACTACGACTACCCTGAACCTAAATCCTGTACGTGGTTTCACCACCTGGTCCGGGCTCCCGGTAAGTTCCCCGAAACTCCCCGATACTCAGCCCGATTTTTGTGGGAAAAAGTGGGGCTGCCGGTGGGTGTGCAGGTGTACAGTTGGTTGGTAGTTGAGTGGACAGATGGGTGGATGGGCGGTGGGTGGATGAACAGGTGGGTAGTTGGGTAGACGGGTGGGTGGACGGGCGGGCAAGTGGGTGAGGTGTGCAGGTAGGTGTGCTAGTGTGCTTCGGACGCGGCTCTCTTGAGCCGTCCGTGTTCCTCCTCCGATCCTCTTCCTTGGCTTCCTTGGCCACCTCGACAGCTCGCAGGGCGTTTCCTAACACCGTGCGAGAGAACTCGGATGCATCTACCAACTGTAGCTTGGACTCCTACGCAGTTGAGGCATACACTGCAGCCTGCGGATTCGGAGGGCCTCAAGGCGAACCAGCAGTTGCTGGAAAACCTGCAGGACCTGCCCAGGGAGGAGTCTGGAGCATGTACATGAGCGCAGATTCAACCATCATCTGACTCTTCTGGTTGCGGTTGCAACCTTCGGTACCACGAGTTTGCCATTCTTATGTCAGACTCTTCAATTCCCTCTTGGGTTTTGGTTTGGACAAGAAGTATTCACGCCGCCATCTCTCCCGATGACCTTCTCACTTCTCGTAAACCGGGTAGACCCAGTCGTCCACCATCTGGTCCCAAACGACGAGCACCGCTCCTGCACCCGGGTTTAGCCTTCGATGATTGGAAGCCGTATCGGAAACAGTGAGTCAACCCGTCCCGGAATTCTGAATTCGTGCACCCGGTTGAAAGGAGTGTCCACTTCGGAGTCCACATTCACTTGTGAAGAGTTGTAGAGTACGGGAGGAACCGGAAATCTCCGGAAAGATGGTACCCGCATTCCAACTCGTCTCGGGAAAGGTCAGTCGACGACCGTATGCAGGTGGGTGGAGGCCCTGGGACTGCGAAGGCGTGACCACCCCACAAGGAGGACTCTCTATCTTGCGTTATCTCTCTGTCCCAGTCGCCATAGCAACCTTATCCTCGGCCAAGCATCATCCCGCAACCCTGCATTCAGGATGGCCATCGTGCCTCTCATTTTGGTTATCAACCTTACTCCTCGCCCGAATTGCCGTCTTCGACCGTAACTGCCCCTGGTCCTGGTGGTTAGGGTTAGCATGCAAAGAGCCTGTGGCGATAATCTGCATCTGCTCTCTTTCGTGACCTCTTCGTGCTACCTCTCTTCGTCACTGGCACTTTATCTTGCACCTCTGCCCGCCGCGGAGTGCACGTCTCTGTCTTCGATGCCTTACGCCGCCGCTTCGTTGCCAGCGGCCGTCCTAGTGTCGTCGCCTTCTGCGGCGTTCTCGATGGCGGTGTTGGCGCCGGCACCGCCGCTTCCCTTGTGCCGCTTTGCGCAGCTTGCGTCTCGACTTCGGTGTCGCTTCGGGCGTCCCGGGGGCGAAGGCCCGCGCTTCTGTCTCTTCGCCGCCGACTCCGCACATCGGCATATCGTGCTGCAGGCATCCGTGGTGGTGGCCTGGGCACGCCTACCTCCATGCGCTGGGTCTCCGGCTCTCACTAAATAAATTTACCCTCTTCTGCCCCTTCTTGCCGGAGGTGCCGTCTTCGAAGGCGTCCCACCAGCACGTCCAATCCTTTCCTCCCCACGTGGAAAATACGTCCATCCCCCAGACCTCATCATTGAAGGCGTGCCTGTTCGTCCCAGCTGCGACTCGAGCACGAGCATCGTCTCTGTACTCGCACGACCTCTGGTGGAACGGTTCCTGCTCCCCTTGTCGCGGATCCTGTTGCTACCTGTGTCAAACCGTGTCAACCTGTACCTCCCTGTCAAACCGTGTTAACCTGTACCTCCCTGTCAAACCGTGTCACCTGTACCTCCCTGTCAAACCGTGTCAACCTGTACCTCCCTGTCAAACCGTGTCAACCTGTACCCCCCTGTCAAACCGTGTCAACCTGGACCTCCCTGTCAAACCGTGTCAACCTGTACCTCCCTGTCAAACCGTGTCAACCCGTACCTCCCAGTCTGTCCTTCCTTCTCAGCCTCTATCTTCGTCTTCGGGGCATAGCCAAACACGGACCGCTTTGCGCAAGGTAGGGCCTTAATAGCGTAGCCCCCTCCCCGCCTTCACCAAGGCCGGCTGCAGGGAAAGTGGTCGCCACAAAGGAAATACCCGGAACTCCCCGAATTTCCCCGAAACTCCCCGATATTTTCGTCTAATTGACAAAAATGATCATGGTCAGAAGGTCCTCTTGGGCGGTTCAGTTTATTCACACACTGCGACCGTAAAAAGAGCCCGGCCGGCGCTTAGACTTTGAGAAAGTATGCGGCTAGATACTCCTCCCTACCTTTCAGGAATCCGCGAAGGAGGGGTGGGTAGCTCCCGGGGGGAACGCGCGGCGTAGCCACCGCAGCCCATGCCGCCGCCGGTGCAGGCGCCGCCGCACATCCCGTTGCACCACGGCTCGCGCAGGACCACGGCGTAGCCGTACGGTCGCGGGGGCGGCCTCGCGTACGCGCTGGCGTACTCTTCCCGCCCCCTCTTGCGCCCCGCGTCGGGACCATCATCCCACGGTATCCCATTTTTCTCCTCCTTCCCACCTTTTTGAAACGCTTTTGTTTTGCTATTTTACTAGTTGCGTGTGAAGAAAGGGAAACTTCAGCTTCCGTTGCCCACACTACTACTACTACTACCCTGAACCTAAATCCTGGACGTGGTTTCACTCGCCCCGCGTCGGGCACCATCATCCCACGCATCCCATTTTTCTCCCCCTTCCCACCTTTTTGAAACGCTTTTGTTTTGACATTTTACTAATTGCGTGTGAAGAAAGGGAAACTTCAGCTTCCGTTGCCCACACTACTACTACCCTGAACCTAAATCCTGGACGTGGTATCAGGTGGCAAATTGGCGAATGATCATAATCAGAAGGTCCTACTCGGGTGGTTCAGTTTCTGCACGCATTGCAAGTGGCCAACATTAAAAAGAGCCGGAGAACGCTTTGAGTTTAAAAAAATATGGCCAGATACTCACCCTACCTTTCAGGAAGCCGCGAAGAAACTATTCGTTGACCTAAACCGAAATTCTGGACGTAGTTTCAGGCAAATGATCATGATCAAAAGGCTCTGGCCCACAGGCTAGGGGAGAGAGATTTTAGCTGAATATTCAGACAGAACACTGTCTCTCATCAGGGAGGGGGAAGGTCCTGCGTACGCAGCAACTCCGTCAGTATCCGCCTCGGTGTGGGCGCCGCCGCATGGTGTGTGCCACGGCTCGTGCAGAACCGGGGGCCTCCCGTACGCACTGGCATACTTCTCGCCCTCTCTTGCGCCCTTCGAGCATTCTCATCACACAATATCCCATTCCGTGTCTTGCCCTCTTCCACTGTTTGCTCCTTCACTTCATGTCTCTCTTGATGTAGAAGAACCTGCAGCGGGACCATTATACCAAAGGATTCAATTCTGTAGGATGTGCCTGTTTGCCTCACTCTTTTGTCGAGTCTGGCTGTCAACATGCTACCCTTGGCTTGAAGCGGCTGGCGCATTCCACCGTGTCGGCACGCTCAACAAAAAACGAACGGAGACAGGAAACCATGTTCACAAAAAAAAAAAAAATGAAATCAGACGAATCACAAGAAAGTAACGGACTCACTCGGAACCAAAGATATCTAAGAATCGAAACCCAAGAGGAAGAAGAAATAGAGGGGGGGGCAGCGCTCTTGTTAAGGATCAGCCACTTTGGCCGGATGGCCGGATAAACCAGACCCCCCTCGCCCCCCTCTACAGTGCAGTTGCCTTGGAGGCTGGGTGGTCAAATTCTCGAAGGTGAAATGGTCAAAATTCCCTGCCAAAAGTGGGCCCACAAAAATTTTCCAAAGTGTGGTATTTGGGGTATTTGGGGCAAAAAAAAACTTTTTTTTTCTGACCGCCCACCGTGGTGACCACCTTAGAGAGTGACAGGTAGCGTCTCCCCCCTCCACAGTGAAAATAGCCTGAGGGGGGGGGGGGGGGGGGGGTCAGCCGGCTGATGGATGGATGGATGGTTCTTAACAAGATGCCTGGGGGGGGGGGGGGGCGGCAGTGAAGCTGGTAAACGTTGAGTAAACGCGTTTACTCCAAAATGAGTAAACGTAAACGTTTATAAACGGTAAACGTTTACGTTTACTCGCGGTAAACGTTTACTCGCCTACAGAGCACGGTTAGACCATACTTGGCCTCCTACGTTCCATCAGGCTGTCCATCTCTTTTATGGCGGTGTCAAGCATCACCCCACCGAGTTCTTCGGGCGTTGGGGGGGGGTGTACTCATCGTGTGCTGATAGAGATCCCATGGTGGTAGCACACACCCGCCTTCGTCGTCAAGCTGAAGGCAGCAAGAAAAACGAGAAAGCCAAGACGAAGCAGCTGAATATGGTGTCTTTCCTCACTCGAGCGACCACTGCAGTGGACGCCCACGAAGCCACCAGGGACTTCTTCTACGAAGAAGCCATCGGGTTTAACAAGGCTACTCGTCGTTCGTTCCTGACCATGGCTTCAGTCCTGTGCGGGCGCAGCCGCCAATGCTGCTGCCTTGGCCGAGCAGGTGCTCAGCAGAGGCGGTGGAGAAGGCCTTATCGCAGAACTTGCAGGTTACCTTGCGCATCTTCGATCCGGGTGCTTCCGTGAATGTCACCCCCTCCCGGCGTCTCCTGTGCGCTTGTTCGCCATTTGTGACGAAAGGTCCGTCTGGATATTTTACTTAGTTGCCCCTCTTCTTTGATAGATTGCGTTTCCAGTGGATGCCGCCCTTGATACAGTAAACGTTTACTCAACGTTTACTCAACGTTTACTCCAAAATGAGTAAACGTAAACGTTTATAAACGGTAAACGTTTACCGTTTACCTGGAACACTGCCCTAGGGCTATGTAGGATGGAAACGTTGGAAACGTTTCCGTTTCCGTTTCCGTTTCCGTTTCCTTCTTTTTGGCGGTGGATGGAAACGCCGTTTCTTTTCAAAAGAAACGGCTGGTATGCCACTAGTATACTGGCTGAAGGTCCGACCGGAAATGTGTTCCGAACGGCGGACCCCGCAATCCAGTGGGAAACCATGGACAAGGAGGCTCCGAAAAAGAGGGAGGAAAGAACCATAAGAGTTGCGACCGCGCAACCACACGCATCCGGTTGTGATGACTTTGAGGTCTGCAGCTCTTTATACCAATGGCTGTTGTGGCGACGATGCTCTGTTGATGCGAGGCCGTTAGCCAGCGCGCTGAAGACGATCGGGAAAGCACATCCGCTTCCAATAATAGGCTATACAGATATTTTGATATTGATTCAGGACAGCGGGAGCACCGCCGCACCACAGGCTACAAGACCGGGGGTTTCAGCGGCGTAAGACAAAGAGGGAGTGCAATCAGCATCAGGAGGTGAAGGGCACACATATGCCGGGGCAATGTTGAACCCGCCAGAAAAGCGATGGCCACGCAGTAACGTGTGTGTTAAACATCGATTGCCACAGTGCACCTTGCATACGACGACGGGTGGCAACCGTCACCGGAAGGGGCACCATCGGGCGGTGTTGTCGGAGCATAGACAGCGACGGCAGGAAGAACCCCACCGACAAAGCAGAAGAGGACGGCAGATTCAAAAAGCCCCACTCGGCACGGCCGCCGATACAAGTAAACATGAGAACGTGGGTTGGAAGCAGCAGAGGACGAAGTGGTAGGCACAGAAGAGTGGAACCTGGTGTCAGAAAACCTCAGCATCCGCATGTGACGACATTCTGCTTCATTAGCTTGTGGTTACCTATTTGCTCGTGTCAGATCGCCGATGAAAGAAAGCGGTGCCATAGGACCCCTCAGCATGAGGAGCCTTCCGGCGTTTCTTTTGAAAGAAACGGAAACGTTTCCGTTTCCGTTTCGTTTCCATATTTCGAAAAAACTAAAGAAACGGCGTTCCATCCAACTTAGCCTAGGGGGGGGGGGGGGATTGCAAGAACGTGCTTGGAATGGGTATGTGCTCAACACCGCACTGGTCCCGTCCGCGCCGTGTTTCGGTCCTTTAAGCCACGGACACATAAGGCGGACCATCATCAGCGTGGAACCTGAGTGTCTGCAGACAGGACTGCGGTGTGAGTCTGGTTTGTCAAGCGGCTGTTCGTAGCTCGTCACAGCCAGGACCACCCGTGCTACTAGAGCACAGGCGAATCCGTCACGGGGAGAAGGCCCCTACAACCGTGTCTGAGCAATCAGTTAAAAACTCAGGGCACCTCGCCCTGATTGTGACTGCGACTCGCTAGGCAGCACTGACTTGTCTTCTTTTACGGTGGCAATCTGCGAAGTAATACTCCGCAGAGCACAGTGGACATGGGGTTGCCGTGTGCAGCACCAATGGTTGAAGTACCAAAAGGAAAAGAGTGCGAGGAAGTAATCCTGCGTGCTGAGGGCAGCAAGTCGCGTTACGCGAAGTACCCTACTGGAATGGGGGGATTGCAAGAACGTGCTTGGAATGGGTATGTGCTCAACACCGCACTGGTCCCGTCCGCGCCGTGTTTCGGTCCTTTAAGCCACGGACACATAAGGCGGACCATCATCAGCGTGGAACCTGAGTGTCTGCAGACAGGACTTCGGTGTGAGTAGGGGGGGGGGGGGGGGGGGGGGGCCTCTCTATTTCCGGGGGGGGGGGGGGGGGGTCGGCAAGAACCAATCAAGCCAACGAGGCACGGGCTATTGACACCGGCGACGCAAGCGTTGCCTCCAGTTGGTTCGGCATACACGGTGAAGTCCAGCCTCAGAAGCTGGAGTTAAAAAGCGGGTGTCACACCCGCTTTTCGGGTGTGACTCGGACACACCCTCTTTTACTCCAGCATCTGAGGCTGGACCTCACCGTGTACGTGGACACCCCGAAATAAGGAGGGCCTCCCCCTTCTTTTCTCGCCCTTTTTCCCTTTTGACTTTTTTTTTTTTTTTTCCCGACGACAACTAGTGTCAGACTAGCCTACCCGAAGGCAGAAAGACTTGCATCCAGCATGCCTGAAAGGCGGTGTATTGCCTGGCCATTGGACGTCCTTCCGTGCCGCGCTGAACAGTCGATGAGAGAGAGAAGGCTGATGACTCGCTCGCCACCTTGAAAAGCGGTGGGCGAGCCCATGCCGACGAACCGCCTCGAAGATTTGCACCCTTTTCTCGAACACGCGCGTGCTGGGGAAAGCCCGCTACACGAGAGCCGAGCTTAACGCGTCTAGCGGTAGTACTGAGACAAGGCCGTGGCGAAGTGACTGCCAAAAAGCAAAGCGCCACTCCGGGGTTTTAAAGTCTCCAGTTTTGGGAAGATATCCTTTGTGCTCTGAGTGTCGTAAGAGTGGTGGTTACACGGGGTAAGAGAATCGGTGGTGGTGGTTTCGGCCACTGTCCACATACCTTACTTACGGTAGGCCCTCCTCATTATGGTGCCGCAGGAGGTGTTTTTTAGAGTGAAAGTTTTTTAGAGTTAAAGTTCGCTTGAAATACCGGGGTTTTAGGGTCTCCGTGTGACCGTTCATGAATGTTTTTGTGAGGACCCTTGAAACCCTTCACGCGGGGACGGGGTTGACTATTCTGGAAAGCTAAGTTGAACCTTGTTCGTGCAAGTAGTGGTGGGTGTGCATGAAAGCCCCCCAGCCACGGACGGGTACTTTTGGCACAGTGACAATTCGACCCAAGCTTTGGGTATGCTGTTGTCGAACTGCGGTTTGACCGTTGCCCCCGCTGTTGCCCCGGCGCGAGCTTCTTCTTTTTCCGCTACTTTCTCGCACATCCATTCGCCAAGAAACCGTATAATGGACCGTTCTGGTGAGGTGGGTGGGTCGCAAAAACGTGCTTGGGATGGATACGTGCCCAACACCGCACTGGTCCCGCCTGCGCCGTGTGTTCGGTCCTTGAAGCCACGGACACATAAAGGCGGACCATCTTCAGCGCAGAACCCGAGTGTCTGCAGACAGGACAGCGGTGTGAGTCTGGTTTGTCAGGCGGCTGTTCGTAGCTAGCGGGGTGGGTGGGGGAAAACAGTATATTAGTCGTGTTTTTTTCTTCTTTTCTGCGGTAGGATTTCTACGGGTCTTCGGGCCAAGTGGCTACCGATTTCCCAAACTAAAGCATCAAGGCTCGGCGCACCTTGGGGCTTGGCGCTCGCGCTGAACACAAGCTCGTCGAGACGGTCAGCCACAGGGCAGAGCGGACGGGGTTGTGACACTGTGCTGCCTCCGACTCAAGCTTTGCAAGCTGTGGTTGACCGTCACGTTCCTGGACCAGGAGTGGCCTTTTTCTTTTTCTTCTGAGGTAGGGGTCCAAGGTATGCACTGCACGCCCCGTCGCTGGCTTCTATGCATTGAGAGAAGAGAATCTCAAAGAGTTCTCCTTGCACAAGGAAATGCGCAGTATTTTCTTTTGTATAAGCACCTGCTTTGTAGGAAATGCTCGAGAGGAGACTGCCGGTTGCGATAGATCAAAGGAGGTAAATGTGCTTTAGCACTCATCCAAAACACCGTCTTAGCGCAGTCGCTTTGCGTCCCTTTCCTTCCTCGCCGGTGTGTCTGCAGATTCGTCAAGGGACCTGCACACAGCAAAAGGTATCGTTTTCCCGAGTCACGGCAGCCCCTCAACATTCCCTTGCGTTACGTTTCAGCGCGGCTTGTGCCTAAGCCTCGCACACGTGTTAGACTCCTTGGTAGTGATACCAGTTACAAAAGCGTGTTCTTACTTCTCCCTTTTTTGTTCTGGCAGTTCTCGTCGGACAAAACGAAGAGCAGACTCCGCAAAAAAAAGGCGCGTAGGCGATTTCATACGGCAGCTGCATCAGACACAGGTTGATCCGAGAGCTCGCTGCGGGAGGTGGCAAAAGTCTTCAAAACTACGCATTTCTTTCGCGAAGAAATGCGTAGTTTTGTTCTATTCTTTTACGTGTGTGAAAGAAGGAAAAGACTTTCAGTTCGGACTGAATGCACGTAACAGCAATGCCAGAAGAGCTGAAGGCCTTTTTGATGTCACTGGTTTTTTAGCATTTCTTTCCCCCCCCCCCCCCGTCGACAGCGAGTGTCAGACTGGCCCACCCATGGGTGGTTTGGACAGGTTCTCTGCCGTTCCGGTTGCTTGGTCATTTTATTTTTGGTTTCTTCTTTTTTTTATTTTATTTTTCGAGTGAAAGTTCGGTTTTACTATCGGGATCGGCCACCTCTACGACCGTTCTGGAAACGTTTCTTGGTGTGATCCGGTGGCCTTACTTGGGTGTACAAGGGGTGTACGCGAAAAGTACTCGGGGAGCACTTGGGAAGTTCACGGGAAGTACTAAAAGAAATACTCGAGGGGCTGCCTTGTGCTTACTTCGAAGGAGGCTAGAGGGGGAGAAACAATACAACTACAAAGTGGGTCTTTTTGGTTGAACGCTTACGCCCGCCACTGAACCCAGATTCGCCTGTGTTTCGTGTGGGCTACAGCACACTTTACCTCCTTTGATATCTTTTGCAGCTGACAGCCTCCTCAAGTATTTCCTACAAAGCAGGTGCTAACAAAAAAAACGCCAGAAATCGCCATTTTACCTGTTTGGGGTGTACTTGGGAAGTACTTGGCAAGTTCTTTGTAAGTTCATGGGAAATTACGTTTTCTGCTGTGGATCACACCATTTGTTGCCAGAAGAACCCCCTATTCCCTTGAGCCGCTGCACGGTCTGCTTGTTAACCCTTATTGCAAGAACGTGCTTGGAATGGGTATGTGCTCAACACCGCACTGGTCCCGTCTGCGCCGTGTTTCGGTCCTTTAAGCCACGGACCATCATCAGGACGAGGGGGAGGGCTGTCCAGCGCCCAGAAAGCCTTCTGGTGAAGCTAGGGGTCAAACTCGAGAGTGCTACGACTCCAAAATAGGAACCCTGGTGCTCCTTTGAAGGGTTTCGTGACACGTCTCTTCTGTACGCAAATGGCACCGTCACCAGCAAGGAAAGCATCGGCGCCAGCGAAACGAAGACGAGGGATGACGAACCCCCAACGGAAGAAGAAGTGTCCAGCGCCCGTGAAAGCGAAGACAGAGATCGCAGAAGCATGCACGCCGGGAAAGGGCGCAAAGCAGCCGCGCGAAGACAATGATTCGAACAAGTGCACGCGCCTGAAGCACGACGCGGTACGATCGAAGGGGTAGTCGCCTGGTGACTAATGCAGGCCATCGCTACGGATACTCTGCGTGCAAACCTCAGCTGAAGCTGCATTCCACGATCGTGAACCAGCAGGGATGGATCAGCCCGAACCGACACATCGAGCAGCCAACTCTGCCTGCGGGCACGCCATAGGCGACAGAGGTTGATCGAGATTGCACGCACGCCGACAAGCCAATGTTGTTCACCGAACAGCGTCCCTAAGTGGCTCTTTTTCCTATTCATAAAAAAAAAGAAAAAGAAAAAAAAGAAGGGAGCACTTCCGGGCTGGGGCTTGCGCTGATAAACGAACTGACGGACGATAGCATCAATTAGCCAATGGTGATGAAACCGATAAGGCAAATGTTTTCTTGTTCGTCGCGTGTACAGGGTACACATCTCTCTGAGGGGGGTTCCTGCGTTAGCACGTTTTCGTTGGCTTCGTTTTCTCTTTTCATGAGCGACTGTTGTTCAGGAAAATGCTCCTGTTAGTGCAAGTGTACTAGAAGAAGAAGAAAAAGGCCGCTCCTGGTCCAGGAACGTGACGGTCAACCACAGCTTGCAAAGCTTGAGTCGGAGGCAGCTCAGTGCCACAACCCCGTCCGCTCTGCCCTGCGGCTGACCGTCTCGACGAGCTTGTGTTCAGCGCGAGCGCCAAGCCTCAAGGTGCGCCAAGCCTTGATGCTTTAGTTTGGGAAATCGGTAGCCACTTGACCCGTAGGCCCGTGGCTCTGCAGTACCGCCGAACACGTGAAGCTTGGCTCCCGTGTAGCAGGCTTTCCCTGGTTCCTGTGGCAAAAAAAAGTTTTTTAGCCAACCCCATTTTCGTGGAAAAAAGTTTTTTAGGCGAGAAAAATATTTTTTAGCCACACAGGAAAAGCACTGTAAGCACCTGCTCTGTAGGAAATGCTTGAGGAGGCTGCCAGTTGCGGAAGATCAACATGTGGTAAATGTGCTGTAGCCCACACGGTGTAGCCGACTAGCCTCCTTCAGAGTCACCCACAAGGCAGCCCCTCGAGTATTTTTTTGCCGGCTCTGATGCTGGAAACATAGTAGGGGTGAGCGGGGTTGCGGTGATCTCCGCCGGGTAGATATATTAATCTGTCACTTGCACCCACTTGTTGTACACCCCGGACTCCCACTCCGGATTGCGGGAGTGGTTTTGCGGTCGTTTGTGCGGTCGGCCTCATTCCTCAATGCGGGAGTGGCATCTCCCTCAATGAGGGAGTGGGACCCCCTCAATGCGGGAGTGGGACCCCCTCAATGAGGGAGTGGGACCCCCTCAATGCGGGAGTGGCCACTCTCGCATTGACTTAGTATATGGCTGCTGAAGTCCGGGGTGAACGTACCTTCTCAGGCTCACTATTGCTAGCAAACTCGTGACCCGACTTTTGTGGCCTCGTTGCGAAGAGGGAGAGAGAGAGAAAAAAGACATTAAAACAAGTCACAGGGCGTGGGCAGGGGTAGCCACGCCTTACACGGTGCACCAGTCATGCCATTTCCTAGTCACTTACTACTGATCTTACTAGTCATATGGTACGATGCCAAAAGGGGGGGGGGGGGGGGGGGGTTTGGGCAGATGTTTTCTGGTATAGTCAGATACTGGGCATGTGGGGTATAGGACCCATACCCCCCCAGAAACCATGTTTTCGGGCCGATTTTGGGGTCCAATGCCCTCGGAGAACCTTTTTCTGAGCGCAAAACTCAGTTGTTGTGGACTTTGAGGCCCCAGGTAGGGCTACGACTGTACAATGGCTACGGCGGCAGCACCCACCCAGAACAGGAACTTAACTCTGTTCTCAGAATGCGTGACTCGTAAATGCGTTTCGTTCGAAGAATTGGCTCAAAAAATTGCAAGGCAAGACGCACACGAAGTACGATAGGTCACAGGGCTCCATGCGGAGACACTTTGGAGCGACGAGAGCCTTTCTGATGAAAGCTGCAGGAGTTGACCCGATTGCGCCCGGCGTCTCTGTACAGAGGGCGACCGACAAAGGTGACCCATGAGGCAGCAGGCATTCGACGATCACGTGGAGGCAACCACCGACGTCGTGGGTCACGGAAAAGCTGTCGTGCACAAGACGTTCGTCGCACAAATCCTTCTAGCACAGGCTGGTGGACGAAGAAGGCCAACTAACGGCAAAGGTGTCGTTCACCACGTACCGCCAGCTACGTGGTGCCCGGTTCGAACACCTGGCCGGACGTGTGCGACACCTGCAGAAGGGAATACGATTAACCATCGCCTTCGTGAGGTTACCAGCAGCAAACTCACTTCTTTCGATCCGACAAGCCGATTTCTGCCAATAAAAGTTGCCAATACTGCCAGAAGAACCTGGGGTCAGCTTTTTTAACAACCAGGGGCCTCGCCTCCTTGATGATTGATTTGCGTTGGACGATAGGTGACTCGATCCAACTTGGGGAACTGTTTTAGCTGGTGTACAGTGGGTTTCACACTGGATTTGCGGGTGTCACACTGGATTCCGCACTGGCTTTTGGGTGTCAGTGGATTTCACGCTGGATTTGCGGGTGTGGCACACTGGATCTAGCAGGTGTGCCCACGCCCGACACTTTGGCCGCACAGTTAACACCCCCACACGATGCTGGAGTGCACCGTGCGGGGCCTCGAAACCCACAGAAACAGAGTTTTGCGCTCAGAAAAAGGCTCTCCGAGGGCATTTGGCCTCAAAACCGGCCCGAAAAAATGGTTTCTGGGGGGATATGGGTCCCATACCCCACATGCCCAGTATCTTACTATGCCAGAAAACATCTGCCCAAACCCCCCCCCCCCCCCTTTTGGCATCGTACCATATGACCACTGTCAGTAGTAAGAATGACTACGCCTTGTCAAGGGATTCCTTCACAAAATGCAGTAGCTAGTAAGAAACAGTAAAAATCACTAGTAAGAATGACTACTGCATTTTTACTACTGCAGTAGTGGGCACCCTTCAGTAGTAATATGACTAGTCACGCCAAATCAGCAGTAAGCAATTTTCAGTAGTACTATGACTAGTCATGGCGCGTTTTTACAAATGACTAGTGCACATGTAGCAGCCCCATGTCTCCCCCAATCCACCTGCATGTGTTCCCTTAGCTATCGCCACCGCGCTGACCTTTTCCGAGAGAGAGAGAGAGAGAGAGAGGGAGAGAGAAAGAAACCGCTAGGTTCGCCTCTTTTTCTGTGCAAGAACGCGTGCAATCTTCTTTCTTTTATTTTACCGCCGACACAGCAATTATCCGACTCGCCCGTAGGTCTTCTCTGCCGGCGGGCTTTTGCTTGAATTCGTTTCTTTCTTTTCGTTAGGGGGGGGACCAGAGGTTCAGGAAAAAATATGCCTTCGCTCTTTCGCTATCCTTTCAAAAACTGTTGCGGTAACGCATCCACACAGAGACCCCTGTTTTTTGTGTTTCCGGCGATATTTTCGCTCAGTTTTTTTTTTTTTTTTTTCCCCGACGACAACTAGTGTCAGACTAGCCTACCCGAAGGCAGTTGATCTCTTTAGGCAAGGTTTCTCTACCGGCGGAAGTTGTTTGGGTTAGCGTTTTTTTTTTTTGATCGGGAAAAACACGCAGTCTTTTATCCCCGAGGTTTTATTATCCCGCAATCGAACCAGGTTGTAATACCTAAGCACATACACACCTTCTCCGGTAGCTCCCGGCTCAGCCGATTTCCGCGGCTTTCTTAAAAGGTCCCCGGTGTCCTTCCGCATGGAGGCACACGGAAGAGCTCCCCCGCAAGGGTGCTTACCCCCGCGAGTAAAAGGGTGCTTCTTTCCAGGGCAGGTATTCTCATCTTGCAAGGTGGCCGGTGCTTCCTCACGGGCCCCGACGCACGCCTGCGTCCTCTCCATCCAACCCTCTGTTTTTCTTCTTTCTCTGTATCTCCAAGTTCTCCCCTCGTGCTGGCACCACGAAGCGAGGTCCGTCGCTGCTAGCGGGCCCAGAGAAGGGAAATAAATTTTTTTTTGAGCAGGCCGAGTTCCAGGCCTCTCTTCAGGCTGTTCTTCTTCTTTTTCACCTGGTATGTCTTGAGATAGGGATCTCCATGTGAAGCACGGACATGTAAACTGTGACAGTGACATGATCTTCAGTTTGGTGTTGGTTCGCTCATTGCTCAGGCTTACATTTTTGGAACACATTGCAATGTCTCGAATAAGAAATGGTAAAGGTTTCGGTTTTCCGGCGGCGCTGAGTTTGCGTAGTGTGTTGCTGTCACACGCTTGCTTTCATTTGAGAGAGAGAGAGGGGGGGAACACATAAAACAAGTCAAAGGGTGTGTTGCCACGCCTTAGCAGTCCCAGGGCCTCTCCCCTCCCACCTATATGTGTTCTCGCTGCCATCGCTACCGCGCTGACAATTCCGAGAGAGGAGGGGTCTCGTTCGGACCTTGACTCTCTTCATCGGTAAGAAACGTGGAGCCATCGGGGCGATCAACGCGAAATCGATCGAGGGGAGCGAGGTCGGGACTGAAGGAGGAGGGAGGAACTTGCCGCTGCGTTATCATGCAGGGTCAAAACCTTGTGTC
Organism: Diplonema papillatum; assembly: GCA_030068145.1. NCBI lineage: Eukaryota > Euglenozoa > Diplonemea > Diplonemida > Diplonemidae > Diplonema > Diplonema papillatum. Next base: position 15,595 of record JAPJBO010000041.1, on the reverse strand, counting down.
TTTTGGGTAAGAGGGATTTAGACCCCAAAAAAAGGCCACCCATTTTTCTGGAAAAAAATTGGGGTTTTGGAAGAAAAAAAAATTGGAACAAAAACTGCAGTGATTTTTTGATGAAGTTGTCACTGACCGACATAGTTGAGCAAAAAAAACATCCAATTTTTTTTCTTGGGGGGCCATCGGCCCCGCGGCAGCGTTTTCTAAAAAGAGACAAGGTTTTGACCCTGCATGTTATTTGCTAATTCCGAAACCTTAAGTTTCCGAAGCTTCCCCTTCGAAACTTGCCCTGGAGCGAGTGGACGAAACACTCAGGGCTTGTCGCTCAACCACCAATATATAGGGAGAGAGAGAGACGCGTTACAGTGCAGGACCATCTCTCCGGAAGTTTCCAGTCTCCTCACTTTTTGTGTGTGCGAGTGAAAAAGACAGGGCCGGTCTGATCGTTTTCCCGCTTGCACCCTTACTGGTTCATTTTCAAGCCAGGAACTCTGATCAACCACCGAAACACGCTGTTTACGCGTATATGGCTACGTCTTTTCAGGCTTGCACATTACGATGAGGGACAAGCCGCAAGATTGTTGCAATACTAAAAAAGAGGGGCTCTGCTGCCTCAAGCACCACTCCAGTTCACAGGAGCCGCCAGGCCACCATCAGCAGCTGGTGGGGTACTCAGCAGTAACCTTTTTTTTTTTTTTTGTATAAGCACCTGCTTTGTAGGAAATACTTGAGGAGGCTGCCAGCTGCAAAAGATCAAAGGAGGTAAATGTGCTGTAGCCCACACGAAACACAGGTGAATCTGGGTTTAGTGGCGGGCGTAAGCGTTCAACAAAAGTTGTATTGTTTCTCCCCCTCTAGCCTCCTTCGAAGTAAGCACAAGGCAGCCCCTCGAGTATTTTTTCCCGACGACAACTCGTGTCAGACTAGCCTACCCGAAGGCAGTTGATTTCTTTAGGCAAGGTTTCTCTGCCGGCGGAAGTTGCTTGGGTTAGCGTTATCCTTTTTTTTTTTTTTTTTTTGTCGGCCGCCCAATGTCCACTCTCCTTACTGTCTTTCTCCTTTCCGCTAGTCGCCTTTTTCACTGTGGGGTACTCAGCAGTAACCTTTTTTTTTTTTTTTTGCGCAACGCCTCAGGGGACTTTAAAAGTTTGGGGTCCGAGCCAAAAACCCGGTTTGAGCCAAAAAACCGGTTTGGTTATGTAGGTCGGTGTATCACACTTGCATGCGGTGCTGCATCACGAGCGGGCTACTTTCTGCACTCTGTGTGGAGTTTTCCGCACTCTAGGCACTCTCGGTTTCCATGATCCACATGAAGGAAGCAAAAAGAAGCACTGTGTTGGTCAGAAAAGCACATTTTTCTTTCAGAACAAAAGGTTGCAATAAGAAATGACAAAAAGGCGGAGACGTAAAGAAACACCAGCTTCATGATGAGCCCCCCACTCCCCCCCACTCCCCGTTTTTCCCCCTTTTTAGGTTAAGCTGTTTTTTGAGGGCTTATTTGTACGCTATTACAGGCAGGTACGTTCATTACTACTATAGTACTACTACACAGTGAAGGTGGTAAAACTTTGAAATCGGTCTATAAGATTTTTTTTTTTCCCCTCAAAAACTCAAACCGGTTTATTCGGTTTGTCAAACCGATAAACCGGTATTTTAAAGTCCCCTGCAACGCCTCCTCCTAAGCAGTGCGCTGATGCCCAGCAAACTGGGCCACCTTGCAACCTGAGTTCTGGATCCGACTTTTTAACAGCAGCAGCAACAATATACGCGATTGGTGCTTTGGGCAGGGCGACCTTATTACGCTAACCAATCCGGACCGTTTCCCTCTCCGCTTTTTAGAGTTAAAGTTCGCTTGAAATTCCGGGGGTTTAGGGTCTCCGTGTGACCGTTCATGAATGGGTTCTCTTAGAGCAAGAAAGGGCTATCTGGATACGGGTTGTATATTTTGGTGCACGCTTTCGTTGTGGGTTATGGCTAGCCATGTCCTGGACTGTTTGTGACCGACACCAAGTACATTCCTTCGTGGTCTCCTCTTTTTAGAGTGAAAGTTGGCTTGAAACTCCGGGGATTTAAAGTCTCCGGGTGACCTGCGTCAGTATGGGAAGATATCCTTTGTGCTCTGTGTGTCGTAAGAGGTGTGGTTACACCAGGTAAGAGAATCGGTGGGTACCTTCGTTGTTGGTCGGTGGTGGTTTCGGCTATTATCCACGTACCTTACTTACGGTAGGTCCTCCTCAGTATGGTGCCGCAGAAGGCGACTGTTTTTGTACCCCCTCCCTTCTCCGCACACGCAACGCTGCTGGGGGGAAAATCTTAGTGGGGGAGGGAAAACGGGTCGAACGGAGCTGGCGGCGGCCATGCGCGTAGGGGCCTTGACGACCTACCTAAATCTCGCCAGCGCGCGACAGCAACTCAGTTGGTTGGATTGCGGCTTGTAGCTTTTTCTTTTTTTTGTATGAGCAGTTCAGCCGCTCATGAGCAGCTCATTGAGCACCCAGTGCAGTCAGGCTCGACCGCTCGACCGGTCAAGTCACTTTCCGAAAATACTTTTTTTCTTTTTTTTGGACAGGAATTTGCCACAACTTTTTTTTGCACTGGCGAATACAGGTCAAAATCCATCCTATGCCAGAAAGATTTTCCCACGCTACGCGTGGGAAAACAACATCTGGTGTTTTAGAGTAAAAGTTCGCTTGAAACTCTGGTTTTTAGGCAGTCTCACAAAGTTAGTACACTGTCGTGCTTCAGTAGTAGGACGGCTTAATACGACTTTTCCAGTAGCTTCGCTTGTGAATCATTAGTGCCATGAACAGGTCGACAACCCACGTTCACATCGTCCATCATACAAAAGATGGGCCCAGAGTGACGAGTTTCGGGGTTGCAGTGGAGTCTTCAGATGCCTGAGGCAATGGAACACTGTTTTGGTTTTGTAGGTGGGCCTCATTATGACTGCTGTGACCTTGGCATGTGCCTTCGTGGGTGTGCTGCTGCTTCACCACCTTGTTGTAGACCCCAGTAGTCTCTGTATTCTGGCTGCAGCCGAACATACTGCAATCCAGGAGTTGGTGAGTGGAGTTGGGAATCCAAAAGCTTGCCCTTGCCCCCGTGACATTCGACCGCCTTGACCGGTCGAATGTCAATCCGAGAGCAATAATTTTTTCTTTTGTCAATTCGACCGGCCGGTGACTGCACTGTGAGCACCTGCTTTGTAGAAAATACTTGAGGAGGCTGCCAGCTGCAAAAGAACAGCGGTAAATGTGATACACGAAACACAGGTGAATCATATGCGTTCAACACAAAAGACCCATTTTGTAGTTGTATTGTTTCTCCCACTCTAGCCTCCTTCGAAGTAAGCACAAGGCAGCCCCTCGAGTATTTTCTGTTCATTTTTTGCAGCGGGATCCCAGTTCTGCATCTGCAGTCGCGACGGGATGTTTTGAAACACAGAACTAAAAGTCCGGAAGAAATGGCCCGAGGGATGTGTTTCCCGTAAATGCGCACTAAAATAGCGAACCGAAGGCAGCGCAGCGAAGCGCATCGCAAACCACGTGAAGGCGCGAAGACTTCTGTCCTCGGGAAATACTCGGCGTCGCTGCTTCGACTCCGAATGGAAGGGAGGAAATATAGAGGCAAGAGGCAATACAATATAAACACAATCTGATTTGTCCTTCGCTTACACCACCGTGTGTTGTTTTCTCACTCAGGACTTTGACCTGTTTTGTTTGTGTGATTTGTCGTGTCGGGGTAGACCCGCATGACCTCACGTCCGTTCAACACGTGGTTCGGTAGTTACAGCACTTGGGATCCCTTCTGTTCTTTGTCGGGCAGCATCGTCGAGCATTTCCTTTCAAGCTGGCGCCTATGTAAAATGAATGTCCGCCAGCCGGTAAAAAAAATTCATTCCTCGTGGCCCGAGGGTGTTTTCCTCCCGAGTCAGGAGAAAAACCGGATCTGGTGCTTCCTTTGCTTCTGCGCACGTACGGAAACGTATCCCTATATACAATACACTGCGCTCGCTGCGCAATGTCCCTTTTTCGTCATTTTTCACAGGAGGGGGTGGGGCATGCAAGAACGTGCTTGTGTGCCCAACACCGCACCGGTCCTGTCTGCACTGTGTCTATGAGCCACGGACGCATAAGGCGGACCATCATCAGCCCATGACATACCGGTACGTGCCCGCCGTCAGGACAGCGGAGTCGGGTCCTCCAATCCCACACGGTGAAGTCCAGCGCCAGAAGCTGAAGTTTAAAAAGCGGGTGTCACACCCGCTTTTCGGGTGTGGATTACGCGTTTTATCCTTTGGGTTCGAGAATGTTCGTCGTGTGATGTTTAGACAGGACACTCTCTCATGCATGTTTGATGCTATCGTCCAGGTTTCTTCGAAGAAGATGTCAAACGGAAAGAAGAAGTGTGAAACCCGGGGTTTCCCTGGAGGCTTTTCGTGTTTTTTTCTGCAGATGCTGCGAAGAAATGAAAAAAGAGGGAAAACGGAGTGTAAGACTCCGTAAACAGGGGGGGAGGCGGCCAACTGGAAATGCCTTGCTTTCAGGGTGCATACCCCTCGCGTGATAACAGAATGGGCAGTGTGAGGAGAAGTTGGCAAGGGATTTGCACGTCGGCTTAGAATGGGTCCAAGGACCTCCGCGCCGTCCGGGCTCATAGCAAAGTATGCGTTGTTGGATGGGGGGGATTGCAAGAACGTGCTTGGAATGGATACGTGCTCAACACCGCAGGGGTCCCGTCTGCGCCGTGTTTCGGTCGTTTAAGCCACGGACACATAAGGCGGACCATCATCAGCGCGGAACCTGAGTGTCTGCAGACAGGACTGCGGTGTGAGTCTGGTTTGCCAGGCGGCTGTTCGTTGCTCGTCACAGCCAGGACCACCCGTGCTACTAGAGCACAGGCGAATCCGTCACAGGGAGAAGGCCCCTGCAACCGTGTCTGAGCAATAAGTAAAAAAACTCACGGCACTCGCCCTAATTGTGACTGCGACTCGCTAGACAGCACTGACTTGTCTTTTTACGGTGGCAATCTGCGAAGTAAACTCCGCATAGCATAGGGTTGCCGTGTGCAGCACCAATGGTTGAAGTACCAAACGGAAAAATAGTGCGAGAAGGAAGTAATCCTGCGTGCTGAGGGCAGCGAGTCGCGTTACGCGAAGTACCCTACTAAGTATGCGTTATTGGATGGGGGCGGGTTGCAACAACGTGCTTGGAATGGATGCGTGTTCAACACCGCACCGGCCCTATCGCTCCGTGTTTCGATCCTCTAAGCCACGGACACATAGACCGGACCATCGGGGGCAGTGCGGAACCGCGGAGCGCCTGCGGACAGAACAGCCGAGTGCCTGGTTCGCCATGCGTCTGTTCGTAGCTTGCCACAGCCAGGAGCACGATACGAGGACGCAGGCAAAACGGTCTCGGGAGAGGGTGGAAATCTTAATGATTAGACAGAAGTCCGCCTCTCATGCATGTTTGATGCTACGGACAGGAAAATGAACGCCAAAACGGGAAAAAGGAGTGTACAGCTCTCAATTGCCTCGTGCATGATCGACGGCAGTATCAAGTCTTCTTCGGAAGGGTGTTCGGAAAAGCCTGCATCCCCCCAGTCCGTCAGAAAACACCGGGCTTGAAAAGACCCTGGATTAGAATTGGAACGCGCGGTGTGCGTTTTAGGTCATTCTCGAGTAGAGAAAAGCGCAGGCGAAAAGAGATCTCCACGCAAAACGTAAGCGAGCACACGGTTCAGGAGACGAAAACAACAGACGATGCTCCTGGGCCCAAGCCTTGAACCTGCGTGCTACTGAGAGTATTTCTGCCCAAACCTCCCTTTTGGCATCGTCTCATATTGAAACCTCCAGAAACCTTTTGGGAAATTTTAGTTTAATTTGTAGGCAAAGCACTGCCTCTCATGCACGTAGCACCAAGCCTTCTTCGGAGAGTGAAGAAAGCAAACGAAGAGATGCGTAGGCAATGCGCCCCGCGGAGGGATGGGGCCTGCTCTTTTGGACCGCTTTTTATTTTCTCGCCGCGGCGTTGCGCGCGCCGCGTTCTCTGTCCTGGGATTCGCTTGTGAACGCCAGGTCCAACTTGCTCATCGGTGGGTCTTTTGGATGAGGGGGCGTCGTTGTTATTGGTATGGGCACAGGGACACACGAAGGGTGGAGAAAGGAGGGGGGGGAGCAGTTCTAAGTTATCTTTCACGAAAATGCGTTCTTCTTTTGGTGGTTGATTCTATTTGACGGGTTGTCGGTCGGACTCGTCTGCTCGTCCAAAGGGTTCGGGTTATTCATTGTCGTTGGTGTTGGTGTTGTTGTTGTTGTTGCAGTTTTTTGGTTGAACCCGGAGCTACTTACTCAGCCGGTATCAGGCCCACAGGACAAGTAGCTGGCGACCTCTCAGGGCTAGACACCCTGCTTCGGAAAAAAGCACGTTTAGCGACAACCCCGTCTACACGGTGGAGTCTAGCCTCAGGAAGCTGAAAAAGGCGGGTGTGCTGCACTCAATTGCGACACGGCGCCATGCCCTACTTTGCACCGAGGGTTTGGTCCTTTGAGCGCTTACCACCGGCACAGCACGGTACTCGCCACAATACTTCTGCCCAAACCCGCACTTCCCCGCCGCAGTTTGGCGTGGTTCTGTACACGGTGGAGTCCAGCCTCAGAAGCTGAAGGTGCATCCGAAAGGCGGGTGTGCTGCACTCGGCGCCATGCCCTACTTTGCACCGAGGGTTTGGTCCTTTGAGCGCTTACCACGGCACAGCACTGTACTCGCCACAATACTTCTGCCCAAACCCGAATTCCCCGCCGCAGTTTGGCGTAACGATGGAGTCCAGCCCCAGAAGCTGAATGTACACCGGTGTGCTGCACTCAATGCTCGTGCACATTGCGACACGGTGAGCGCGTACCACCGGCACAGCAATGTACATACTTCTGCCCAAACCCGCACTTCCCCGCCGCAGTTTGGCATTATGATGGAGTCCAGCCCCAGAAGCTGAAGGTACACCCAAAAAGCGGGTGTGCTGCACTCAATGCTCGTGCACATTGCGACACGGCGCCAGGTCCTTCTTTGCTCCGAGGGTTCGGCCCTATGCGCGCAAACCACCGGCACAGCACTGTACTCGCCGCAATACTTCTGCCCAAACCCGCGCTTCCCCGCCGCAGTTTGGCGTGGTTCTGTACACGATGGAGTTCAGCCTCAGAAGCTGGAGTTGAAGCTGGAGTGAAAATACTCGACGTAGCTGCTTCGACTCCGAATGGAAGGGGGGAAATATAGAGGTAAGGGGCAAATACAATACAAACACAATCTGATTTGTTCTTCGCTTACACCACCGTGTGTTGTTTTCTCACTCAGGACTTTTGACCTGTTGTGTTTGTGTGATTTATCGTGCAGGGGTAGACCCGCATGACCTCACGTCCGTTCAACACGTGGTTCGGTAGTTACAGCACTTTGGATCCCTTCTGTTCTTTGTCGGGCAGCATCGTCGACCATTTCCTTTCAAGCTGGCGCTTATGTAAAAAAAGCGGATGCGAACCCCGCTCTTTGGATGCCATACACGCGTTTTGACTGTGGCGCACCGACTCTTCGGGTGCGACACAGGCACACCTTCTTCAACTCTCGCTTCCGAGGCTGGACCCAAACCCTCTCCATTTGGGCATGCTACTATAGGATAATGATTTCGAGGTTGATTTCAGGTGCCAGGGAAAGCCTGCTACACGGGAGCCAAGCGTCACGTGTTCGGCGGTACTGCAGAGCCACGGGCCGACGGGTCAAGTGGCCACCGATTTCCCGAACTAAAGCATCAAGGCGTGGCGCACCTTGGGGCTTGGCGCTTGCGCTGAACACAAGCTCGTCGAGACGGTCAGCCACGCGGACGGGGTTGTATTCTGTGTGTCCGACCCAAACTCTCCAAGCTGTGGTTGACCGCCACGTTCCTGGACCCGGAGCGGCCTTTTTCTTTTCTTTTTCTTCTCTCTTCTTCGAGGTCGATATCAGGTGCAAAGAAGAAGGGCTCAAGATGCACGCCCGAGCCGATGTAGTTGGCGAGGTCGATGAGCCACACGCCGGACGCGCCGGACGCGCCGGTCACGTCGGCCACGAAAAGCAGCGAAGACCCGACCATCTCGTGGCCTTTGAAGAACGCCGACCGCCGCGCCGCCGCGTGCAGGTGGTCCAACCGGTCGCAGAAGCTGCGCACGATCTTCTTCTGCAAGCCGACATCCCCCGGCGCCACGTTCGCGAGGTAGCTCGCCAGCACTTGCGCAACCGCTTCCTTCGAGCGGGTCCGCGTCAAATCCTCGTTGCAGTCGAGGCCTGCTATTCCATCAATGCGGAATCCGAGCTGAGCGGATGAGGATAGCTCTTCCCGGATGCGCATGTACCGGAGTTTCGTGATCGTCCGCGTCTGCCGCTCTTTTTCGGTGGCGAGGTCGATGGAGAGGGTCGCAAGCTTTTTGAACAGGTCCGCACGCGGCTCGCCGGTCTCCTCTTCGAGGAAGGTGCGCTCGGAACCCGAGCTGAGGTACGGAATCCCCGTAGCGACGAGGTGTGCGCAGACACACACACACACACACCTCTTCCAAGCCCGAACAGGGTGCTCCAACAACAGCAGGCCATCAGGACGAGGAGGAGAAATGGGGCGAACCAGAGATAGAAGGACAGAAGGGAAGCTTCGCTGTCTTCACGGCACGTCCAGAGGGGCCATGACGTCGTTCCAGGTGGCGACGATGTTGAAGAGCCCAGCCATCCTCGTGGTTCCCCTTTGCCCACGGAGACACGTGGTTGGTCGAGATGATCTCCCGCGGTAACTGCACCAGCCAACTCAATCGCCACCTGTCACCACTTTCGGCTCGCCCATACCGGACTCCATTCAGTACGGAATCCTCAAGACCGAACAGGGTGTTCCAACTATGTCGGGCCATCAGGAGGAGGGGGAATGACAGAAGGGAAGCTTCGGTGTCCTCACGGCACGTCCAGGGAGGCCATGACGTCGTTCCAGGTGGCAACGATGTTGTAGAGCCCCGTGAGCCAGCCATCCTCGTGGTTCCCCTTTGCCCACGGAGTCACGTGGTTGGTCGAGATACCCGGCGGCAGCGGGACGCACTTGGCGAGGTCGATGAGCCACACGCCGGACGCGCCGGTCGCGTCGGCCACGAAAAGCAGCGAAGACCCGACCATCTCGTGGCCTTTGAAGAACGCCGACCGCCGCGCCGCCGCGTGCAGGTGGTCCAACCGGTCGCAGAAGCTGCGCACGATCTTCTTCTGCAAGCCGACATCCCCCGGCGCCACGTTCGCGAGGTAGCTCGCCAGCACTTGCGCAACCGCTTCCTTCGAGCGGGTCCGCGTCAAATCCTCGTTGCAGTCGAGGCCCGCCATTCCGTCAATACGGAACCCAAGCTGAGCGGATGAGGATAGCTCTTCCCGGATGCGCATGTACCGGAGTTTCGTGATCGTCCGCGTCTGCCGCTCTTCTTCGGTGGCGAGATCGATGGAGAGGGTCGCAAGCTTTTTGAACAGGTCCGCACGCGGCTCGCCGGTCTCCTCTTCGAGGAAGGTGCGCTGGCCCACTTTGCAGTCGAGTACCACCGGCTGGTCGAACGCTGTCGTCACGTCCCTCAGCACCAGGTATCGATCAGGCCTGCCCTCTGCCCGCTTGCTGAGCGTGGCGTCTCCAAAGTAGGACGGGATGAACGGAAACAGTGCGTCCTGTTGCAGCTTCTCGTACGCCTCCTTCTCGCTCTTGATCGCCTTCTTCAGCACGATGCCCTCCCGATCCGTCAGAAAAGCGCCCGTGTGCCCGTGAGCGCAGTCGCTCATCGGCTGAAACGCATCCCGTTGCAGAACTTGCACCATTTTCATGCGGCGCTACTCCTGGGCGGGGGGGAGGAGGGGCTGATTCCGAGAGGTTGTTCGTTGCTTGCTGTTGTCGCCCCAATCGTGAGTGTTGCTGCGCCTTTTTTTTTTTTTTTTTGCCCTTTCAAGACCTTCGGCAAGCTTCTCCTCAGCTGGTAAAGGGGGGGGTGGTGAGGGGGGAAGAAATGGAGGACGGGGCGGGAGGGGGTGGGGGGGAAGCGATTAGGGGTGTTGAGACACTCCCTCGGCTACAGAAGCCCCACCACTCCTCTCCAGCCCCTTTTTCTTTCAGTGGTGTCGGCCCGCGCCCCTGCTAGCCTGTAGGGTGGGATTGCCACGGGTGGTTCTTGCAAAATGTGTGGATAAAAGACAGGTTTCGCGAAGTTCTCGAGTGGTCCGTCCACGTGTCTGTTGCTCCGTTTCTCAGCAGAAATCCGCACCCCCCCACCTCTGCTTTCATGCAGAGTGTGGCAGCGGGAAAAAGGCGGAATGCCCCGTCGTACCGTTCCTTCTCGCTCTCGATCGCCTTCTTCAGCACGATGCCCTCCCGATCCGTCAGAAACGCGCCCATGTGCCCGTGAGCGCAGTCGCTCATCGGCTGACACGCATCCCTTTGCAGAACTTGCACTATTTTCATGCGGCGCTAGGTACCAGGGAAAGCCTGCTACACGGGAGCCAAGCTTCACGTGTTCGGCGGTACTGCAGAGCCACGTGCCTACGGGTCAAGTGGCTACCGATTTCCCAAACTAAAGCATCAAGGCGTGGCGCACCTTGGGGCTTGGCGCTTGCGCTGAACACAAGCTCGTCGAGACGGTCAGCCACAGGGCAGAGCGGACGGGGTTGTGGCACTGAGCTGTCTCCGACTCAAGCTTTGCAAGCTGTGGTTGACCGTCACGTTCCTGGACCGGGAGCGGCCTTTTTCTTCTTCTTCTTCTTCATGCGGCGCTACTCCGGGATGCCAACGGTCAACCGAGGGGAGGAGGGGCTGATTCCGAGAGGTTGTTCGTTGTTTGCTGTCGTTCGCCCCAATCGTGTGTGTTGCTGCTGTTTTTTGCCCTTTCAAGACCTTCGGCAAGCTCCTCTCCAGCCCTCTTTTCTTTCAGTGGTGTCGGCCCGCGCCCCTGCTAGCCTGTTGGGTGGGATGGCCACGTGTGGTTCTTGCAAAATGTGTGGATAAAAGACAGGTTTCGTGAAGTTGTCGAGTGGCCGTCCACGTGTCTGTTGCTCCGTTTCTCGGCATTAATCCGCCCCCCAAATTCTGCTTTCATGCAGAGTGTCGCAGCGGGGAAAAGGCGGAATGCAACGAATCAGCTCGTCGTACCGTTCCTTCTCGCTCTTGATCGCCTTCTTCAGCACGATGCCCTCCCGATCCATCAGAAACGCGCCCGTGTGCCCGTGCGCGCAGGCGACTACCTGGGACACCCGGGGTGTCCCAGGTAGTCACCTGCGTGACTGCACCAGTGGCGGTCCTGCAGCCTCCTACGACAGCGGCATCTAGGGGTCGAGCTGAGTATTGAGCACCCGAAGGCGCGGGCAAGCACCAGGGTCGTGATATTCTGCAAGGTACCCAAAGACGCAAACCCCGAAAAAGAAAATGCCGAACCGGGTAAAACCTGGGAAACCCAGCCCCATTTTTTAGAGTGAAAGTTCGCTTGAAACTCCGGGGTTTTAAAGTCTCCGGGTGACCTTCGTCGTTAAGGGAAGATATTCTTTGTGCTCTGAGTGTCGTAAGAGTGGTGGTTACACGAGGTAAGAGGATCGATTTTTGGGGGTGTTCCAGGTTTTACCCGGTTCGACATTCATCCAATTACCTGCCCTCCCCCGTGCATAAGATGGATAGCCCAACCCCCTTGATTACGAGGGATAACGGGCGAGAATGCCAATCCATCTTAAACACGGGGGTGAGGTACCCCCGTGTAAGGCGACTACGCTGAGGGGGGCCCCAGCGTAGTCGTAAACGGAAACGTTTCCCGTTTCCGTTTCCGTTTCCGTTTCCATACTTTCAAGGAAACGGCGTTTCCTTATTTGGGAAACGGCTGCTGCAGATTGCAGTGTGTAAGGTGACCACACCTCGGATGGGCGGGGGGAAATTTTTTTAGGGGTGTTTCCCAACGAGCCAGCAAAACAAATTTATCTGTGCAAACGCTGTCTCCGAAGTAGTCCCGAACTGCGCGGTCCTTCGTAGTGGTGGCAACCAAGCACTCAGAGAATTGGGCCTGGAGACCTCCCCGTAAGGTTTTTGTACAACAAGGTTCGTATGCGCGACAGTCTTTTCGGTTTTGGCTGGAGTTGACACACCCTGTCGGGGATGTGAGCAGCCTCAGAAGCTGGATTTAAAGCTGGAGTAAAAAAAGCGGGTGACACAGGGCACCCTCTTTAGCTCCTTCTGGGGCTGGACCTCACCGTGTAGTATTCCCTGGTGGTGTTAGCGTGGTTTGTGGGTAGCCTGCAAAACCAAGGAGCCGTTTCCATGTTTTGGAAAAAACGGATGGAAACGCGTTTACTTGCCCACATAGCCCTAGGGGGGGGGGGGGGGGGCATAGATGGAAACATAAAACCCAAAACCCAAGGCCACCAGATACCAAGTATTTGGTGGCAGCCACTACTGGCTGGCTGGTCCCGGTTCCCGATCTTGAATATACCTTCGAATCTATACGAGCGTAGCCCGGGGGTTTCTTTTTTGGCACCAATCCTTCCGAAAGAGAGGGGGGGATCCGGGGGGCACCGCCCCCCGGCCGAACGGTACGGTACAGCGTTACAGCTCGTGTGCAGGAAACACACAAGCTTCGCAAAATTCCAACAAAATCTCGAGGCTTCACCAACTTTTACACCCTCAGCTACGACACCTCCATTTTGATATCCGGAGATGTCCCCACCCTGGAAACCTTCAAACTTTGAAGGAGACACTTGAATTTCATTGTTTCGAGTTGTCCCCACCAAGGAGACACCTCTATTTTGACATCCGGAGATGTCCCCACCCTGGAAACCTTCAAACTTTGAGGGAGACACTTGAATTTCATTGTTTCGAGTTGTCCCCACCAAGGAGACACCTCGATTTTGACATCGGAGATGTCCCCACCCTGGAAACCTTCAAACTTTGAGGGAGACACTTGAATTTCATTGTTTCGAGTTGTCCCCACCAAGGAGACACCTCTTTTGACGTCCGGAGATGTCCCCACCCTGGAAACCTTCAAACTTTGAGGGAGACACTTGAATTTCATTGTTTCGAGTTGTCCCCACCAAGGAGACACCTCGATTTTGACATCCGGAGATGTCCCCACCCTGGAAGCCTTCAAACTTTGAGGGAGACACTTGAATTTCATTGTTTCGAGTTGTCCCCACCAAGGAGACACCTCTATTTTGACGTCCGGAGATGTCCCCACCCTGGAAACCTTCAAACTTTGAGGGAGACACTTGAATTTCATTGTTTCGAGTTGTCCCCACCAAGGAGACACCTCTATTTTGACATCCGGAGATGTCCCCACCCTGGAAACCTTCAAACTTTGAGGGAGACACTTGAATTTCATTGTTTCGAGTTGTCCCCACCAAGGAGACACCTCTATTTTGACGTCCGGAGATGTCCCCACCCTGGAAACCTTCAAACTTTGAGGGAGACACTTGAATTTCATTGTTTCGAGTTGTCCCCACCAAGGAGACACCTCTATTTTGACATCCGGAGATGTCCCCACCCTGGAAACCTTCAAACTTTGAGGGAGACACTTGAATTTCATTGTTTCGAGTTGTCCCCACCAAGGAGACACCTCTATTTTGACATCCGGAGATGTCCCCACCCTGGAAACCTTCAAACTTTGAGGGAGACACTTGAATTTCATTGTTTCGAGTTGTCCCCACCAAGGAGACACCTCTATTTTGACATCCGGAGATGTCCCCACCCTGGAACCTTCAAACTTTGAGGGAGACACTTGAATTTCATTGTTTCGAGTTGTCCCCACCAAGGAGACACCTCTATTTTGACGTCCGGAGATGTCCCCACCCTGGAAACCTTCAAACTTTGAGGGAGACACTTGAATTTCATTGTTTCGAGTTGTCCCCACCAAGGAGACACCTCTATTTTGACGTCCGGAGATGTCCCCACCCTGGAAACCTTCAAACTTTGAGGGAGACACTTGAATTTCATTGTTTCGAGTTGTCCCCACCAAGGAGACACCTCTATTTTGACGTCCGGAGATGTCCCCACCCTGGAAACCTTCAAACTTTGAGGGAGACACTTGAATTTCATTGTTTCGAGTTGTCCCCACCAAGGAGACACCTCGATTTTGACGTCCGGAGATGTCCCCACCCTGGAAACCTTCAAACTTTGAGGGAGACACTTGAATTTCATTGTTTCGAGTTGTCCCCACCAAGGAGACACCTCTATTTTGACGTCCGGAGATGTCCCCACCCTGGAAACCTTCAAACTTTGAGGGAGACACTTGAATTTCATTGTTTCGAGTTGTCCCCACCAAGGAGACACCTCTTTTGACGTCCGGAGATGTCCCCACCCTGGAAACCTTCAAACTTTGAGGGAGACACTTGAATTTCATTGTTTCGAGTTGTCCCCACCAAGGAGACACCTCTATTTTGACGTCCGGAGATGTCCCCACCCTGGAAACCTTCAAACTTTGGGGAGACACTTGAATTTCATTGTTTCGAGTTGTCCCCACCAAGGAGACACCTCTATTTTGACGTCCGGAGATGTCCCCACCCTGGAAGCCTTCAAACTTTGAGGGAGACACTTGAATTTCATTGTTTCGAGTTGTCCCCACCAAGGAGACACCTCTATTTTGACGTCCGGAGATGTCCCCACCCTGGAAACCTTCAAACTTTGAGGGAGACACTTGAATTTCATTGTTTCGAGTTGTCCCCACCAAGGAGACACCTCGATTTTGACGTCCGGAGATGTCCCCACCCTGGAAACCTTCAAACTTTGAGGGAGACACTTGAATTTCATTGTTTCGAGTTGTCCCCACCAAGGAGACACCTCTTTGACGTCCGGAGATGTCCCCACCCTGGAAACCTTCAAACTTTGAGGGAGACACTTGAATTTCATTGTTTCGATCCCCACCACACTTCACAGTTTCACTGAGGGAGTTGATGCACCACGAAAAGTCGATTAGAGAACTTAACACAGCCTTCAGGGTGTGGTTGGTTCAAAGAGAAATCCAAGTTTTGCAGCACATAACTTGAAGGCAATAGCCTCCAGCACATAAACGAGCTGGAGGCTATTGCCTTCAAGTTAGTTGTCTTGGCTCTGCCGCCCTCGATTAGAGGTGGGAGAGTGGACATTGTGGTTGATAATACCACTGTGAAAGGAGTGGCCCGTAAGGGGTCCTGTTTGAAAAGTGCCGTCTTGAACGAGGCGGTAGTTAAAGGACTGGAACGCGTGCGTTCCTTGAATTGCGCTGTTTCTGTACGATGGGTCAGGAGTGAGGGCAACCCTGCGGACTTGCCGTCACGCGTACCGCTGACCATGATTGGCGCTGATGCGCTCGATTCAATTGTACTTGCGGTGAGGCAGTTTCTCACTGGCGTTGTGGTGGATGGAAGGTGACCTCGCCCAAGCTCGTTTCCCCGGGTTAAGGCAGTCACTCAACATTCCCTTGCGCTAGTGCTATCAGTTACAAAGACGTGTTCTTACTTCTCCCTTTCTCCTAAGCAGTTCTCGTCAGACAATACGAAGAGCAGAAGCTCTTCTAGGCAGTTCTCGTCAGACAATACGAAGAAGAAACTCTCACAGTTTCACTGAGGGAGTT